>CP144694.1:33672620-34197620 GCA_036885675.1 Vigna mungo
CCAAAAACAGGAAAGTTGATCAATGATTTGGCTCAGCATAAAATATCAAGGTAAAATTACTATATATCAACAAAGGTCGCAGGTCGTATAGTAGCTTACAATGTTTGCCAATATTTTTTTTAATCTAAAATTAGAAAACAGAAGAAAAAGATAGAGCAATAATCTAAAAAGCTTATAACAGTACGGGCTTACCATCTTGCAAGTGAACCTGTTGCTCCATCGTTTGCAACCGCAACTTCAACTCACCGTTCTCAGCATTCAGTCCGTTTGTATCTCTCTGCTCGTAAAGTGGCAAAAATACATTGATTTTAATTCCTACTATTTGTTTTCAATTAGAAGGAGACATGGTAGCCGTCTGAAGGTTAAATATTTCTAAATAGCTGTCACACGTTGCCATAAGTGGAATAGAAACGTACACAACATTAGATGAAGACGAGATAGGGAATACCTGCAAGAGAGTTAATTGTGCAGACAAGGATGTTGCGTCTGTTTGCAATGTCTGCACTTTCCTTTCAAGCTCAGAAATGTAACGCATCTTCCTTTCTTTTGATCTTGCAGCAGACTGTCTGTTTGCCCATATCCTATCACACTCATAAGGAGTATAAGTCATGTTTGTAAGTATTTTTTTTTTTACCTTTAATAAAAAGATTCATGGAAAGTGTTTTAAGTCAAGAAAGAATGACAGTATTCCCACCAATTTTAAAATGTAGGTGAAAATTTGAGAACAAAGGGGGACAATTGTCCCCAATGGGAAAGGAATACAGAAATGTCACATATTGGAATGCTGGTTTTGATTTACTAAAATAGAGAGGTAGACATGGTTCCTGCTCAGAAGAGCAAAAATGTACTCAACTTATTCCACAACATACATCAGCGACCCCACGCAAGGTAGAAAGATTAGTGAAATGACAATGAAAGATAACAGAAAGCCATGCCTGATACTTTTTTTCACAACGTAACCCTAACAGAACTTCCAAAACCAATATTAATTCGCAACCCATACAGGTAAATAAGCACAGTGTCAGATACCGCTAAATTCAACAATTTAAATTACAATTTCAATCGAACAAAGTAATTGCTGCGCAACATGAAGCAAAAACATGGCTATTGGTTGATTTTTAACTAATAAGCTACAGACAAACCACGCAATTTCACCTACAGTGCCAAACAGCCCATAGCTTTATAGACTCTAAAGCAATCAAAGCAACATAAACAAGTCTAGCAATCACGAGGGGCAAATATCATGCAGAAAACCTAAAGGTGCACCAGAGAGGATTACTTTTTATATTTCTGTACAAAATCAATTAAGAAACAAACACTCGGAGAAAATTACGGCAGTTCCCATGTTGGACTAAAGCTAACGTAAAAAACCAAGCAATTGTCTTGTCCATCAGCAATATGAGCCCATGAAGCACGGACAATGGTGTGTCACTATGTGTCAGATTCAAGCGTACAACTTCAAAACTATTTTTCTTTTTATTACTTGGACATGGCTGTAACAAATGTTAATGAGCGAAGAGGTAATTTTTTTAGTAGCTGAGTAGATGCTATAATCAATAATATATATTATTAGGAATGTTTTAATTTGATTTTTGTATCATATATATCCAATGTCTTCTAATTATTGTATTAACTTCATTTTCCCAATACATTTACTTTGTCTCAAAAACATATGGTTTGAACTCAATGTCTCTGTTTCTTAGACTTCAAGAGTTTCTCCATTTCATCTTTCAACAAAACTATTTTACTTTGCACTTAACTTTTCTTTTTCCTGCAATTCTTTAGTTTTCTCTACTCTTAATGAAAAAATAACCCTTCTGGGCTCTCAAATTGACGGCATCTCCAACCACCGCCATCTATGCCTTGTTAGTCTCCTCTGCTCTTCCCCACCATTGCATGCTTCTCAATTCTTGACAACAAGATGAAACCTACCACTAAAGTTTGTGTAGGAACTACTTATATAAATACAGTGAATTTTGATGCGAGGGGACACTTATTGAAGATTTCGAGAAAAGGGAGTTAGAGTTTGTCAAAGTAACAAATGTCAAACTTGAAGAATTTAAGAAGATCGACAATGAGACCAATTAGACAACGTTAAAGAAGATAAGTCAAAAACAGACTCTCATTAATACTGTGTCGTAGCCGAAAAAACAATTTTTAAATTCGCGCCATTGAATATATGTATCTGTGCTCCATAGAGATAAACAATGCCACCTAATTCTAATCCCTTTTGAGAATCAGTTTTTTCTTTTTCGGTCCATTCAAAATTATTTTTTTTGTATGAGACTACAAATGTACCCTAACAGAAGAAAAACCAGTTAAAGCCTGATAGAACTATTTCAGAGAAGTTGTATATTGTGAATTATTCACTTACATTACCTACACCTAAACTTTTGTTATTTGACTAACATCAAATAAAGATAGAGAGAAAGGAGAAGAAGAGTAAAGGAGTACCTTTTAGCCCGCTTGGGATCAATTAAGGCAAGCTCAGCAAGCTTGTCACTAGACATAGCCCTTTTGGTATCCACGCCGGATACGTCATCGGCACCGGAGACCAGCATCTCCGGCTGGATGGACAAATCCATGGAATGGCTATGCTGGTGTCTAACCCTCGGCCTTTCGTTACCAACGTTGTTATCGTGATTGTTGCTGCTGTAATCATTGTTGTTGACGATAATTTTGTTGTCATCTTCAGGCAACGGAGGGGAGTTAATATGATCTACGAGGGCGAGGAAGTCGTCATCGAGGGGGAGATCAGTGTCGAAGGTGAGGTCATCGGGAAGGGTGATAATCTCGGAATGGGCGCGTCTATGACCCCTGTTTTTGATTGGATTATCGGGCATTCCGACGATGTCATGGCTGAAAGGTCGGGATGAGGAAGACGAAGGTGGCAGAGGAGGGGATTTGTTGTCTTTGTCTCTTTCCATTACCCTACACAACACTACATACAATTCCAACTAAATCAAATTCAATAACAACAACGGAAACATTGAACATTTGATTCATTGCTGAATCACGAATAATTAACATTGGTGAAGATGAAATTGAAAGCAAAATGATTATTGCATTGTATGTATGGTAGTACCTTTGGATTTGATGGAAGATGAAGCGGAAGAATGTTACGTTAGATCAGAGATGCAACAACAATTGCTAACACCTTCGCCATTTCACATCACATCACATGCGAAAACCATAACACTATTCAATCAGATTGGATCATATCACGCACACATCACAACGCTCATAACAGAAAAGATAGAGAGAGAGAGGAGTGAGAAAACGCAACCGAAATCCTATCAGAGATTGCAGGTTCTGGGTTAGCACAAACTACACACCAGACCTTCTTCTCTTTCTTTCTCTCCTTCTCTTTTTTATATCCTTTTTTTTTCTTCTATTCAATTTCAATGTTATATTGTCTTTTCAGATATCAATAAAATTATTATTTTTAAATAACTATATCATTGAAAATAAAGTAATAAACTATTATATAATATTGATATTTGGTCCTCTAAATTTCAAGTCCTGTGGGGTGGTCAAACCTCAGAAATTTTTTAGTATTATTTGAGATTAAATTAAATTAAAATAAGGTATAATTTCTACTGCATTTACTGTTTTCTTTTTTTGTTGGAATAATTCAATATTTATTACATGTTTGGAAATAAAAATTAATAAATACTTAATGCTTTTACAAAAGTTATATTCACACAGTTCCTTTCTAATCATACAAGTGTTTGATGGAATAGTTTAAGTGAAGTAGTATTATTATATCAACAACATATATTCTACACATTAAATATTAAATATACGACAAATTCTACACATTAAATACTGTTACTTTAGTATATTTATACACTGATTAGCTTTAGTATTTAAATATAAAATACTAAATATTTCATCATACTGTGTACGATAATATTGTGATTGTTTACTTTCTTTACCTATTAAATAAATTACCTATTAAATATAATTGATATAATAGTATTCTAGAATAGATAAAATTGAAATACGTGTAATTATACATTCAATATTGTCAATGAGTTTAACTTCGATTTATAAATGAATTATTGTAAGAATATCATCAACATTACATTTTCAAATTAAATAATAATATATAACTTTAAAAAACAAGACCGGGTTCAATTAAAAAACCGGACTCGTGTCCAATCTACGGTAAAAAAAATGCATATGAATTCACAATCTTTGAAAAAGGTATTTCCTTAAAAAAAATATTTAGATCTTATTTCAATTTCTTTTTCTCTCAAAATTAAAAAAGTAAAATATCTGTAATTTGAAAAAATTACACACTATTTTCAAATAATATTTGTTAAAAATAAATTTTAAATCTAACTCAACGGTGAAATTTTAAACCTAATTCAATCTCACAAAACCGACTTGTAAAGTAAAGTTTACATCCACTTATATCCTATAAATTGACTTTATCTTTACTTGACGTAAGACTTTCAATAATATACTATTATTGTACATTGTTAAGCTTTAATGCTATAGTTTTTATTATTAAAGGTTAAACAAACAGTTTAAGTGGTAAATTAAACCAACGGTTTGCGAAGCACTTCCAGAGAATAAATATAAATATAATAATACATTATAATCCACTTTGTTTTGTTTTTCTTTTAGGTAGAACTAGAATAATAAAACTTTCACTTTTGAAATAAAAAAGCAGATTGATGAATCTGATTCTCTGACATTCCTTTACTTTAACAACAGACATCCTTCACATCACAATAGATTATAATTACATTACTAAATATGTGTATATATATATATATATACACACACAGTGAATGGAGGGTAAAAAGTGAACTGATAAAGTCAATAACGCAAGAAATCCAATATAACTACTACACTAACATTTAAATAGAGATAGGTTATGTATATAGGGAAATTGTGCAAGTCCAACTTAGAAGAATAAAAACTCAACAACCAAGCCACTCTCACTAAAATGACATATTGTGCACAAACGGTAGCTGCATTTGCCATCAGAGATGCTTCATTCCTATTCAGAATCAAAATCAGAAAATGTAGTCTGGCAGCTGGAGAGGGAATTGTGCCACTGTAGCTAGAAAAGGGTCTCCTTTTGGGTATGCCAAGCTGAAATCAGAGAAAAAAATGACAATGGCTAGCTCACAGACTAAAACAATTGAATATAATTCCTTTGGAGTGAATCAAGGCATAATATGGAAAACTTAACATTTGGATGATGAATGTGGTTTAAGTTAGCAAAGATGAATGTATGCAAATAGTACTAAGTAGAAAAGTAGATGCCGGTGTGGATTGGATGACACATGACAGACCTCAGTTTTGTGGAGCATTTCATGGTTCTGTACCTCGCTCATCATGCACAGCATACCAATCACTGGGAACATATTCTCTCAAGTTTTATAATTGTAATGATCTCACCCTTTATTCTTTAAAACCACACCTTTAAGAGAAAAATATATTATACTGATAAATATAACTGCAGAGGATCCATTCCCTCGCTTAGACTTTCTGAACTCCCTAAATCACCTCACTTAGACTTTATACTTGAGATAAGTATAAAGTTTGTGTGTATTTTAAGTAAATGAAATAAAAAAAGGTTCAACTAAACTTGTTACTTGAAATTTGCTCAAACAATTCACATATTCCTACATTGTCCAACTAATCATGGATGACGAAATATCTTGTCGCAAACAGTAATTAAAATACCATAATTGCATACCTGCCAGGTATAAATGTAAAAGAGCCTTCAATGGAACCTGATGGCGTTAGTAGGGGAGTGCAACTCTGATAAACAAATTCTTGTCCACCAGGATGCAAAAGTGGATACTGCAGGGAGATTCACAACTCAGTAATTTGACACTTTGACCACTTTATTTACCAAAGTTATTTGGACTTAAGAAAATGAAGACAATTTTCTTTGTTTTCTAAGAAAAATATAGTGTTACTTTTGGAAATGGAAACCACTAAGTCAATTCAATTTTATGAGGTTTGCATAGTTGGCCTAAGGAAGACTAGCTGCTCGAAAAATATAAAGTAAATCACAAGCTTAACTAAGCTAGGCTCGTCACTTAGATGCACTCGATCAATATATGCAACAAAAATCAAAACTACTAGACTTCGGCCACGTATATTCGCTCATAGAAAGGCAATGGCAGCGTGTCATTATGCCGTTTTTGGAAAAATTCCATAATTGATTCACAACTGAAAAGAAATTTCTTGTTGTAAAAATTAAACAAACCAAAATACAGGTGGAACAATTGGGTGAGAATCAATTAATTTAGATGAGTGAGACTTTGATCATTCAATCCAAATTTTGACTCTGATATGTGTAAATCCAAGTGAAGTCAATGCACCTAAGGTCTAGGCACTGAAGGTCTACTCACTTTTCACAGTTACTATCTCTTCCGGAATTTCAAAACTATGAATTCAATTTTAAAAGATCTATCTCCAGCAGCCAAGACATGAAATAGTCTAAAATGAATATTTACTAAATATCATTACTTCAATAGAATAAAAATAATTGCACAGAAAAAAAGGAAATTAAGGGGAAATTTTGGGAACTTATACCTGTCCTATAACAGCTTCTCCATTGACATCCGATACAACATTATCATTAGCACGGATGATCCAGCGCCTCCAATGGAGTTGACAAGAGTTGAAGGACATTCCATTAATCAAACATCCTTGCGGTTCAAGGGACAAGCGGATCGAATAAGCAAATAAGTACTTTTCACTGTCATCTTGAGGATCAATAAACTCAGGGATAATCAATGCAGACGAGCGAACCTTAAGAAAACAACACTTGTAAATTTCCAAGAGAAAATGATATGCTGGAACTAAGAAATACTTGCAAAAATTTCCGTAGCAATGAAAATGGCACGTGAACTGGAATATCGCATGCAACATCAATGAGCAGAAGTAATCAGTCTCTTCCTTGATGCATAAAGACAACAAAAAGAAAAAAAGGAGCTCCAGATGCAAACCAAGAAAATCTATCCTGATATATATTGTAATTATAAGACAATCTGGTTACGATATTCATTCCCTTAACCACGATATGCCTTTGCCAACTGCATCAACGACTACAATAGCACTAATGTTTTCTGTGCCATAAGATACAATGTTACTAGAGCAAGCACAAAGAGTGTTATACAGGCTTTTACCTTCACACCATTAGTAACAGCTGTTGAACAAAAAGGGGGTTCTTCTGGGAAAAGATTAATGCTTCGGCCATATTTATTTTCACAAAGTTTGATGAAGCCATTTTCTAAACGGCGACCATGTTCTTCTAACCACAGTAGCATGGCATCTTGTTGCTCTTCACCATTCGATTCCTGATGTAAACTTATCAGATCTTGAGGTACACAAGGGATAATGTCTTTTTCAGAACGAAGTTTATTGGTTCCAACATATAGTTGACCATTTGAACAATTGAGGAAAAACAATTTTCTACTGAGTGTGGAGGAAGCAGCCACAAGAACAAACTTGGGTCTTCTTAAAAAGCTCAAGTGATGCCTAATTTGCTGAGTTTCTTGGATTATCTGATGTATGGGCAATAGGTAAACATTCACCAGATGATTATAGAAGGAGTAACCCCCAATTAGACCCAAAGAACTTCCAAAGGTACTAGTTTCTAGATTTGCTTTTACGATTTCTTGCCCATTATGGAAGCGATAAAGGATCCTCGTAGGAAGTGGCAAGTCCACCTTTAACAAATTCTCCAACATCTGAATATCAGCTTCAGTTGCCCCTTTACAAAGTGTGGCCTCAGCTTCAGGAAAATGATTGGTCAACCAGGTTTTTATCCTATTCCAGCACCTTTTCACACGCTTAACAAGAGACCAAGGATACATTCCAAAAGCTTTTCTCCATGCTTGATAGCATTCCTGCGTAACACATAGACAGTCTGATTTCTAGATGTACCAAAAATATTATTTGAACTTTACCACACACAAGCGATATATCATCAAGAATCTTGAGCAACAAAGCATCCATCATCGTCAACATGAAAGAAAGAGAACGATACCCACTTTATAAAAATAAACATAGTAGATTCGAGAACCAGCAAACAGGAAAGTCAGAAGTTAGTTTCATAAGTAGTGTCCACCAATCTTGCAAGTAGTAAGTACACTAAATTCACAATTTGACTGATTTAAAAAATATGGAAAGAAATGGAGGTGCCAAACTGAATATCATATCACCATGTATCATTGTTTTGCATTTCTTTAAACCGAGGAAAGCACAGAATGGAGCATGAGTCAGTCTATTCCACCAAAAGAACAGCTAATACAAGACTCTATCATTCTGCCCCAACATCACATACTTGTCAATTCCACCCCACACAGCATTAGATATAAACCAAACCACCACAAGATAAACATGTTTTTAACCTCAGAAGTAATTTCACCCTGTTTGGAAATTGGACCGAGTCAACACAACAAAGACATTTTTCAACACACAAGAGAGAACAAAAACAAGGACATCAAAAAGAAACACCCAATGGTGTGCCTGAAATTGGAAGACACAGAAACAAAACAAACTCTGACAAAGAGACAACTTCATTAGTTGACCCTAAAGAGAAACCAACCAATGACAAATAAAGGTGTGTTTTCAATACATTTTTTCCACAAGATAATTATCACCCAAAAACAGAGGCTCAAGAAAAATGAAAGAAAATTAAAAAAAGGTGCGACCTTGAAAGAAGGGAAAGGGTTTCCAAGATGATCGATGGGTTGGGTCAAAGCGAGTTCATTGAAGCAGAGATTGATCCAAAGAGTGTCATCGGATGCAAAAGACCTAAACCTTTTGCTGGCACAGGCAACTCTGGCAATGTCTTCTGCTTCTAACTTCCTCAGTATTGCGTTAATGGCTAAATCTCCGACCGATTCCAACCCCATGGTTCTGCTTTCTCGATCTTACTCTCTGAACAGCAGAATAAATTTGTTCCAAATTAGAACGTTTAAAAGAAATTATTTCACAGATGCATACTATTCACATTATAACTTCATTTTAGTTCATTATCTTCAAATCAAAACATTGGAGTGGTGAGAAATTTTTTTTTTTTTTTTTATAAATTTTATATAAACTATTAAAAAATAATTAAATAATTAATATATTTTTATTATTAACAAATTTATGAATATATATATATATACACACACATACCTTTCGAACATTATTTTCTCGTTTTCTTTTTTTTTTTAATTTGAATTTGTGAGTTTCGTGTACTTTTTAATAATTTAAATTATTTCAATGTCAGAAAGATATTTACCAATTCATCTAAACAAATACATATTTACTATATGAATTTAATTTTTTAATTTTTATTACAAAATGATTTTTTTATCATTAAATAACTTAAAGTGTTATTAATTTGACATCATAACATTTTATTGAAAAAAAAATCACACTTTTAAAATACAAGATTAATTAAAACATAACAAATTGTATAATCACTCCTTTACTACTAATAAAAAATAACTTAAATCTAACTCAAATTTATAAAATCAATTTAAATGGTGAGATTTGCACTCATTTGTATATTAGAAATTAGTCTTATTTTAAGTTGATGTAGTACTTCTAATATATTTATCTCATGTTGAGATATATACATATTTCAATGTGAGACTTTATATTAATTAGAGATGGGAATGAAACAATATGTCTAGAACAAACAACAAATCTCAGCTAAGATAAACTCTAACCTAGATATGATATAATGTTAAAAGTATTGAAAAATGATAAATGCAATTAATCTCCTTTGTGTAGAAAATATACATAGGTGTGCTTTATCTATAGTGAATTAAATATAGGTTAAGTCCAAAAATCGAAAAAGACCTGATATAAATGAGATAGTATCACTTCAAAAATATTAGAGAACCTCACCATCAATTAAAATAATACGATTTATTTCAATAAAATGTTTACTTTTATACTTCATCCCATTTTGTTGAAGTATATAAACACATGAAATTTGTTTGGAGAATAACATGAGAAATCATCAATTATTTAAAAGAATAAGAGATATTCATGACTTTTGTCAAACTTTCCAAAGTTTGAATATAAATCTTATACCGCGTTTTATTTTCGTTAAAATAAGATTAAAATATATAAAATAATTAATAATGATTTTTCAATAAAAAAAAACCAAATACACCTACAATGATCATCAATGAAAACAATTAAATATATTGAAAACCTAAATTACACTTAACATGACTGAGAGGCCCAATCATTACAAGAAAATAAAATACAACTGTACTAACCTAATTGACATGCCTCACATATCAAATTGGATAATTTGAATAAGTTAGGAAAAAAAATGCTAGAATTTAGAGAAATTGGAATAACCTGAACTTGAAGAAAAGAATGAGACTTTTGTTTAAAAACGTTTGTTCATAATTCAATTATACTATATAATTAAGAATTCTTATTAATTTATTTAATTTTAATAACTTCTTTGTTTAATTCAAGAAGGAAAAAAAATAAAACTTCACAAGTATACATATAAAATGAGTGAAAATTTTAATAAACTACTTACACATGCTGAATTGATTCTTATCTATTTGGTTTGAATATTAGGTGAATAATATTATTATTAATGAAATAATCAATTATGAATTATATGGATAATCAATATATCTTGGTATGATTGTTTTATAGCATAATTTGGAGAGAGAAAAAAATAGATATGCCATAAATTGCTTTCTAATTTTTGTTTTTCGTAACAAGAAAAAACAAGATAGATTATACGCCCTAGACTTCCCAGAAGGAGCCTACAAACATTTTGAGACAAACATCACTATCAAATTATATTAAGTTACATACGATACATAACTTAAATACCTAAATTGAAGAATCTGATGTAGTGTGGATATATATAAAATATAAAAGACACTAATGGAAACTATTTTTTTCTATTCCATTGTTTATCTTGAATTCTTTCTCTTTCTAAGTTATGAATGAAGAAAACAACAATACAAGAATAAAAATTTTATTTAATTTCATTATGTTTCACTTTATCCTATATTAGTGTAGACATTTTCCTTCTATTATATCA
The DNA here is from genome assembly GCA_036885675.1 of Vigna mungo. Taxonomy (NCBI): domain Eukaryota; kingdom Viridiplantae; phylum Streptophyta; class Magnoliopsida; order Fabales; family Fabaceae; genus Vigna; species Vigna mungo. The sequence goes on from CP144694.1 coordinate 33,683,680, forward strand.
CATTGCATCAATTAAGACATATAACACTGGCTAAATCGTGCCATTGACGCGATTCTCTATCCAATGTAACAAAGCAACATAAGTGTCATAGAAAACGAAAAATGCAGTTGTAAAAGGAGCACAGTGGGTAGCCTAAAGAAGTGGTGGGTGCATACGAGTTGGAACGATATGTGAGATGAAAAATGTTATGTACATTGAACAGTATCATCAATAAAAACCAACCTTACACCTTGGTAGTTTGTAGAATAAAAAAGTTAGAAGGAAAGAGTAAGTTGGCTAAACGAGAGTTCCTTTAGTAAATGATTAAATAGAAATTGCTGTTGAACAATCGTCAAGTCTGGGTCACCTTCACATGCGTCTTTCTAAGCAGGACCGTTACCTACGCGTCAATAAAGATAGGGAAAAACGACACGATTAGGATACACTGACTTGCCAAAACCCATTAACAATTGGTAATAATCTCATCGTTGCGTAAAAGTAACTTTGATGCAAGGTGCAAAAAAATAACGAATTTATGTTTATATTTGAGACGCATCAAAACATTGAGTCAAGATTTTTTACAATGGAGAAGCTACATGTTTATTTGGATGGGGTATACATGTACGATGAAAACAAGATTAAAATCATATTGTAAGGTCTAATTTTATATCATTGCTAATCGAATGTAACCCTTTTTTTATTAAGGTCTAACCGGAATAGGATCACCTACAGTTTAAAAAGAACTACAAGGTTATGCAATTTTAAATCAGGGTTCAGATTTTCTAACTTGCTTTAGATTTTATAAGTTAATATGTAAAATTTAATTTTAATGGATGAGATTCATGTATTTGATTCATCTGCAGAGAACCTAACCAAGGAGAAAATCGCAGTGCTACGTAGTACGAACCCTTAATGACGAGAATATCACAATTTGAAGACTAAACCACGAAATAATTGAATGCTCTTCAGTACCTAAATGGATCGCTTCGAACTATTTATTGATGACAAACCAACAATACGATAGCATAAGAAAAAAACAAAATCTCTACGCACATGATATAGAAAGGAATTCTTGGGATTCAGAATTCTCCTCTCAAACAATTTTATGCGTTAATGGGTGAATACCCTGCAATGTAGCACTCAACACTCGCCGGCTATTAACTATTAGCATCATCAATCTTCTGAGCAATAAACCAATCATTAATCAGCACTATAGACAGAAAAAACCTTTTTCAGCAGTGAAAATACATTATGATGGTATTCCAGTGTTCAAAATTAATTCTAATGTTTTTCTTATATTCTCTTAGCAAGTACCTTCCTCAAATTTAATATCCAGATAAAATTTATGCTCTCAAAAGCACATTCAAAAAGACACATTTTCTTATCACAATGCTGGCTGATATTCAGCACGAAGTCATTGAGGCTGAATAACGAAATGTAAGGAGGTATTTTCATTTTATATATCATCCATTGCCAGACTCTTTTATTTCCTAGGTTTAACCAAAGTAAATTAGAAAAGATCTAATGTTTTCAAAAGAAATGCATAATCAAGGCCCAGTATATGAAGCAGTTGTAATTAACTAAACATGTATTTATCACTCAATTTTGTTTCAAGGCACTTGATAGTTTACCATTAGTTCCATCTTGTTGCATTTTCACCTTTATATATTTTTAATGGACTTCCAACTACAACCATTACACATGGAACAGAAAGTCCATGTGCTCCGTCTCTGTTCTTTTATTTCCACGTATACTAAAATGAAACCAGTATGATTGATAGAACATTCATAAGAATGCATAAATTAAGTGTTTATTAACCCTCTATCGATAGTAAAATTTCTTACACCTTTTCCTAAGTTTAGACGCTACTCTTACTTCAAGAAGTTGACCTTCATATTAGGAAGTAAATGGTAGAGTTTAGCACTTTCCACGTATGCTTATTGCAAGAGACTGCCCACAATAATAATTGCCCTTAAATTTAAATAGTGCAGGTAGGATTTGATGTTTTAGGTCCAAATTTCCATATAATCAAGTTGGTGAACAATTAGGGTACAATCAAAGTTCCTATAAATTTCAATCCGTGTGGAGTTCTTGAGGTCATTATCATATCTCTCGTCCCTAAACCGAACTTGTAATTTCTGTATCCCATAGATTGGAGGAAATAGGGAAAATTGTGCAAAACCACAGTTGCAGTGGCACCAAATTTGTTGATTTGATATACTAATCCTTATTTAAGGTTAGCTAGGAAAGTATTAGACAAATTTAACTCTGAATGTACATATTTAATTTAAAGTGTTTTCACATGCGCAGAAACATCTTCAAGATTCTTACACTGTGGGAGTTAACAACTCAGAAGTCTCATTAATTTATAGGGGTGATTGAATTTTGAATGAAACATAGGGAAAAAAATGGAAAACCACATTGGCATGTGGTACGAAAATTGTTGATTCTGTCTACAAATCCTGAATTATGGTTCGCTAGGAAAAAAGTATACAAGTTAACTCTCCAAATTTACAAATGTAATCAGAAAATATCTTCTCATTATCTTTAGAAGCACATTCAAGATTCTTTACACAGTGGAAATTACACCTCACAAGTCACGATAAAATAAGTTCAAGTGACTGAATTTCTAACCCTAAAAAATTACCTTTCACAAGGTGAAAAAAGAAGAGAAGAAAGATCAAAGCCTACATCTAAAAATAATAGATACAAAACTCAGAAGAAAATAAGCTATTATCACACTAAGTTTTTAAGTCATATTATTAGTATATAACAGTTAACCAAACTGTCAAAATCCAGTACTGAGATAACGAAAACAGAAGAATAAGACTTGTATTAGACAGAAAACAAAAAACAGTAATATACAACAGGTATCACTACAGATATCTGAAATGGGTCAGTTGATGACACGGTGATACCAAGTAATGAAAAACCGATGGGGAGAGTTATATTAAAATGATACTCCCTCCAATCTCTAATATAAGCCCAAAATAAATATCTTGGATGTTCTTTCAAATACAAACAAATCTCAACTAAGTTGACCCTATTTAATGAAATTATCACTGAAATGCCCTTCATTTAGTTAGGGTCTAATTTCCAATGACTCTATTATTCTTGACATCTATTTCTAATGAAATTAGCGCAATTAAATGTTACTAACTTTCTTAATTAGTGCGAATAAGTTTTTTTACTAGTATTTGAGACTGGAGGGGAGTAATAAATAACTTATTTACGCACAATGACCAAATAACCACAATATTTATTCCATTATATCAGATGGTTTCTAAAGCACAAGCCTAACAGATGATCCTCCCTGTTATCAATGATGACTAAACTGCCATAGCAAACCAACTATGGGTACCCTAAATATCATTTAACCACCACTGAAGACAAAGCGAAAATTTATTGTACCAACCAGGGAATTCTTCAAATCCTAATAATAGACCAATTGAAAACATTTAAAGAGAGGGGAAAAGGGAAATGTAGGAGGAGGACATGTGAATGTTGGGCCTGAGGAACAAGGATAGTGGGTATATTTGAGCAAAAAATAGATGGGCAACAATGAGGAGGAGGAAGGACTATCAGGCAAGGAAGAAATGACAACTGGCAAGTTGAGGGACTTGCCAAAATCATACGAGAGCGAGAGCGAGAGAGAGGTAATTCCCATATCAGCCGGAGGCACTCTCAATAGGGAGAGTATCGTTTTATTCTTCATTTCCACAAGGACTCTCTAGCCTTTTTAATATTTCATTTGCCTGTGCCAAGAATTCTTTTTTGAAGTTTAATCATAGAGAATCACTTGGTATTACCTGTCAACTCTGTTTACTGCCTTATATTTACTGATAAAATATCAATCCTATACACAGCCTAAAATTCAAATCACGAGTTTTCCTAACATGCCTGGAAGAGAACTTTTCAGCAGTCAGTCTGATGACTATGAAACAATAAAAGGAAATATCTTCGTCCATGAGGGAAAGGAACAAGAACTTAGGAAGCAACATTGACAGTTTACCTTGTAAGAACTGGGCATGCAGCAGAAAACAAGAGAAATCAACAGAGCTTGAAGTAGTTCAATGACAAAAACTAGCAGCTCAATAAAACCTAATTCCATTATGGTCACGACCAAAGATATGATACTACTGGGTTTACAATGTTGTACCACGATTTTCCAGGAATGGGCGAGGCACATATAAAACTATAACCAGAAAGGGCTAGAACAGAGAGACAAGTAAAAAGGAATTGAGGTATGCCAGCCCATGGCAGTGCAATGTACAGGACATTACTAATATCATAATAAGATAAGGTGAAAACATAAGTACACTTATAGCTAGTGATACAAAAAGGGAAATGCCAAATCAGGTAGTAGAGCTCGGAGAAGAAAAGGGAGAGAGATGGTGTTACAGGCAGATGGCTTAGAAACCAAAGAATCTAAAATTGAGGTAATGGAGACTTTACTCAAGCACAGAGTAAAGAATACATAGATTTTTTAGAATGTTGTAAGCCTTTCAAGAAAAATCATGGAACTCTGATAGTATGACAATTTGTAACAAAGTTCAGAGCAAAGAAAAGACTTAAGAGATAACGAATGAATAATCCAAATCTCAATTTAGAATAGGACTAAACAGGACCAAACTAATACAAAGGATTTTTCAACAAGCAAATTTGGTTTGACCTATTTGGAAATGACATCATTAAGATCACCTACCCCAAATCCCAAATTATCTAAGAAAAACGACTTACAGCCTTGCACAATTGCATTTGCTCTTCTAATACCCAAAACAGAAAAACTAACCAGTTCCAGGATACTCCCCATAAAAGTTTGGACATACTTTCAACCACATATAATTGTTTCCAAGGGCTTATTATATCTCTGTAAATTAACACGCTCAAGACTTTCATATTTACTCTGTCCATGATTTCAAGGATTTCAGGTGAACCACCTACAGATCATTTGCAATAGCAACCAAGATATGCAACCAGACAGTCACGTGGAATATACCATCACATCAATGACATGAAAATACTTGGAAATAAAAATCCGTATATATGGACAGAAACTGAATGGGTGAATTAAACACTCAACCTAGATCATATATTAACAAAGAAATTACTTACAGGAAGCATCTCATTGTTGAATTCCTGGTCCATGACCTCCTGCGGCTTGTTGTTGCTTCTGTTGTATTTGGAGAAGAAGATTGGCAGCAAACTGTAATGTTGACTGGTATCTCTGGTTCTTATCAGCCTCCACCTCTGGTGTGCCTTGACTGCCTCCAGAAACAGAAAGTTGCTGATTTGGGGTGCCCGAGTTTACTTGGTCTACTGTATATGGCATGGCAGTCTGCTGTTGTGAAGAATTAGCACCACTAACTTGATTAGTTAAGGCAATAGAATTATTAGGTTGCTGGAAAGACAGTGGATTGTTATTAGGTTGCTGGAAAGCCTGAGAATTGTATAACACAGGGGCATCCGTTCCCTGCACAACTCCAAAGCCTTTCTGATTGCTTGGGGAGACTTTAAGTTGATAATGCTGACTGCCATGAGGGGATGCAGCTACCTGTCCACTTTGAGTGGGCATCATGAAATTCGGCATGTGTCTAGATGAAACAGCACCTTGCTGATGCATGGTGGCTGCAGTGTCTTGGATGTGAGAACTGCTAGAGACCACTTGAGCAGGATTGCCAGCTGGAGCAGATGCTGGTGGATACGGCTGATAGTGAGCATTGTGAACGCTATACATACTCCTCATCTGTTGAGGAGGATGAGTGGTTTGATCAGCACTTTGACTGTCTTGTTTCCATAAATAGGATTGACTTCCATCATTTGGTGCCACAGGAGGAAAAGGAGGCTTCATGGTTGAGGAACCTACTCCAGGCTTGGTACCATCAATTCCAGATGATGGTGTAGTTGAAGGGAGAAAAGATGCTAAAGTTGCAATCAGCTCAGGAGTTAATGCAACTCCTGCTTGGGACCCAGCAATAGCATTATTAGGAGCATAATCTGGAGGTACAGAATGAACTGAAGGAGGCCCTCCTGTAGACAGGTAGGCTGGTTTACTAGGAAGCTTAGAATCCTCACGCAATTGTCTGTTATAATCCATTGACACAACCTGTTCCTCTTTGATAGGAATCAAACCATATTCAGTCTGTGAAAGAGGAATTTGCTGCATAAACTGACTTGTCGGTACAGGCAAGTTCGATGCTTGCTGCATAGGTGCACTACTTGGCACTTGAGGAAACTTCAGAAACACACCATATAGTCGCTCGGGTCCACTGACTTTCAAAACTCTAGTGAGAAAATCAGAAGGAGGCACCAAGAATAATGTGGTGTTATCAACAAATTTCGCAACACCAGCACGATTTTTTGCACTGAGATAGCGAAGGAATTCAGTATATGATGCAAAATCATCTTCACTATCAGGCAGAAAGAAAACAATATCAAAACCAATTGCATCAGCATAATGTTTAGTGAGTATATCCAATCCCGTCCTAGCTGAGCAATCAATAACATCAGGACTGCATCAAAAAGAAACAGCAGACTTGAATTACAACGTTAAAACAGTAACATTAAAAGAATATATACAATACATTTCTACCATTAAGACAAATTTGGAATTTTCAAGGAAAATACATCCAAAAACTAAGTCCCACTGGATTGTTGTTCTTGAGAAAATAAAATGACCAAGCCAGTTAGCATATTTTGCCTCCAATATGCTAAAAACATGAAGTTTAAGATTTTTTTCCGTAAACAAAACATAAAACAAATAAGCACACCATTTGACCTGATGACAGCTCAAACCAGTAAAATTCATAAAACCTACATTTCCTGCAGAAAAGAAACAACACACAGAGGGAAGAGAGTATTTTATACGTGGACTTTGCTAGCTATGAGAAGTACGTAAATGCAAAATAAGTCAACAGAAAAAAACAGATTTCAAGAACTATTGCAACTTTTTCCTTCCTATTCCAAATAAGCAAACTTTTAATTAAGATTAGAGACGGATGAAACTATACTCACAGCTCGGTCCCAATCCCCTTCCCAATTGGTACACATCTAGCCCGACAAACAGGAGTTCCACCTTTTGCAATGATTCCACGCCAAATATGATCATTATCAGGTTGGACCATACCATGTACTCCAGCTGTAATTCTTGAGCTCATTGGACCAAGGTGATTTTTTCCTTGAATGTTTGCAAATGGACCAGAACCACCTCCATCAATTGATGGATCTATCCCATAAGATTGCTCCAGGGCTAACCCACGATCATCTATATTCCTTAAAGGAAATGGGGCTTCGTCAACAGGTAAGGGTCCATTAATCCTTGAACGTTTAGAATCTCTAGGAATATGGTTTATGTCAAGTACATCCCATGCACCGGTGGTGGATCTTGTAGGATGCCTAGCAACTGGTGCAGGAGAAGAAAGCATCCCTGGTGCAGGAGGAGATGGCCTTTTCCAGTTTGGAGCCATGTTACTTTTGGAGCTGCCATCCTGAAGTTTGTGGAGGGCACTAATCTCATTAAACTCGGGGCCAGAAATAACAGAATCAACACGACTAAGGGGACCAAAAGGTTGCAATCGTACATTTGGACCAATAATACCACTAGGTGGTAATTGACCAGTAAAATTATTTGGCACCATTGGACGATTATGACCAAATGCATCCATTTGTAACCGTTGCAATGCATTCTCATTCAGCAATACATCAGGCCTAGGTCCATTACTTCCAGCGAAAAAGCCAGGATAATCACTGCCATGTACTAGGTCATTGCTGGAATATGTAATTGTTATTCGAGGATCATTAAAAAGTCGCCCTTGAAGGCCCTCTTTAGCACGTCGAGCTTCATCAACATTTCTAAACTCTACGGTAGAATAATTCCTCAAGGGAAAACTCTTGATTCTCTCAATTTCACCAAATAAAATCATAGCATTATGCAGCATTTGTTCATCAATCTGAACAGCAGGAGGATAACCAATACACAAAACATTACTTGGTTGAGTATCGCCTTTCCTCCCCATTGGAGCCTGTGAATGCTGTTGAGACGAGAGAATATTTATAAGAAGAACTGAAAGAGTTAAAGACACAAGGTATGCAGAAAATATTGAGCATGCCTACGTAAATAATGCCCAGTCTTCCCAAAACCAAAACGTTACATCCAACAAAGCAATAAAAGTGACTGATGAGCAAGAATTATACAAAAAAAGTGACAGACTTGCAATTAAATTCACATTACAAGGACCCTCACCAGCGGTCTTTTCTGTCCAGAATAAGCATCACTAGGCCCCAAGCTTTTTCCTTGAAACTGCCCATAATCAAACAATTGATCCTACAGCAATCATCAAAGGAAACATTAACTACATCAAAGTAACATTTAAACAGAACAAGCTACACAAAAAGGAAATAACCCAGTCCACTAATTCTAGTATAAAAGCATTCATACAAAAACTTTTGACTCAATCAGACAAATAACAATTTCAAGTGAAAAAACCATTACAATAGGTTTAGTAAGTAGGGATTATTTATCAATGCAAGAAATAAAATCCAAGAAGTGCCATTTTAAAATAAAATAATCACTGCCCACTAACTTAAATGTAATTACTCTAGAGGTACCAACATGAGGCATCAGGATCAGTGTACTGATAGGTAATTGAATAATAAAAGGAAATGGAAGAACACCAAACAAGGAACATATAGAAATACACTTACCCTTTTTATAGTCTGGGATCGAAGGAAGTCAACACGAATATGCTCCCCACCTATTCGCTTCCCATTCATTATTTTCATGGCCTGAGAAGCATCTTCCAAATTGAAAAATTCAACACATGCAGTATTTCGGTCTCTGTAGAACTTAAAATCCTCAATTTTACCAATTTTACGAAATTCAGCTTCCAATTCTTCCTTTGTAACAGCTGGGCTAATACCACCTACCCAAAGCTGTTTGCATGCCTTAGCCTGAGAACATTTTTTGGCCATTTAAACAAAACACTAGAAAAATACAGATTACACCATCCACATACAGATATTAACAAAAGAAACAAGCATGTTAAGATTTAAATACTTGACTCATACTATTGAAAGCATACTGTACTTTTGCTTCAAAACATTCAAAGAAGAAGCTCTTAAGGATGAGAAAATAAAAATAACAATTTAATGTTTGTCTATGCCACTTAGAAACATAACATATCACATCCAATGGTAGGAACTAAAATGTGAACTCAACTACATAATTATTTTGATCATGTAAGGAGATACTACAACTTCAGTAAATATATATGAAAAAATTGTCTTTCATTAATTATATTGCTAAATTGCTAGTTGAATGTTATGTCTAGGTAAATAAATTGAACTAATCATGATGAAAGACTATTAAGCATTAGATAGTAAATAAAGTATGACGAGATACAACCTCGCTTCAACTTTGAAATAATAACATATACTTCTGTGATTAGTAGTATCAAACCAAAGCTACCAAGTATGACTTCCAGAAGTTCCGCTTGGGTTTAAGGACTGAAATGGCTTTCACTACAATCAAATCAGAATATTTATCCACACATCACCTACCCTTTCGCACTTTTTATTTCATACATGATTCTGATCTTGTCAAGACTTTAATTTTTCAAAATCTCAAAATAGGAGAAACTTAGAAACTGGATATCCTCGTTGTATCGGTTCATCAATCCCTCTATTTAAATAGAGTAGTGGAATTCGGAGTTCTTATCTTGGATTTGTTTTAAAATTTAATTTTAAAAGCTTGGTATCGGCTCCCCGCCCAATTTTAAACTAGAGAGAAATGTCTTCCAAGAGGCCATGTTTAGAAGTTAAACGCCGGACTGTATTCTTTTATTTAAACAAGTCTTAATACTATAGAGAGCGTCCATCACAAATAAATATCGGGTTGCGGTGTAGTATATTATAAACCAAACACCCTAGACCCGAACCAAATACTAAAACACAATTACTGTTCATACTATTATTGAATCAGTGTTACTTTGATTTTATTTGCCTTAGTTTCTTTTTTATGTAAATTATTGCGTTATTTGAAAGGCTAGCATTGTTTTAGAAGTAGGGCAGAACAATATAAAGTTGTTTAATGATTGTACAGATTTTCGCAGTTACGTAAGTTTCTCTTCGAATAATGCTTGGTACGGGATATCTAGGTGCACATCACCACCTTAACTGTTAGATCACGAGTGTACTCCAAAATCAAACTAAAACCGGGGTTTATTGGAGAAAATCAAAGTAACGCATTTTCACATATCTCAAAAAAAAAAATCATTCTTCTCTGTTTCGTCCATTGTGAGTTTTTTCTAAATCTAACAACAGATATGTTGTAATTCAGATACATCAAAAGGCACTCTTTCCAATTGTCCACTTATCCAGTTGCCTCTCTTTGGACCTCTCCTGTTGGCTACACAGTAGTTATTAATAAAAAAATGTATTTCCTAACTGGTAGATTGAAAGACTTATTTATACTCAACCTCTTGGTTTTAGCCATTCGCGCCGCTACTTTGGAGCTTCGTTTTTCAAGCCATTCAGGACAACAAGAAAAAAAAAAACCTAAGTTCATACGCATTATGCTGTGTTTACTATCAGGATGTAGAGTAGCCAATTCTGAATTTTAGCGAGGGTGTGCATTTGCTATATTGTAGCTGTTTACAAAGAAATATAGTCGCATTGAAATAAATTTCTGCACTCTTTCTAAAGGTCAATATAATATACGTTCAAAACTAATCTCATTAGATGACAAAATTAGTTATATATCAGCTCATGAAAGTACTATTCTACAACACTGTCACTTTGAGCGATGCTTTGTTGTGTAACTTGGGTCATGTTTACATAACATTTTTTATCTTCATTTAAGAATTATGTAGATCTGAGTGACTAGGACAAACGAACCACAGAACAAGCTTTCAGATCCCCTTTGAGATATGAAGAATCAATCAACATAACAAGAGTTATATGTCACCAGACTCCAACCAAATTTTCACCGATCATGATTCGAGAATCAAATGTTCAACCCTTAAATTTAACAACTTTAGTTATTTTACTATTAAACATTACAAATTTGTGTCTTAAACTAATCACCACCACGACTAATTATTTCGTCCCATGTAAAATCCAAGCACTGCACAATTTTATAAATTTCTACGTTGTATTTAGTCTCACAATTTTTCACAATTTTTCAAATCGAGTATCACGTTCAATTTCACCTATTTCTGTGTGACGTAATGGTTATTACACTAAATTTTAATTCAAATTTGCCTTCACAATCAATTTTACAAAATTAATCCTATCCAAAATCAGTTTTGCTGAGTACGGTGACCTAAACACGCGAAAATTATTGAATTAGGGATTTGGATTCTGTTCATGCATGTCGAGCGATTCCGTGAAACGAGGGGAAAAAAATATAAATGACAAAAACCTAGAATGCAAAAATAACAAAATACTAATAAGAAGAAGAATATATTAGTTGAAACAAAATCTATAATGGGAATACAGGAATTGTGAGAGCAAATGAAAGCAAAAAGATGAAGACAAACCGGTCTGGCAAACTCAATCTTCAAGGAACTGCCGCGGAGAGAGGTTCCTTGGAGAGCGTTTTTGGCGGCTTTGGCGTCTTCGACGCGCTTGAAGTAGATGAAGGCGTAACTGCGAGCGGAATAAGTAGTTACGCTGTCGAGCGCACCGTATTTGGCGAAAAGTTCCATGAGATCGGCGTCAGTGACGTCCGGCGCCAGATTCCCAACCCACAGGTTGTTCGAAGGGCTCGCCAACTCGTCGGAGTCCCTCATTGGTTTTGCTGGAAGTGGCATTGGAACCAATAGCTTCAATTCAAATGCAAGAAACAAGTCGAAAGAAGAAAATGTGTTTGAGAGAAACCCTAGAAACAAGTAGAAGAGAAAACCATCACTTCTATGCAGAGATAAAGGTAAAAGATATTCAAATATAATACTCAAATATATTTTAGTTGCCTAGGAGGCCCCAGAATATTCGCCTTCCATTTTCCAATATATTTTAGTTTGTAAGGATTTTTTTTAGTTAATACATTTTTTTTATGTATACAAAGTTTTAGATTAAAAAAAATTATTAAAAGTATATACAGTATTTATAATTTTAAAATTTAATTTAAAATTAAAAAAAATAAAAAATAATTATTTATATATATATATATATATTACTTTTTAAAAGATAATTATTTTTACTTTTTATTATATATTTTTTAAAAAATAATTATTTTTTAAAATAAAAATAAAATAAAAGGTAGTTATTTTTTAAAATAAAAAAACCTCAAAATTATTTTAGTTTATATTAATCTTATGCAATATAATTTAAAGCAACCCTCACAAATTTTGTTCCAGTTATAAAATTAAAAGACCCACGTTTTACAAAATTTTATTTGTCTTTAAATTTTCTACAAATTCAAAAAAGCAAATTAATGATTGTATTTAAACGTTAATTTAATGTTGGTGTCAAAGGGACTGATATTAAAAATCATTTTTTACGTAATAACTTAAAGTTATGATGTGTATGCTCTAATAACTTTTTTACGTAAAACATTTTTACTCTAATGTTTTTATATAATATTTTTACATTGTTGGAATCACTACCAATCTCCAAACCAGAGAGCAAAGAAACTAAAAAATATACACAGTTATCACCAATGATCACCACTTCCTAACACATTTTGAATTTTAATAACAAGATGTTTTTATTCTACTATCCACAATTTATGCATTTATTCACTGCACAGAATGTACTACGTTTGAAGAATGTAGAACACTGCACTATTGCACAGCCCATGCCACATGGTTTTTAATATTTCACCACTTACACAGAATATCAGCATTTACATTTCCTTTTTCATATTGCAATCTTCAGCCTGATTCATTGGTAGTGTTTAGAAAACAATGAGAATCAATTTTTCCTACAAAATCATTATATGGTAAGGAACGAAGATGTAGAAACAACTATTTCTTGTTTGTTCCTGCTTTCCACATGGAGTTTATAATTGATTTTGGTCAAATTGAAGCTAATCTAAACATAATACAGTTAGATTGCGATTACAGAATACTGCAAGAGAGGGTATTCCGAAACGTGATTATATTTTCCGTATCCTTTTTCATAGGGAGGGGACTCTTTTTCAATTGTTAGCTATGTAAATATATGGCGTAATCGAGCTCAATAGCATATAACAAATCTGAAACTTTCTTCTTTTGGCTATCTCACGTTTTTAACCATTCTTTTCATACCGCTGAAAGTTGTCATGATAACGCAGAAGCCTCGATTTAAAAACAGGAGAAATTCTCATCAAATATATCATGAACTCTTTCAAACTGGTGAAAAGAACATCAACCATTCCATCAATTTCTGATTCATATTGCTCGTACACAAAAAATCCCATAAATGAGAACACCAAACCTACACAACAATGCAGATGGAGTAAAAATGAAGGTACACAAACCAACAAAGTTCTAGAACTCATATCAACAATTCCATACCTATGCCTATCAATTTTGTCAACATCTTTGACAGGAAGATCTTCATAAGGTAAAGAAAACCTGCAACCTGCATCAGTTAAACAAATTAAACATGGAAGGCAATGATGCCCAGAATCTCTACATAGTAAAACTTTATTCATGGGTGAATTATTCTTTCCTTGAAGCCAACCTGGCAAACAAGTATGTAAGGCACAAGCGAAAGGGTGACCGCGAAGACCAAGTAGTAATAGAAAGAAACTAAGAACCTATTTTTCTAAAACCAAACAGCAGACCCGCACATTCTCAATAAATAGATAACTTAGATCATAAATTTTAAGGAAAAACCTGCATAAATTTAATTAGAACAAGAAAAAGGGAATTTTCGCCTTTTTCTTTCTAATTTTGTTTACCTTGAAGAATGCAGACCAGTCTTCCCCGTGGGCCAATCTTCTTATTATTTGAAAACCCTTATTCCAGAGATACACTGTGGTTATAACTGAATCTTTCACTACCGCATCAGAGATCTCAAAACAAGACAAGGGTATCCTTTGTATATTAAAACCAAACCTGTTAAAGTGTCACACAGTTCATACTAAGAGAATGATTTATTTTTCCATCTAGATATAAAGGTACAAGTTGTTAAGAAGCAAAATCCCCAAAACAACTTTAAGTGTTCATTAAATGTACACTGAGTAATATCTATATTTGGCATCAACTTGTGGTGAGATGAGTAGCTCTTACGGCTGATACACCACATTACTCTGAAAATAGTTCATTTAAATAAAGAAGCTGTGGCTGGAACATATCTAAGCATGCCAAACCAGAAGGATGAAAATAGAGGGGGAGAGAAGTGACCAACTATAGAAGCATCATTTCAATAAAGCAATTTGTGCTATACATGATTTGATGGCAGAAAGCTTTGTAAATTTGTTTAAAATTGTTAAAAGAGAGAAATTTAAAGTCTTTGTGAGCATGGACTTACAACTTTGACGGCAGAAAACCATGTCCGTAAAAAAGTAACGTGGCAAGCAGCAAAAGTTTTGCAGCAGATGATATAAAAGTTCTTCCAGAAAGGAAAAACCAGTAAAACAACAAAACCAGCACAGCAAAATATGTAAATGATTTCTTCTCGTCTCTCCACAACAAAATGTCAGCCACTGTAAAAATAAAGAAAAAATTATCTGGCTTGGCAATGTTACAAAATATCTATGATTCAAGAATTAACAAATTTACTCCCAAATATTTTATGTGACGATGTATCAGTCAAATGTATTCTACCAAAATGATTTTAAAATGATTTAAATTTAGATCCATTTGCACATCAATTTTAGAGGGTTCATGCTTATGACCCAAAGACTCTACAAACCCAGTGCCGGTTAGTATGGATAGAATATTAAAATAAGAAAAATAAACGACTGAAGTGATCTAAGGGTACACTTGCCAGGGAAGGCAAAAATACGGAGAGCAGTAAAAATAGATTGGGATGGAAAAGATTTTTTTTCCCTGTCCTCAGCGTACAGTCAAGAGAAAAACATGGGAGAAAAATCAATTTCAAACCACTTTTGTATTTAATAGGGAGAGGTTAAAATTTGATACTGAATGCAACCCAATTCTGCACTTCTCTGAGAACACTGCCATATTTAACTTGTACCATACAAGTGCAAAGAAAATTTCATTGGAGCCAAGCACACCCTAAAGTAAACAAAATATCAAAACATCTGGGCAAGCTTATGAGCAATGTATATATGCTTGGTGGTGTTGCCCTTAAACTTATGTCAGGATTAACTTGATCAGATAATTTGCAGGTTAAAAGCTAACTATTATAACAAGAGCCTCGTATGTGCATGCAATAAGGTATACCTATAAATACGCTCCAAGTCGTTTCATTTCCACGAAAAGTTGCTTTGACAAAAACTAAAGATAACAAACCTTCATTGATGCATGTAACAATGTAATGCAAAATAAAATATTAGGTTTTAACCTTTTCCTCCACCAAGCAACTTATCCGCTTTTGACTGTTCAGTGGAACTGAAGCTTCTTGATAAACATGAGTCTTTGGATAAATAAGAGAATGATTCTATTGTCAATGTGACTCCTTCCTGTATTGTCCAATATCAATAAAAATAAATGCAAATCTCAATAGTAAGAAATTCCAAGAACATTGCCAAGTAGAATATTTTACTCAGCTTAGAAAATAAGGTAACATAGAAAGGAATATCAGTAAGAGTCTAACTTGTGTATCTGTATGTGTGAGGCATTGGAGGTCTGAACATTATTGAAAAGGGAACAACCTTATTTTATTTCAGAATCTTAATTTTTCCTTTTTGGAGGTTGTTGAAAAGTTACACCTCATATAATTCAGTTATCACTAAGTAACAAGAATATATGAGATTTCACTAGTAAAAATTTAAAAAGAATCAAGAACAAGTAAACCTCGAGGGAGACTATTGGTGAGTATCCAATATGTTTGTGAGCTTTCGTGCAGTTGAAAGTACGGGTGTATGAAGCTAACTGAAAAAAGTGAACTAATAAAGGATAGCTGAAGTATCTGGATCCCAACTTTTCATGCGACCACTTTAAAACTGATAGAATATATTGAGCTAACTTAGCCGGAAGTTTGACATATGGCCTGCAATTCAAGCAAAGTTTTTTCTGACTTGGTCCATAAGAGGTCATAAATCAGCAATAAAGAAAAAACACAAATAGCCTTTAGCTGCCTCCAACAACAAATGAAATAGAAAACCAAAGGAGCAGATATGCCAAAGAAGGAGCTAATTTGTTATGACATCTCCTAAATTGGCAGGAAAAGGTTATTTTAATATAGCTTGTGGCAAAGATATGAGCAGAGAAAATAATATTATAAGCTTTTTTCCTCTTCTAAAACTCCCGGATACTATATCATACCATCAAGTAAAACATACACAACTAAACACCAGTGACATCAGAGACAATACTACGCCATTCATATATCAAAACAGGCTGCACATTTTTACCTTCGATATCCAAGACCTTCTAACAAAAGCGAAAGAAATTCCCAGAATTCTATTGGCTCATTATTCGTGATGAAAAATGCCTGCATGAAAAGAAAAATACTTTGGTGTGCATGAATATCAAAACAGCACAACTAGTGAGTTCCATATATACAAACCTTTCCTGCAACAGAAACTGTTTGGAAATTTAGGGCTTCTTCGGCACAGATGTGGGCATGGGTAACATTTTCAGAAAAGGTGAAATCTGAAAGATTATCACCAGTCCCTATAATAAACTGAAATGAGAAATTGTTACTCTAAAATAAGACTTCACCCCACTAGATGAGATCAAAATACATAAATCACATGATATATGAAACCGTCAACAAAAGTTTTATCCCACAAGGTGAGATCAGCTACATAAATCACAATTCAACAAGGTTAAAGATCAAACTATTAGGAGTTGGAAAGTTTCCTTAATTGCAGTTACCCCTGGCCCGTCACATTAGCATTCTTTTTTGGGGTCTTCGTTAATTGCAATGTCAAGGGTGGTATTCTAGTCTCACACCAATTAGAGATATTACTTAAACAAGCTTTGAAGTTTGGGTAGTCATCATCTTACAAGTGTTTTTTGTAGAATTGACTTTGACCATAAGTTCAAATTCTACAAATAGGAAATTTTGAACTTGGCTTCACATGGAGCACGAGAGAATTTATAGCATATCCAATAATCAAAACTAGTGAAGGACCCAAAATTGTGGATTTAAGTATGATAGTCAGTGTGAAATTAGCTTCGTCATCATCCTCATATCATATCCATGTGATAGAGAGAGATAGAGAGAGAGAGAGAGAGAGAGAGAGAAAAAAGTATTGTTGTATTGATTACTGTACAAATAACACTATATTAATTACAACCAGATTATGAGAATGGTAAACGTTAACTTTTTGTAAAGGTTGCATTAGCATTTATAAACAATCCAGGCCCCCTTTTTTTGACAAAAACAACACTGCGAAGTAAAAAGAAAAAAAGGGGGTAAAAAGAAAACTACCTTTGCAAAACCATATCTTGCTGACTTGAGAAAATATGGTACAAATTCTGTGTCACCAGGTCCAAAAACATTACTAGGGCGAAGAGAGCACGTCAATAGACCATCAATGTCATTGACACTCAGGATCAAAGATTCCGCTTGAGCCTTAAGGTCACTCAACATATTGTCAGTCTGCAATTCCCACCCTCCCATTAAAATGCTTAATCATTCGCAAATGAAAAACACCTAATCCAGCTATTAAAGGGTAAAAACAAAAATACTCTTCCAAACTTGACAAAAGTAGAACCATACTTTCCACGGATAGGCTAACGACTCATCTCCATCACGAATATCATGCAAACCATCAAATACAACATCCGCGGAACTGTTATATATTAGGCGTTTCACTCTACATTCTCGGCAAGCACTAATTACATTTTTGGCTCCTGAATAATCGAACATCAAATCCCATAAGAAAAAGCATCAAATCTACTGCAATTAACAGAGCAAATGGCAGAGTACCTTGAACTATTAGCCTGTAACAAGTATAGAAGTCATTAACATCAACGCCAGCAACATCCATAAAAAACACAACAGAAGAACCTCCCAGAACTGCACAAAGCGCATTTCAAGGCTGGTATCAGTTTCCACAATTGAAAGGAATTGAAAAAAAAAATGAGGTGGATTCGAGTGTGATGCACAAACACGTGACGTAACAGAAAGGATTGTGGACCTTTGACAATGTTGCATTTATCGGTAAGGTCGATGTGGAAGTAAGAAGCGCGTGCGGAAGAGAGAGCTTGGGCGAGGGTGGACTCGGAGTGATGGAGCTGGAGAGAGTGAGCGGAATCGGCGATTCGGACGATCCAGTTACCGAGTTTCAACAACCTGAGGACCAATGATCTTCCGAGGAATCCTCTGCCACCTACAACCACGCACGTCTTAGGGTTCAAATGTGCGAACCGATCGTCCACCGTCATTGCTGCCACAGCGAACCGATGAACGCTAATGCTGTATTATACGTATTTATTGAATTGAATTGAATTATTCATGTGCAAGGTTGTTAATGTGATATGAGTGCAAAAGGAGAGAGAGAAAGAGAGCGAGAAAGAGAGTTAGTTGCTAAATTAACCTGTTGTTAGTCGTGTTCTGCGTTTCCTTTGGCGCGGAAACTGTTTCTGTGTATTGCAAAGCAAATCGCACTGAGAGTGGGTGGGGACCCTCTTAGAATCTTTTGGACAAGGGAAGGGCGAGGGGTAATAATCTGATCATGACGCTTATTAACTCTGATGTGATGCTAATGCCACACAACAACCGTACTAACCACCATTACATTTGTTTCTATTATTATTATTATTATTATTATTAATATTATATTATTATTATTATTAATATTATAATTATTAATATTATATTATTATTATTATTAATATTATATTATTATTATTATTAATATTATATTATTATTATTAATATTATATTATTATTGTTGTTGTTGTTAAAATTATCATACCACATTACATATCGTCAGTATTAGCATGCCGGGGCTAGTGCTTGCATAATTTATGTACTTTTCTGAGTCGTGAAACAAAAGACGTAAACCTTACGACATCCATCCAACTGTATCAAATGGGAAGTGGTTAACCAAATAATGATCCTCTGTGGTGATACCAACAGATATGAGATGACATGGGTAGGTGAATTGTATTTCTGGGCACAGAGGAATAGCGCATAAAGTAATTCTGTCATATTCGAGAAGGATGATGCTGGTGTTGTCTGTTTCTTTGAAGAGTGGCGATTAAGGCACAAGCTATTGCAGATTCGGGTAAGAGCAATATACAATCTTCAACGACAGGTCATATGTATAAACAGAATACTTGAAATCATATCCATGCTTGAAAACATTATTGTGATGCTTGCATCCTCTATCCTTAGGTTTGAAGTCAAACGATATCAATTGCAAATATTACGCATTAATAGCCGAGAAGTCTTTTTATAAAACAGTATACCAATGAACCGCTTATGCTAACATTTCGTGCCTTTGTAACAAGATAAATACAACACAATGCCATTTGAGGTCTGCCTAATTACTGTTAAAGCCTGCTCTTATTTGTACAGATTAGATTTTTAAATATTGAAAATCGTCATGTCAAACATACAATCAATGGTTCAGAATAGTGAAATACCACTTCCTCAAACATTCTCAACATATGCGTATGCTAACAAAGCTTGTCTTAGTGATGATCTTCTGCCATGCATCATCATGCTTTCGATTCCCATCATGCCAACAAAACTGAAATCTAATTTACATTTCAAATGAAGCCGAAGAAAATTTAAAAAATTATATTACGATATCACCAAGTAAATATTATTCCATTGATGGATTCATGAACCTAATCTATACAGAATAAGTATCTTTAGAATTTTAAAATTTAATTAAGAAATTCTAAAATTTATCCTTTGCTTGCCGAATAACACCCAGGGCTTCTGCATCATCTGCGGTGGCTGCAATATTTAGCTTTTGCCGGATTTCCATGCTCCATGTGCGAAGGAATGGATTGCACGCCTTTTCCATCTTAAGCGTAGTTGGAATCTAAGAAAACAGTAATAATTAGGTAAAAGAAAAAGTAAAGATTCAAATCAAATAGACCAAGAACTAACAACGCTATGTTGTTAGCCTTTAACAACTAACAACGATCATCAAAGTTATGACATGTTAGTGAGGAAGATCTGCCAGAGAGGGCACTTGAAAGTTGAAACCATCCATAGAAGAAGCTCAGTTCTGGAAATTACCGTGGGCAAGCCCTTATTTCTAATGTGAGCTACATGGGCAGCATAGGATTGAAGTTCCTTGTTTTCTGGTTCTACGGACAAGGCAAACTTTGAATTACTCTGTCAAAATTTAAGAAGCCAAAGTCAATGTCACAGCAATTAGGCTTGGAAATGAAGCAGGAAACATAATGAAAGTAGAAACAACTGACCAATGTATATTCATGGCCGCAGTAAATACTTGTTTCATCCGGCAACGACATTATTCTTTTAAGAGAAGATAGCATCTGTAACATTGAAAAAATTCTCGATAATTAAAGATAAAACATTACAAGCTAACAAAGCATCGGACTTGTACAAATTATACATTTGTAATAACATCTAGAAATCAACATCCAACATTCAACTTTCACAAAAAATATCATGACTCAATACATGCATATAAAATGATAAAATAAAAGATTTATCCTTGTGTAACTGACACTATACAGATGCAATTCAAATCAACCTGTTCAGGGGTTCCTTCAAAGATCTCTCCACATGATAAGCTGAACAAGGTGTCTCCAGTAAAAATTGCTGCCGATCCTGGAAAGTAGAAGCTTACATGACCTGCTTACAGCACAAACAGATAATAGATTGAAAAGGTGAGGGGTAGCAGGTTGAAGTAAAGAAAATCATATAAAGGAAATTAGCAGCACCTGGAGCATATTAGTTGCATAGCTAAACACTAGAGCACTACCCAAAGCAATAACCCATAAAAAGGTTTACAGAAAAGCCCTACACTAATGACAAAATAAATCCTGGAGTCTAGCTATGGGAAAGAAAGTCAAAGACAAGAATTCTGAGGGTAAAATAATATATCATGCTAAACCAAGAAGAACATGCATGCCTTCAAGTAAAAACCATGAGTTTAGCCAATATAACAGCAAACGATCTAATATAGAGTTTAGATTCCCATGGAATTGAAAATTGCTCAGCAGAATATACGAGCGAAAGTAACAAGTAGATCTGAGCCATTTTTTCAAAAATTAGCTTAAAACATATCAAGTAGCAAACAAACTAAGACGATTTATTTTGCAAATGGACAATGAATATGACCTTCAGTGTGACCAGGTGTAGCTAATATATGCACCTCATGACCTGCAAACATCCAGTTATCTCCATCACTCAAATAAATATCAATACCAGGAATTCTTTCCTTGTCTATTTCTGAGCCAATTACCTGTAAGATGAGGAATTTTACAAATAAATCTCCTCACATTTGCTGATGACACATTTATAATACTAATCCAAAGTATAATAAACTTTGACTCAAGATAAAAGACGTACCTTAGCCCCGTACCTTTCTTTCAACTCTGTATTTCCACTAGTGATATCATGATGGTGATGGGTGTTCAGTATGTAAGTCAAATTTAGATTTTTCTTACTCAAAGCATCTATAATAGGCGCAGCTTCGGAAGGATCAACAACACCAACTGTCCCCGTATCCACATCATGTAAAAGATATGCATAACTGTCCCTAAGGCACGGAACCTAAAATCAAAGAAAAATGAGATGATTAACAAAACATACTAAGATTCCAGCACATCGCACTAGAACTTATCAGCATGAGTGAATGAATATTAATCTAATTGCATCATTAAAAATGAGGGAGAAATTTGCTCACCAATTCAATCTGCAGCGTGGAAGATAGATTCACTACACTGCAAAATTGATCTACTCTCAACGACCGACTAGCTCCACGCAATGTTTTTAAAGGTATAGAAAATAATCGCATAAATCCATATAAAAGACCTTTCCGCAAGCAAAGTTGTCTCGCATCCGGCCACACGCAAAACCCACTCCTTTCCTACAAGACAGAGAGTAATAAACACATTACCAAATAATGATGATGATCATCATCATAATAATAAAAATAATCATACGAGCACATCAGCACACATAGAGCTACACACAAATGAAAAAGTAAAACCAGCACCGAAACACGTATACAAAAACTCACAATGCCTGTGTGAGCAACACTGTTGCCATACTAGATTATAAGAATTTCACCCAGAAAACTCCCAACCACAAACAGAAAACCGAATTACCTCGAAATAAAACTACTGTCAAACATTTTCGAAATCAGAAAGCAAAATCAGTTGCAATCAATTGCTTCCAACCAAAACCGAAATCCTTGTGAGAGATCTACACTCAAAACATCTGGTATACAAGAAAATTCATGAAATCAAATAACGAAAATGGAGACTCGCACAAACAGTCAAACAAAAAACAATAAGAATAACGTTTATTCGATGTATGGTAATAAGATCTCGGATTGGAAGGGAAAAATCAGTTAAAACAACAACAATAATAAAAAATAATAATAATACCTTAGTTTCACTCATCGAATGTGATGCTAAAGAGTAGAGTTAAACGAGGAGAGAGAAGAAAGTGAATTTTACAAAAGATAGAGAGAAAGAGTTTGCATCAGGAATCCATTACTGGAAGGAGAAATTGCCGATTGAATTGTGTGTGTGTGAGAGAAAAACCCTAGAAGAAACGGAAGAGAGTGAGAAGGAGGAATCGTTGAAAGAGCATTGATCTGATCGAGATGATGAGATGAAATGTATCTGAATGAAGGAAACGGAATGGAATGAAAAGAGAAAAAAAGGAATGAAAAGAGAAGGCAGTTGCATTTATTTTACGTTGACACCAACACTCTTCTTTCTCTACTGTTTTCTTGAAAACGAGTTTGCCTTTTCCCCCTCCTACCACCTTTTACTCCTACCAACCTTCCTATTATTTTTCAACCTTTATTTATAATTTTATATTCTCCTCAAATTATTAAATTTCAAAATACCACATGGCTAAATTCTATACCTGAAAAATTATAAAATTTTAAATATGAAACTTTTTTTTTAAATAAGTATTATCTATCATGTTTAATTATTTTAATTAAAAAAAAAGTAAAATAAAAATTAAATGGGAAGAAACAAAGGGACCCATGTTTCTTTTTCCCATGGTTGTTTAATTTACAACGGACAAGTTAAAGATTGAAAGTTTTCGAAAATGGTAGATCATGTGAAACCACAAAACATTGGATTAACCATCATAATAATAATAATTATTTTTACTAATCACCACTATTATCATCCCTCGAACTTGCCAAACACAATTAAGGATATTTTTACTATTGGGACCAAACAACTACACCAAGATTCTCGTTTTGACTTGTTCAAACGTGGTAATCTTCTTCCATAATCTTTAATTCTTTGTAAATATGTTCTTTTCTTTTTTTATATAAAAATAATATTATTATAACATATTTTTACATTTATTTAATACAGAATATAAAGATAAAATGATCAAAAGCTAAAAAAAAATTAGAAAAAAGCATGTCAAATGAAAAAATTATTTTTCTTTATGTAATTAACAAATTGAAACAGAAAGAGAAACATTATTCCTTTCACACCAAAATTTGTTCTCCCTATAAACAAAATTAGTAAAAGAAAATGTATTATTCGACAATACAATATAATGTACTCCAATCTGTCACAATTTTTGAAGTTAGATATTGTTATTATCCAGACATGTCCATATAAGATATTATTAAATATATCTCAGAAAATTTTCAAATAACAATATTTATTTATTTATAGACTCCATCGATCCAAAAATATAGTATATTACTGTAGTATGTATTTATGAACATTTATGGTATTAGTTCATCTTAACTCCTTTACGAAAACAAATAATTATCAACCCTGTTAATTATTCCTCATTATTTTATTAAAGTCCTTGAAGACTTTAGTGTTTTAGTGTTGAGCTATCTTTATGAATAACTAATTTATATTCACTCCAAGCTTATTTATATTGTAGAGAATAATTTCGTAAATTTATTTTATTTAGAAGTTTTATATCACTTAAAAGTAAAATAATTTCAAAGTGTATATAAATAAGTATAAACTTCATTTTATAATCTTTAAAGTTAAATTAAATTTAAAATTCATTTTTAACCTATTTAAAAGTTTAATTGCATAATAGATATAACATATGTATTATACCATCTCATTTCATGTCATTATTAACCACTTTTGATAGAATAATAAATAATTTTTCTACCCAGAAACTGAATTTTCTAAAGATGTGCGAATGGATTAAAGATTGGGTGAAGGGTAAAATTATGAATGACAACAAATAATTAATATTTTCTAAAATTTTAAAAACTACAGTTAAATAAAAACAGAAAATATTTCTAAATTCCATATTTAAAAAAACCAAAAAGGTATATATTTACTGTCAATAATTCCTAGTAGTATTGAAGACATGATTGACTAATGCACATTCAAATTATGAATAGAAACAATGCTAGGCATCGAAATCAAAAATCAAATTCATTGGTCATAACATTAAAAGTTGAAATGATTGATAGTTACTAAATTGGCTTAATCCCTCCATTCGTCCGTCCTTATATTAGTGTGTGCAAATCTCAGTTTGGTCCTTAAGTTTTAAACTGTCTCAATTAGATCATAATTTTTGTAAAAATGCACACATTTTACCTCAACCGTTAACTGGTCTCAGGTTAATTGATGCTGAGATGTATTTTTTATTTTAGGTTTAATCTTATGTTTGTGTGAAAATCTCAGTTTGGTTCTCAAGTTTTTTCTCGTCCTTATGAAATATGCAAACATTTTACCCCAACCGTTAAGTGTATTGAGACGGCGTTAACTTTGAACTTAGCTATAATTTTTTCTTTTATGTTTTAAAATCATTAAATCCACGTGACTATGGTCTTTCTTTTTCCTTCTAATCACTTATCACATTTCATTCATTTCTCCACCCTCAAACCCCCCCACTCACACCTTTTCTCCCTCTCAAACTAAAAATATGTCACCGTTGTCGACAGTTCAAAAATTATGACTCAATTGAGACAGTTCAAAACTTGAAAACCGAACTGAGATTTTCACACAAACATAAGGACCAAAGGAGAGATTAAGCCTAAAATAAAAAATGCATCTCAGCATCAATCAACGCCGTTTGAGACAACTAACGGTTAGGTGTAAAATGTGTGTATTCTTACAAAAATTATGACTTAATTGAGACAGTTTAAAACTTGAGGACCGAAATGAAATTTGCACACAAATATGACCAAGAGAGGGATTAAGCCTTACTAAATTTAAAATATATTTCTTTCATTTAAGAATTTTGAATGTTTTTATCATAATTTTTCAGTAAAACAACTAACAATCATAATTTCAGAGACTGAATAAAAGTCTCATAAAACGAGAATAAACAGTTCATATTTCTTTTCTTCTTCTGCTCTTTTTTCTATCTCTACTTTCTACTGTTTGAATTTTCATCCTATGAAGGTTTATAAAAAAATGTAATTAATGATCAATAAGAAAAGATTCAGAAAGACCAATAAAAAACATGTTGAAATAAAATAATCCAATAAATTCATTTTTTATTTATCCTTATTTTTTTCAAAAAAAAAAAAAGCTATTTAAAATTTTCCACAATCCCACTTGAACCCTTCCACTAAACAAAGTGGCAGACCGTTCCTATTATTCTGTTTTTCTGAATATACTTTTTCTTCAACAAAATCAACAAATAAATAGGAGAAATATGTTCGCTACTGTTTGTAAGATTATTTTTAAATTAAAATCAATTTTTAATTATATCAATGTTTATATTTAAAAGCAAATTAGCATATAAAAAATTATTTTTGTGTATATCCTTATTTTGTTCAACAAAAAAAGCCTGTTTAAAATTTTCCACAAAATATTTCACTTGAAGCACTTCGACTAAATAATCTAGCAGAGCATTCCTTTTATTATATTTCTTTTTAATATACCCTTTCTTCAATAAAATCAGCAAATAAATAGAAAGAATGATTACCAGTGTTTGTAAGATTACTTTTAAATCAAAATTAATTTATAATTATCATAATATTTAGATTTAAAATCAAAAGTAGTAATAAAGTTTGCTGTTAAATCTTTTATTTATGCAAAAGAAAATGTAAAGTTGGTTACGTAAAATTACTTTTGAATTTAAAATAACTTATCGATATAACTTTACATAAATAAACATTTATACAAAACAAATTAATTATTAATATTTTATTAGTAAAAGGGCTCATTTTTCTTTCCAAACTCAGAATTCTATCTTTATAACTCTGAAGTATATTTCCAGAGAAAGTTAAACTCAAAAACTCTTCAGAAAGTCACTTTTTTTAGGTCACCCTTATAACTTCTGCCCTAATATATTATATAAAGAATGCAGGAATATTACCAAAAACAATTTTTTAATTCTTTCTTCCTTCTGGGTTACAGGTAGAAAAAGTTCAAATTCCATCGTTCAGAACAGTACTAGCTGACCAGCTGTTTCCTAATAATGATCCAAAAGAAATGAGGTTAACATAATGACTGCCACCCATTTTTTCAGATGTAACAATTCAGTACAGCTCGGTATGGTCGGTGCAGTTGCAGCTTTGGTCCTACAATTCACAGCACTCTCTAAAAACTTCATAGATGCATTTTATTGCTGCAATCACACAACTGCCACCTACCCAAACTACACCTTTCAAAGTTCATCCTGAAAGAGTCAAAGTCCAAGGAAATGCTTATTTACTAAGGGTACTGAAAATGAAGACTGACCCTTACCAAATTAATTGAAAGAAAACGAAATTTCACACAATGCATCGGACCCAACAGCAGCTCCAGCATTTCAGAAAGTTGTATTTTGTATTACAAATTCATATATATTATTTATCCTTACTACTTCCACACGAAAGTAAGAAAAAGTATCAGACGTTTATGAATCATTGAATTCATATTTATTTATAGAGTACTGTCAACTCATGACTCAGTGTAATTTTTATTGGAAATTATATGTTAGGATTTAATATTTTGTTATTATTCTGTGTATATAGTTGATAGATTAAATAGAATTATAACTAATTCTGTTATAATCTTGATGTATATATATATGCATCTGCATTATGGAGAATTAAGATAATACACAGATTATTCTTTGCCATATTATCTTAATTTTGCATATGCAAATATTTATACATCAAGATTATAACAGAATTAGTTATAATTCTATCTAATCTATCAGCTATATAGACAGAATAATAACAAACAAAAATAACAAACAAGATATTAAATCCTAACAAGATATTAAATCTTAACATATATTAAATCCTAACAACCCCCTTAAAATGAAGAATGAATGTCAATCATTCCCAGCTTGGACAGCAACGGATGAAAGCGAACTAGCGGAATGAAACTTCAACTTGGACAGTAATGAACGAGGGTGAACTTCATAAAAAAATGGATAGTGACTTGCAGCAACAAACTACAAGAATAGATGAAGAGCCTGCAGTGACGAATAACAACAAACGGTAGGGATTGGATTGCCATCAATAGTGGCGAACATCAACAAAACTTCAAGGGACTTAACTGCCCTATACAGCAACAAAACTTCAAGGGACTTAATTGCCCTAAACAACAAAACTTCAAGGGACTTAACTGTCCTAAACAGCAACAAAACTTCAAGGGACTTAACTGCCCTAAACAGCAACAAAACTTCAAGGGACTTAACTGCCCTAAACAACAACAAAACTTCAAGGGACTTAACTGCCCTGGAAAAGGAAAAAGAGCAACCTTGATGCTCTGAATAGTTGCCTGGAGGAAATGAGACAATCTCACTCTAATGATACTCAAACAAACTCTGAATTTGATAA
Source organism: Vigna mungo (assembly GCA_036885675.1). NCBI lineage: Eukaryota > Viridiplantae > Streptophyta > Magnoliopsida > Fabales > Fabaceae > Vigna > Vigna mungo. The sequence goes on from CP144694.1 coordinate 33,711,629, forward strand.
TACTGGAAAGAAAAGGCCAGAACTTGACTAGGGCAATTGGAGCCCATTAAAAAACACAGGTTAAAAAAAAGAGATTTTTAGGAAGGCTGCCGGCGACTATGAAGACCGACCGCCGGCAGACAACAAAGACAGCGGAAGCGAATCAGACAAGCTCTGATACCATCTTAAATAACAAGAATCATGCTATAGGAGAAACATAGAGGCAAAGAATAATCTGTGTATTATCTTAATTCTGCATAATGCACATGCAAATATTTATGCATCAAGATTATAACAGAATTAGTTATAATTCTATCTAATCTATCAGCTCTATACACAGAATAATAACAAAAAAAATAATAACAAACAAGATATTAAATCCTAACAAGATATTAAATCTTAACATATATTAAATCCTAACATTACCTGAGAAAATTTGTTTTTTTTTTAAATAACAAGCAATAATTGAAGTGGAACATCAATATGAACGAAAGATAGAAAAAAGAGTGACGGTGAGTGTGAGATTGCCAATGGAGACACTTTTATGCTTACTTCCAGAAAAATTCAGGAATTTATTTCTAAATTTGCATATTTAAGTACAACAATGTTTTCTTAAATTGATGTTTGAATATCTTCTTTGTTTTGAATGAATTAGGACTTAAAACATACAAGGAAAATTCAATCCAAAAGATTAATCCATTCATTATGTTAATCCACTTACTAGGTGAGAAAAGTTCAAGACTTATTATGAGATAAATAGTTTGTCCTATTTAATGTGAAACTCTTTCCAGAATCAATGCACACTTTGCCACTTCACCAAATCACACCTAGTGATCACAGTCAGAAGGTATACATTTCATGTTCGAATAATTTTTTTGTCTTTGTTTTTGCTTATGTGTGTGTGTCAGGTAATTGAAAAATATCTTTATCGTATTTGATTTGGATATGCAAAAGGGCTGATATCTATCTAAATGGTAACGTGTTATGGGCAGTGGTCATATCATACCCAACTCGAGTAAACCAAGAATCACCATGTCAGCAGCCAAAGTTCACACAACACATCATTGCACGAACAATGGAAGCAATAAAGTATTACGAGGCATATTCACATAAGCATAAAATAACAAGAGAATTTTAGGCTTACATGGTAATCATACATATCGTGGGGATCCGGCTGCAAAACAAAGTTTTGACGTCAGACTTTGTAATCCATAAGCGATAAATGATCACAAATCCATTTGAATTAGAGACCAAACAATGTTACATGTATTGGCCGGAAAATTTAAGAGAAGAAACCACGAAAAACTGTTAACTTAATTTCTGTCCTAAAAAATTTGGAGGAAATTTGTCCAAACAGGTCATTTGCTCCCCCCTACTATTAACTCCTACTGCACAAAATAGAAGATAAACCAAAACCTTTACTGCAAAGTTTAAAAAATACACTCTAGAACAGTTTTTGACGGCAAACGAGAACAAAAGCATTACCCTTCGACGCCGCCTCCTGTTTCCATATTTATGATCCCTCTCCTTTCTCCTTTTTTCACCCTCTTCTCGTGCTCTCTGTGCCTCCTACACAATCATAACATCAAATGGTATTGATATTGTACAAAGCAACATGACAAATATGATAATCACACATTAAAATTACTGCTGAAGCATTTAGGCTTTGAATGGTCACCTCTTCTTCCCTAGCCCTTCTTTCTTTTTCTGCTTCTTCAAAAGCTTCTTTTTCGGACTGAGATTTCACACAAAAATGAGAATGCAGATACTAAGTTTCCTATCTGCTACAAACTAAATAACAGATACGAAGTCTACAAGTAAAAGCTCACCTCTTTATTGTTAGCCATAAATTCATCCACAACCTGCTTTGCATACTGCGGATCATCACAAATTAAGATGTTGTCGTAAACTGAACCTGCCTTCACCTAAAATTTCAAAAGTTAATATTGCCACACTTCAAATATTCAATAATAGATAATTTCAAGTATAGGTAAACTTCTGGAAATTACAACTCAGGGTGTTTGGGTAAACAATTTAACCAAGCACTTGTCCAATAATTTCTTATTGGATGACAGCTTATTCAAAAGTTTATGAAGCTTACTGTAATAAGCTTAAAAGAGGTATATAAAGGGCATGAGCCACTTTCATAAATTAAAATAAGCATTTCTAAATGCTCCTTCAATCTATAGAGGAAGAACAAAAGGTATGTATGTATAGACACACACACACCTGCCACACTTCAATGCCCACATACTTAATTGGCTTGAGAACATAAAGATCGGGATCATCCTCAAATTCTGCAGGAAACAACAGAGGTAAAGCAAAACCAGAAGTAAAGATCAAGTAACTACACTAATTGCTACACATAAGTTTATATAGAAGATTTCACAATAAATTTGCTAAACATTCATGCAGAGGCCTATAAGCTTAAACGAATGCAAGGCTGAAGATATTACTAAAACCATTGATACGTCAGTTGCTACCTAGTGAAAACTATCAGAATGCCATTTTAAAATTTTCTTGTCTTATCAAATTTTTCCCAAGCCAACAACAAATGAGCAAAATCCAACAGTCTAAATCCATATAAAATTATAATGACAAAGCCTAAAAGTATAAGCTAGTTATTTTGTTTGTCTTTACCAGAAAATTAATGCATTGACTCTTCCTTCTTGATTCTAAAAACAGAAATCACCATAATATAAACAAATCTAACTACCTGGGTTATCAATCCATGGAATCTTCCACTTTCCTTTGTAGTTGGGATTCTTGATTTTCTGCAGTTCAACAATTTTCAATGATTAGAAAACCTAAAAGAGCAATGACTTCAAATTTAAATGTGTGGCATTAAAAACCTTGCGTTTCCATGGTCCTTTGTATGCTGGATTAGGAACCTTTGAGGGCTTCCATAGTCCATCATCATCATCATCCCAGTTAGCAGGCTATTCAAACAAAGAATAACAAAAGAGAAGGAAAAGAACATTCATAACTCCATGCTAAACTAAGTCTTCTGTCAATAATTAAAAAATATGAAGTAAACAAATCAACCTTCTTGGCTTTTGGATCAGGAATTTCAGCTGGAATTGAATCATATCCCTGAAACATATATATATAAAAACCAAAGAAGAATGAAGCATGTAACATTGTAACTAAAAATCCATCCGCCAGTATGTGTGGCCGAAAACCTTAAGCAGAGGTTGGCTATAAAATTTTCGTTGGAAAATAATTATCAAGCTGATGATCCATCATTATTAGAATCTACCACTTCAAATAAATAATCTAATACTTGTATCAGGGGACTGAGAGAAAAATAAGAAGTATCTGCAAAAGTTTGATAACATTTATGATGCTTGATGAGACTTAAAAGAGAAATTAATAAATAAAGCAATTGTTCTTTTTTGTTGTTGACAATGGAAACCTCTTCAATGCAAAATAAACAGAATTTTGCTAATAGCCCAACCAGTTGTAGCAGACAGTGGTTGCACAGTGGTTGCGGTAGCACAGACCATGAACCTTCTTGCAAAGTAATTGACCAATCGCAAACCAAAAAACTGATAGCAGATACCATATATTGTTCATGTGGACATTCAACTCGGTGAAATGGAAAATTCATACTACTATATAAATTCCTAAAGGTGATCATGAAGGTTTTTCATGTAAATGCAAACGCTACATGCAAAGGTGAAGGTGTTTGGCAATCTTGATGAAGAGTTTCAAATTACCTCTGGTTTGACATCATTAGGATCTTCAATGTACTCTCTATCATCCCAGTCTGCTGGCTGCAATAGTTAAAATAAAAAGTTTCAGACAATAAATTAAAGAACCCCATAGAATGATTGTTTAAGTTGTTTTTTAATGTATGACCATTGAAACCCCCAGAAAGTATTGACAATAACAATGCAGCTCATATACTTAGTAGGTAATTACAAATATTCTTAATTAAAACGAGTCAAGTCTCATAGTTGTACTTTTTTTGCTTTGACATCCTTGATTTTCCTCGGAGGAAGGATGTCCCAATCTGCATACATGCTTCCCGAATCTCTTTCCCGGTTATCAACAAGGATACTATAAGAGGCATCAGGCCTTAAAATAAATGTATAGAAATGAGTCAATTTATCCGTTTCACATTGGAGTTCCTTCCTAATAGGGTAATTCTGCCCTTGGTATGATAGTATAAGATGGAGCTTCTTAGTCTGTGTGCCACATATATCTGGTCCAAACATCAAACTGCATCAAGCAAGACAAATCAGTTCACTCTACTCATCAGCACAGAGACAGACTAAATAGAACACTGAAGCGTGTGTTTCTAGAACATCAAACAACAAGACGCCTCACTTAGATTAAAATAGGGGGGATAAAAAGAGAAACATTGAAATATATAAAACAAATTGCAAACAAATGCGGCAGTAAGCGGTTTGGATTAATTACTCAACAAGCTCTCACTAGAAAAGAAATTAAGAAAGTAAAATGAAATAAGTTTCTCTGAAAAGTTATAATTAACTTATGCACTTAATAATTTACAGAAATTGTCTCGTTTAGTTATTCGACAAGTTATTTTTATTTTTAGGTTATAACAAAAAATTATGTTATTTTATTTCTTACTATTTTCCTTCTACCAAAATTACTTACAACAAATTTATTCAAAACCTAATCTATATAAGTAAACTTGAAAAAGACATTTACAAATATCTTTTCTAGCATTTTTTTTTAACTAAATTTTATTAAAATTTACTGAACAATTTGGGTCCCACCGTCTATTTAACAACTGAAGTCTCCCCCATAATTTCACGTGTCTAAATAAACATTTCTTGGTATAGGATACTCCATGTAGATAGAAGTTCATCTTCTAATTATAACCAAGTTAGCAAAGAATACATATTTTAAAACATGACATGAGAAATTGACAGACAGACCTATAAGGGGTATCACCACCAAACTTCTTCTGATTGACATAACCAGAGAGAAGTTTGATGTAACCGCCACCGCATTCAATGTCCTGCTCAAACCTAATGGAATACTGCACCACAAGGGTTCTGTCCTTGTTGCTAAACTCGGGTATCTTTGCAGATATGGCAAAATGTTTGGCATCGTTATGTGTCTGAAGACCTGCAAAAGAAAAGTTTCACCATCACCATCATCATCATAATAATAATAATAACAATAAATGTGATCAACAAAACAAATCAATTAAATTTTTTGTTTTTATCTTGTGTATAAGTTAATTATGGATAAATAAATTTCAATTTTTTTCTTCATGTTTTCCATGTTAGAAGTCAAGATCGTCTTGATAGGTCAGTAGTATGTGAAATAGTTTATAATTCTAACCAATGTTGGACGTGTAAGATTAATGAATTGAAGAATGAATACCTTTGTCATCAGGATCTCCAGACCATTTCCCTGCTGTGTGCTTGAAGGTACCTGCTTTTCCCTCGCTCCTTTTCCAGTCCGACAAAACCCAACGGCTCTTCCATCCATCTGAAGCAATCAATCAACAAAATTAAAAGTCTCCGAAAACAGTGGAGTCTGAGGTGAAGTGAAGGGTGAAGATTATTACGATTACCTTCAAATCTCTCTTCGAAGAAGATCTCAGCGAGTGCAGAGTGAAGAATCAGAAGGAAAAGCAGAAGCTTGAACAACTGGGTAGTGCTGCCATTGGCCATCTCATTCCTCACTGCAATGGCAACAAAAGTTGCTTCAGATTTCAGCTCAGAGTGTTCTTGAGTTGAAATGAGTTGCCACAAAGGAATTTAAAATTACTACTGTAGAGGAGTGGTACTTTCTAGAACACTTTCCTTCAAATTTATTTATTGCAAAACAAAACTATTTATCTATTTATCAATCATTTTCATCAAAGTATTGTGTACATGTCATTTTCTCTAAAGTTTATAAGAATCAAACCAAAAACCAAATTATCACAAGATTTTGAAAATTTCAAAAATAATAATGCTTAAATTGTAAATTAGGAGTCTGAAGTAATTTTATTTGACTTGAATATATTACTTCAAATTAACATTATTTATTGAACTAAAATAACTTGTGTTAATTAGTTGTAACACTTATCTTTTTATGGTGCTTTTATTAATTCAAAGATATCTCCATAATTAATTATGTTACTTCATTGATGATTTTTAACATCTTCAATTATAACTGAGTGTGGATTGGATTTGATAAAAAGAAAACTATTAAATATGTTTATAGTTATTAAACTTTGTCAAAATTAAAAGTTATTCCTGTTTTAAATTTTAATATATTTTAGCCATAAATTTTAAAAATAAATAAAAACATTTTTATCAATTTAATATTTGAATTGAAAGTGTTAAACAATGTAACAGTTAAAATATCAATTTAAAACATGTTAAAAATATTTAAGACGGTTGAGTTATAAAAACTATATATATATATATATATATATATATATATATATATATATATATATATATATATATATATATATTTATTTATTTATTTTTAAAGTTTTTAAAATAAAAATACATTAAAGTTTGAGATAATAATAAAATATAAATTTTATATTAAAATTTTGAAACTAAAATTATATTTATATAAAAAATAAAAAAACATGAAATAATATATAGATAAATTTGCAATTTGATATAGATTAATATATCTTAATGGATCAACCTTATCTGACAATGTGGTCAATAATAAACTATCAACTATCATGTTCATCTGATAATAGATATATCATTCCAATATTCTAACTTTTTTATTTAATATTTTAAATATTAATTAAAAAAATATAACGAGGAAAATATGATGTTATGAGGTATTTAATGTTCAAAAGGTACAATTACTTTATTATCAAGATAGAAAGAAATATCATTACATAAATATAAAATAGTAATTAGATAAATATCAAATAATTATATAAAAGAGTAAAAATTATATTAAATATGTTTTAGATAAAAAGAAAGTTAATATAAGTATTTTAAATCATAGTAAAATAAAGTTGTTTCAATAATTTAGGATAGAAAGGAGTACCAAGACATATATGAATACGAGGATTTTATATATATATATATATATATATATATATATATATATATATATATATATATATATATATATATATATATATATATATATAAGTATTTTTGTTTAAAAAAATCGATGTTATTTATATTTATATTCATTGTCATATCTCGTTAATGATTTCTTTTTATTATTTAAATAAAAATAAGTTTGGATAATACTTTCATAATAAAGTTTAGGTTTAATACTAGTAATGGTTTCAAATTTTTGTCAGTTTTATTTAAAATGGTTCTAATTTTTTTGTTGTTGTTCAATATAGTCATAAATATCGTAATTTGTGTTCAATTTAGTCCCTTTTGCAAATACAGTTTAAATCGTTAACGATCAAATGTCCAGTTGTGCAATCAGTGAATGACATGTCATTTAACTGTTGATCTGTCTTGACTAAAACATGACACAACCAATGAGAAACTGCCACGTGGCAACCCTTCCCCACCCAAAAAATTAAGGTTTCTTAATGCAAGGGAGAAAGACTTCCTTACCCCTACGTCGTAAAATTGAACGGGTTTCGAAATGCAGGAGCGTCACGATGTGAATATGGCTTAAGGTTGCTTGTCTGCGATTTGGTTTCTTTAGTTTCTTTCTACTTGCAGGTTCGAAGACCAGCTTCGCGATGGCTGGAGAAGATGTAGATTGATGGAGAATGGCGCTTTTGCGGCGATTATGCTCCAATTGACCTTTTCGTTTTATGTATTTCCCTTTACAGGTTGAAGACTTGACGGAGAAGATGAGCTTGCGCATAGCTCGTTATCTCGTTGCGACAATCATGATTGTCGCGATAAGATGTTAATGGCGATTCACAGTAGAGGAAGGAGAAGATGATCATGGTGGTGTTTCTGGATGGTTGCTAACATCAGTGATGATGGTTTCGAAATATCTCATGATAGAGGTGTGAAGATGGTGGTTGGCTGTGAGTGTGGCGGTGATGGTTAGGGTTAGGTTAGGTAGTGGCTAGGGTTCTATATAGGGGGAATTAAGGCTTCTGGAGGTAGGAGATGATGATGACATATCAAGGGTGATGTGTCACTTTGTACATATGAACATTTAGTCGAGATTTGCAAAAATAACTAAATTGAACATAAATTACGATCTTTAATACTACACTAAACACAAACAAAATTGAAAGGAATAATGATATTAAGCCTATAGTTTATTTGTCATGAAAATATGCTTTAGTTAAATTTAGAATATTGATAATTTTATACTCTTACTTTTCATTTTGGTAGATAGATTATATAATTCATTGTTGTTATAAACAAAGTGAATTAGAGTAAACCCATCACTCAATCCTTTAAAAAAAATCATATTAATCTTTCTCGAATCTTGTACTTTTTTTAAAACTTATTAATATTCAAGCAAGAATCAATTGAATTATTTTGATTAAGCTACAATTTTAAATCTTTGTTAAAATTTATAATTTTCAAATATCTTTTTGTTATATTTTTTTAAGAAACTTTAATCAAAGTTTAACTTCACGATGAATCTAAATGCTTTGAATTAAGTTTCTATTAAATAAATTTGTTATATCAAATAATTTAAGATTTTTATATTTTTCAATAGGTGTAAGTTAACTTTATTTTGGATGACATGACTATCACTTTATATTATCACTTTGTACACGTCTTATATTAAAAAAAAAAAACTTAATTAACTTTTACATTCTCACAAATTGAATATTTTTAATCAAATTTATATTTAAATTTTTATTTTAATGAGTATCTAAAATCTTTGATTTGTTTTTCAATTTAATCTTTATCATAAAAAATCAGGAAACGTTGACCATAAGAAAAATGAAGTAACAGAACCCTAATTAATTTTATAAAAAATTACACTGTTTCCTTTTATAAATTCAATATTAAAACCAAACCAAATCAACCATGTGCAAAGATCAAATGATAGTCATGTCCGCCACCTTATCCGCAGGTACGAGTATTTTTGTTATCCCTACAGCAGTTATTTGAAGGGAATCACCATAATCATGCAAATATAACTTCTGCTTATATCTGTCCACTGTTTCAATTTCTGTACTTTGATATGAGCAATAACTTAGTAAAAGAAAAAGAAAATCATCACAAACCACAATGCTACTTCCCCACATAAACATATTCTACATCCCAAATCACATGGAGGATCTATGTACAAAAAAATGAGTGAAAGGAGAGAAATTTTGTTGAATAAGTTCTGGTGACTAAATATCATAAACAATGCATCCTTAAGCTAAGCTATGTACCTATTCATCACTTTTTGGCTTTGATATCTGAAGTTTGGATTCCAGGGCATGATTGTGATCCACCAGTGAGTGCTGCTGCTGCAGATTCAACATGTGTAAGAAGATATTCATATATCTTCTTCCTCAACCTGTCAATTGTCTCTGCTGGTATCTGCCATGATTCTCCTTCATTCTTGCTTGATCCTATCTCATCAAGCCAATCATTCACACTTTTTAGCTGAGTGAGCATACCTGCTATTTGGCCATTATTTGACAAGCTAGCAGTGTCCCCATCAGAGTCCAAGAATCTCTCAACAAACACCAGAAACCAATCTCTTGACTTCACTTGCAGCATGTCAATTAAATCAACCACTTCATCAAACCCATTTCCTCTGACCCAATCCCGTGGTGATTGGACTAGTTGTTTGTGTCCATTTGATAAGGCATCACCTGCTTTGCGAGGAGTTCCTTGCAAGGCGTGTTTGGAATTAGCCCCACGGTTTTTTCCATGAGATTTTGATGAAGTATCTTCACTTGAATTTTCTATGACCAGCATTGGTTTGCTTCCCATCATATTCTTTTGGTTTTGAGAATTGGTTGAAGCTGGAAGCCTGGATGATAGAGGTTCTCGGTTGTAAACAGAAAATGGTGATAGATTGGTGGATAAAGCAGCCTGGACCCAATAATTTGCTAGCTTTTGTCTGTCTGATTTGAGTTTTAGTTCTTCTTCTGATATGATTCTTTCACTGTCTAGACAAGAATCATCTGGAATAGATTTATATAACGAGTCAGCAACCATTCTTGCACTATTTAGGCTACCGTGAAGAGTTAGGAACTGCTCTATTGTTCGCTGCTGGTTTTGTTCCTTTGCAGAATTATTGAGCTCTGCATATACACTACCAGAAACATTGCAAAAGAAATATCAGAAAAATCTGGTATGCTGCATTGCAGAAGGGTAAGGTAGAAGAATGTCTGTGTAAGAAGATGTATGGTAAACATCTATGGTTAAACCCCACTTTGAGTGTAAAACTCATTAATTAGGTTTTACCTGAAAGGATTGTATTACGTACAATAACCTTAGCAGGCATGTGAAATGTTTACATCAAATGAACATGAAAGGAAATTGAAGTCATCCTTTTAAGTTGGCAAAACATAGTGAACAGTTGAACATTCACTTCATTTATACGCATTGTTCTTCACTTTCATTCAGATATATCCAACAAATATATAAAAACTATACACCATGATTACAAATGCCAAGGGTCATATGTATCAGAACACACAATAGGCCTCATATGATTCAACATTAACCCTAGCCTAGCCCGCAGTTTTTCTTAGATTATTAGTCTAATATACGGATTTAGAAATAAACATTTAAATCTGTATTAAGAAGCACGCCAGAAATTATTAGAATAAAAAGACAAGTACTGTATTATAACAAAATACAAAAAGCAAATCCATATGTAGCATCGCTATTACTAATGTTTAGGATGCAATTTGCCATACCAAATTCTTCAAATTCCATAGTCATTTTGATAAATCACTTCGTTTTTTGAATATTCTCTAGAGGTGTTATGATTTAATGAGCAGCAATTTTACATAAACCATATAACAGTAATATATCTTGGTTTAAAGTCTAAATTTCAATTTCCATACATGAGAAGTCCAAAATATCAACTGTGTTAAGAATCACTAAAGTTCAGAAGTACTGATATGTCATTAAATATACTCATACCTTAGACATTGCAGCAAACTCTCAGCAGCAGCAGCCTCTTGAATAGCCTCAGTTGCTGCCATCTGTGCTGCATCTCTGTGCTTCATCACTTCCTGTGCAGGCATGACATTATAAAATGACGATGAAACCATACTTCTTATTCAAACAGAATGACCAAGAAGAAAAATAATCTAATAAATAATGCATCCAGTGGGCAAGGAGATCGCGCAGAAAACATTTTACTATGGAAGACTCATAAAACAAAAGAATAAACCAATCGTATGATCTGACAGTTAACATAATACTTTTTGCATACTTATTATATACGCATTTATGATGTCATAACGATAGCTTTATAAAACTCATGATATTCGTGTTTATTTAACGTTGCAAAGAAGTACCAGGTTGACTTTGTCCCATTGGCAATGCCCTCCTGAAATGCTCTTAATTGAAAGTTGGAGAATAAATACCACACTTGCAAGGCATGCCTGACAACATCTTTCAACAGTTCTTACTGTTTAACCAAGTTTAGAAACAACCTAGTGTATGAGGCTCACTGATTGGGGAGGGTATCCTCATAAATGATGTTTCTAGATTTAAACCAATTACTTCCGGTCATTAGGAGTAAACCCAATTGCCGTGCCAAGGCTAAATTTTAAAAAATGTCAGTGAAAACCACTGGTGAAGATTGTATAAAATATATTCATCATTCAGCAAAGAGTAAAAAGCTACAACTGGTGAAAAAATGTGTTTTAAGAAGATATACCCTGCCAAGCTTTGCAATAGATGATGGCAGTGAAGCCCATTGAACACTTGCATCTGTCACTTTTCTACTGCTTGGAGAAATTTTCACCAAGTTTCCAGGGAATCCAGTGTTTGAAAATTCTGACGATTTCTTTCCAACACTCACTCTTTGCTTGCCTGTCTTTTCTTGTTCTTCCATAGTTCCATTGGCAACAACTTTCTTTATAGTTGTTTGAGTCCTGTGCTCTTCCTTGGAGGACTTTGTCAGCTTGCTCTCTTCTTTAGAGGAAAACTTTTCACTTGAAGTACTTCTCCTAGGAGTCTGGAACACCACAAAGTAATAGTAAGAACATAACTGTTGGATTGCCTCAAAAGATAAAGGAAATTGAAAATGAAATCCAGATATCTTACAACAACACCATACCACTCGTATGAAACATTTTTTTTTTCCAGGAATGAAGGAAATTACTATAAACAACACTTGTGGTTTGAACTTTGAAGTTAGAAGCTGTTCTAGAAGAGAAATTACGAATCACTTACTGAGCCACGAACCTCAGGCTTAGGATCAGACTTTGCAGCCCTTGATTTTGATGTCTCTTTATTCTTGACTTCCATATTGCCTTCCCAGCTCTTACGCAGCACCTTAGCTCCAAGCTCAATTCCTTGAACCAAATTTCTAATCGGGTTTCCCATGGAAATTCTCTTCCCGGTTGGACTAGCTCCACGTACGCCCTTTCCTATTTCTAGCACTCCCACCTTCGCAGTTAGCTTGTCCACTCCCTTGATGTTTGCTTGATGCTTGACCCCGTTGGCAAATTTCTCAAAGGAAGTAGGCAAAGAATAACAACTAGTGGGAGAAGAAGGAATGGCCCTTGAATTAAATGACTTCAATCTTGCCAATGATTCCTTCTTCACATCAACAGTATTGGCTGTTACTGCTTTTGTTGTCTGAGATTTACTCTTAGCCAAAAGAGCTGGTTTCTTGTCTAACTGCTCTTCATTATGCAATCTTATTTTCTCCTTCTTCTCCTTCTCCCCAACGTGGTGGTTCCCCAGCACTTTCCTAGGAGACTTGGATCTCTCTAAGTCCAAGGGACCAGAACAAGCACTGTTCTTGTTAGCCTTAGCGTTACCAAGGAACCCAAGAGAGTGAGTTGTTGCAACAATGTCCTCAGGGGTTCCAACACAAGCGTGCCTCCCAGGAATAGGCCTAACCCCGTGAAGAATAGGAACTGGTGAAGCAGCCTCCAAACGATCCACAAAAACAAACTGCCCCAGTTGAATCTTGTCACTGAGGATGAGATCATCATGTTCATCAGGGAGAGAGACATAGGTGGCATGCAAGGAATCGGAAACCTTGAGATAAAAGCCTTGATTTGGGAACAACTCACCCCCGGCAAGAGCTGGAACAATGCTCACAACTTGCAACAGAGAGGACCTGTGCTCACCAGCAACTTTCACATCTGTGTTCATGTGCTGCATAAGTTTGAGAAGCACCCCAGGAACAAGACTCGCCATCTTTTGTTGTTATGGAAGCTTCAATATGCATCACTCTCTTAATACCCAAATGGGGCTTTAAACACAGGAGAAAAAAACAAGGAAGCGTTTTGCAATGTAAATGTAGAATTGTAGACGTTTTCTGAGCAAACTTGCAACTGATGGAATGCCAAATCTGAACTGAAACAATAAATGCTGTGATGCCTTCGGGGGATTCTACAATTGCAGAGAGGGAAATCTTGCAATAAAGTCGTAATCATAGACTATCCGAGTAAAGAGTAAATTGAATACATTGAGAAATATTTCAGATTTTTGAAGAGAGAAGAGAGAAAAAACCACAGGCTTTGGCAGCAATTTTTAATGCTAGAAAAGAACACTAACCAACAAATAAGACACCAATAAGCTATCAAAAAGAATTCCCCAACCAGAGGATGAAGAGATTTTATATTGTGGTTAGTATCATTGGGTGGTACAGCTTGGACATGAGAAGGAGAACCCACCCACCTTCCTAGAAACACAAGCTAGACTGTGACAATCATAGAGCCACTGACAATTATGTGAAGTTCAGAAATGGGAGAATTATTTCCCCCTTGGAAATGCTTTGGAATTAGTGGCTTGTACATTTCACAATAATAATAACAGTTTTGGTTTGTCCACACCACACTACACCAAGAAGTAAAATTTAGAAGCCATAAAAACAATTCTTTTGTGGAAGCTACCTTTATTGGCACTGTGTCATGTTGGAGAATGAGATGAGATTTAGATAAAAGCCTTAAAAGGTTTTAAGGAAAATAGGTAAGGGGGTATAATTGGCACCATGCTTATTGCATGATTGATATCAAAAGAGCTGTCAGTGTCTGACAAATACATCTAAACACACATGCACATCAATTCATACAAGAATAAGAAACCTGAACTTGACCCACTTTCCTTTTGGCTCAGTTACTCATTCACACAGAGAAGAAGAAAGAAGGGTACTTTTCTAAAACCAATCCAAAAGGGCATTAACAAATTCTGAAAGGGGCAATGGGAGAATCTCTGCAGAGCTACAATTACTCTACTTTTTTTATGTGTTGGTATTGTTTTTTCTCTTGAATTATGAGCAAGGTGAGAACTTTACAATGAAAGATTCCAAATTTTATAATGGGTGAATGCAAGAAGGTGCATGTGCGGGGTAACGCTGGTGTTAAGAACAAGGTAATGGTGTGTCGGCTACCTAAAAAAACAACACTCACCTTCTTCATTATTTTTCCAATGATTTTGTAAGAACAACATTGATCACTGTTTTAAAGCATTGATCAAAGAATTACAAATGAATTTTTTTTAAATGTTACTACCACTTTTTTAATGTAATTGTTACTATTTTTAGCTCTTTGAAATAAGCAATAAACAAAATTTAATTCAACACTTTCCCTCTTGTATTTTCTTCTAAAAATAAATTAAACTACATTACTTATAATTATTACTTATCATAATAACTACATTAAAAATGAATTGTTAAGTGATACATCTAATATGAAAAAAATATTTTTCTAATTAATTTTCCCAAACATGTGTGTTGAAAGTGGTATAAGTTTGTATTATAGTAAATAAATAATGTGACAGTCTCTAAATACTTTTTTTTTGTCAGAGGATAAACAGAGAGGGACGAAAAAGAAATAAAAGTAAGTTATTTAGGAAAGTTGAAATATAAAGAAATATTTTTATAATGACATAATTATTATGATAATGTAGCTTTCCACCGTTTTATACTCATTGATATTAGTTGATGTTGATACTAATTTGTGTTTCTTTTTAAATAATATTCAATTTTGAATAATGTCCTTTTGATATAAGTTTAAATATTTTAGAATAAGTATCCATATCGTATACGTTCACGCCTTCAAAAGTAAGTTTAGTAAATTAGTAATGTTATTTTAGAAATTTAGAAAAATTAATTGAATTCATTCTTGTTTTACACGTTTAAATTACAAGTATCTTGTATTAACAAACAGAAAAAAAAAAACATTTATTATATTATTTAATTTTTTTTTTTTGCATTCCTTTCCATTTTTCTTATTTCTTCCTCTTAACTATATATTTTATTATACGTGTTGGTTTATAAGTAATTTCAATTAATATTATATATATATATATATATATATATATATATATATATATATATATATATATATAATTGGATGTAATGTTTCTTAAGGCTGCTGAAAATATGCATATGGGTTTTCTTCTTAGGACAGAAATGTAGAAAAACTGTTTTTTAAATTAAAATTAGTTTATACATTAATTTTGTATAAATTCCTAGTTATAGTTTTCTAAATTATTATTTTTAATTCACTTTTAAATTATTTTTTTTTACGTGGCGCATTTTTTTTATTTCCTCAGTTTTTTTGTTGGGCAATTGTTTGTATTTCCTCAGTTTTAGTTCTGTTTCATTATGAGACAGTAAAACAAAAACATAATATATTTTTTAGTATGGGTATTTATTTTTATTTTTTTTAAACTATGAAACAAAACATGTGATAACATTATGAGTCGACCCAACAACCTAATCAATATCTACATAAATAGAATATAAAAGTATATAAAATACCAATAATACAGTTTAAAATATTATTTTTATTGCAAACACTAGCAAGTGTATCTCATGGTTGACCTAATTGTTACACAATTAAGTAAATATATTGCGAAAATAATTTATATAAAAAATTGTATTTGATTTTCAATCTATTAAAAGTCGTTTGATCAATAGTATTTAGCTAGTAGTATAATAAATCTAGAAAAATTCTTGATAAAAAAAAACACTAATAAATGAGATTATATAAACTAGTTTGTTTTGCATTAATTTTGAAGTTAAGTTAAAAAATGGAAAATTCCTTAATAAATTAATTAAAAAAATTAGAAGACCTAAGTTGTACACAAATTAAACTTAACAAACGGAATTAAATTTATTTTTGCCATTTGTTTAAAATGTTTTCCTTAAATAAACAAATTGCTCAAATGTGTTTTCCCCTTGTTGTTTTTTTGGGGGTTATTAAAAAGCTATTTTTAAAGTTGATGCGAAATTAAGATAAATATATAAATAAATTTTAATATATAACTTGAAATAGTGTAAATAAATAATAAAAAACATTTAAAATGTTAAAATGATGAAAAAAACACACTTTTATCATATTTAGAAAATTATCATAGCCCCATAGAGTTGACACATTTAGTAATTTTTTTACTAACATTAACTGTGAGTTAGGTTTAATTCTATTATATATATTTTTTTAAAATTGATGATTTTTAAGAGAATCTTAGATAGATATAACTTTATGACTATCTGCTCAAATTTGATAAGAACACATAACAATAATTACTATTTTAAGACAATTTTATTATATTTTTTTAAAAATTATTCATATTATCTAAAATATTATACACCATTAATAATTTATTATCTACTGTGTATTTTTTTTTTAATCTAGAACTTTCCATGTTTGGTAGAGCTGTAGATTTAGATTAGTGTTAGTGATTGATTGTTAATTAATGATTCCTAATCCAATAAAATTAAACATATTTGTGTGGAAATATATAAAGAATTTGTAAAATAGTTAAAAGTAGTTGAAATTAGTTTTTTAGGTGAAGAGGTAGTTGCGGTTATTAGTTGCTCTAATCAAAAGTTAATTAAAGAAAAAGTATAAAGTTTAAGCTTCCACGGTACACTCATTAGAAGAAGACATGATTATCCAAAAGCAATTAAAGGTAAATGCTGGTTTTAAATAATTACAAGAATCCAAAAGTAAGTTCACATAATCTCAACTTTTCTCATCAACATGGATCTTCGCGTCATCAACAATCTTTCCTCTTATAAAAAAAATTATATGCTCTTAAAGTTTCAAATAGATTTTTATATTAATCATTACTTACTTAATTAATAAACTACTTGTAAAAAAATAGTTAACAAGTTGTTATTTTTGTTTCGATTTATGGAGTCGAAGTTAAATTTGCTTCTTATCTTTAAGCTTAAGTCAAAGTTTTATTTCCAATTCACTTTAATTACAATTCGGTTGAATTGGGATGTTGCAGAAAACATTCTAATGCTAAAGTAAGGATTTTGGAATGTGCAATGAATGTAATTAACTACTTGAACATCAAACTTGTATTTATAGATTTTGGAATTAGTTTCTAATAAGTGTTGTCGAATTGGTGATGATCCTGCTTATGGTTAATATAATTATTCTTAATGTTAACTCTGTTGGTAATTCGACCGATCGGTTGACCTTGACCGACTCATATGAGATCGAAGGCTAATTGAATTGACCGCTTGATTCATGGTTGACTGGATAATCATACTATAAAATTTTACACTTTATGAATTAATGTATTAATAAGATATTAGACATCATACACTTATATAGAAACAACATTTTATATTATATAAATAAATCATTTTTTATTTTTGTGATATAAAAAATTCCTTACACAAAACACTAATATTATAATTAAGATGACAAAAATATCATTAGATAAAATTTATATAGATACTTGTTGTCGAGGAATTGTGTTCATTGATCTAGAAACAATTATGTACTTGTTATATTAGGGGTAATGGATCTGGTGGATGATGAAAAGTGAGTTTTAGACTCAATTTTGAAACTTAAATATATTATATTAGAGACTTGTGTTCTAATAAAAAATAGAGAGACGTAAGTTATAAACAACATTAATATTTTTAATAGACGTGAGTAGTAGATATAAATATTTAATTACTTACTTACTAATAAGTGAATATGGGTGTTGTTATATCCAATAATAAATATTTGTTACTTTTTTTTTCAAGAAACATAACAAAAAAGGAACTAACATTTTCTAATGACATAAATAGCAAACAAACACTATCCATATTTGCTCAAATCCGTTTCTACCTCCAATCATAAGTTTAATTACTCTTAATACATTTTTTGTTAAATTTTTACTTTATACATTTTAAAAAATAATTAAAAATCTTATTTTATTGTTGATAAGATGGTGTGATATTTTTTTTTAATTTAGTCGGTTGACAAAATGAATGAATGTGTTGGATTGTTATTATATATCAAAAGTTGTAGTCAACAATATCATTAATAAAATAAGGCTCTTATTAAATAAGTTGGGGAAAAGTTGTGTACGATTGATTTAGGTTTCCAAATAATTTATTCAACCATCAAATTTTAAAAACACATATATACTTAAAAAGAATAATGATATTTAGACAACATTTTTTTATAACATTTGAACGTTATCTACGTGTTATTATATGATCAGTCCATGATAATCTTTATTATTATTATTATTATTATTATTATTATTATTATTATTATTATTGATTGTGGAGTAATTTTGGACCAATCACGTAATGACGCATAAGTAAAAAATGTTGTCTAAGTATCATTATCTATAATTAAAATATTAATTTTATTTAAAAAAAATAGGGTTTAATTATTTATCTGAGTTGGTTAGGTATTGGTGAAAAGGAAAGATGGGTCCAAAGCACACACCGACGCATAGGTAGGTCTACACTGCACACGCTTTTATGAGTCATTTTGGACTCTCACATTAAAGCCATCATCATCATCGTCGTCGTATTTGATTTTAACAAATTTTATTTTGTACAGGTAATTGTTTATTATCTGCTATTTTAGTTTTAATTTAAAGAAAATAATTAATCAAAACTTGATTTACAATTGGACTCAACTAAAAGTTAGTCAAGAGGTTTTTTCCAATTTAATTTTTTAAGATTTCCAAGTTCCAACTCCATAGTTCAGTCCTTTATTTTGTGTTATTTGATATATTTTAAATAAAATTAAATACATTTTTTTATTCTATTGTAATAATAGTTAAACAATATGGAAGATTTAAATTACTTTAATTAAATACTAGCATATTTAATGATAAAATTTAATATGGCCATCAAGACTGCTCAAAATCTCAAATAGAGCTAAATGCAATTAATTAATCTTTTGATGGTCATTCACAATGTATGTAACATTTGTCACAAGATTTTTTTTCGCATGATTTTTATTTAACAAGTATATGAAATTGAGAATATTTGTTTCGCATATTTTATTCATCATGTAACTGTCTTAAATAAATAATTAATACTCTTAACAGGAGAGAATGTTTTGTAAATATTTGTATACTTTTAATTAGCTAGAAGTAATTTTAAATATTGTCTCTAATTGTTATTACTATACATAAAAATCAACGAAATTTATTATATCTGATGATTTATGATTGAATGATAATATATATTTTTAATATTAATACATTCAAATTAAATTTATGTTTGAAGGCTGACTCTGGTTTAAATGTTAGCATTCAATTTTTTTTTTTTTATATTTTAATCAATATAATATGTTTTCTTACTCCATCGAGATATACAAGCAGCACATTTAAGAAAGAGACAAAAATTCACGTGATTTGAGAGCATATAATAATGATGGGAAAACAATTAATGTGTTCTTTGGGAACATCAACACGAATAACAACTACCCTATAAACAAAATAAGTTGACTGTAAAATGAAATTGAATATCAAGATATTTGCAATTGAAACCTAAAACCAGTAAAACTTCAAATCCACGTTTTCCATGTCATAGAATAATAACATGAATGTGTGCATGCCACCTGCTACCTACTATTTTCAACCTTCTCTCTTTTTTTTTTTTCCCATGGATTTTAACACACCTAAGATTTCATTGGTTACATTAACTATCTCAAGGATATTTAAAAGATTGTTTTGTTTGGATGGTGTGATTTAGAGCCAATTTTAGACAGGTGAAGATGGCATATTTTCCTACATCTATTCACCCTACTTCAGTTAACATTCTGCAAAACTAAATTCATATGCATGATGGATGGATGGATGCAGATTTTTCTATCCTTTGAAGAAAGGTAATTCTGAAATGCAAACAATTAGATCCTTGACACGTTTTCAACCAGGGAAGTTACACAGGAAAATGACAAGGGAACTCAACCACCATACATGATGATGACAGTTGACTAAAAATAAGAATATATTAATATCTTCTGAGATTTAACGAAATACGTGCTCACTTCTTTAGTTCCTATAATAACATAACAAATCAGAATGTTTCAGATAATACCAAAAAAAAAACCAGAAGGGTAAGTTTTTACATTGTTATTATTTGGTAACTGAGGATAACAAACGACAAAAAGTTACAATGTCAAGAAGAGAACTCCCCTAGAATTAGCTTCTAGCATGCTTAGTACCTTCGATGCTATGGTTTCAATTTCAACTCCGAAAATGAACTCCAGAATTTGTCCCCACCTTGTCTTTCTGAGATGAATCACATTTATCTCCCAAGTTATGAGAGTGACATATTTATGACACCGGTTCAGGGGTTGCTGTACTGACGAAACTGCCAGCAATGAATCAGAAACACACAGCACTTTCCCGTGCCTAGCATTTGATTCCATTAAATCTTACAAAATGAGAGTGTCAATTTTCCCAACAATTAAAGCTACAAACATACTCTATTCTAAAATGAAGACTTTAAGAGGATTAAAACCTCGCTATATTCTTCAGGTTAAGAAAATTACCCTGCAATGTATTCGGAGTTCGTCAAGCCTAGGAAGCTAGAATACTTTGTGACAAATCTAAAGAGAACGGTGAATTTTAGAAGGTGGGTCAAACATACACAGGAAACTGAAATGTTTGGTTCAGCACCCACCAATGTCATAGGAGCAACGTCAGTTGGGCTGTGGCTACATAATCAGTGCATCATCAACGCATTAAGTAACTGGCACTAATCCAAACGGAAACCCTATTTACAACTGTAATTCCAATATTAAAATGTGTAAGGTTTCCTATAAGAAGGCGGGGTTTGGTTACCAAATACCTTAGCAAACAAATTGCATGCTGAATGGGGATTTTGAAGTCTTCTAGTACTGTTACCTGGATAGATAGCAGATGTAGTACTAGTTACATTGAAAAATAAATAAATCTTGGTACAGAGTATATGACCCACAATATAATTGGATGAGACAGTCCTTAAATTTCACTTGTCAAAATTTTCACTAAAGGCTAGGGAATTGAGCTTTAATACACCCAAAATCATATAGCTCGGTGACTTTAAGCAGAGTGGGTGAGAAAAAAAAGAACATCTTAATTTACAGATTAAATTCTCCTCCTATTATCAACCCGCTGTTTCTTGGACGCAGATCCAGCTTGTGTATGCTCACCACTTGATCGAATCTAGATTAGATGAAGAAACTATTTCAAACCTCAACACAATAAATGATTCTTAAACTTACTATGAAGTAGGAGACATCACCTTATCAAGCTTATCCCGTACAAAATTTACAGTTCGATTCATGGACTGTGAAGCAAAATAATCCTGGAAATATAACATGTTAGGATGAGGTAATATACGAAAAGCAAGTGTCCATTTTTTTTTTTGCACAGAACGTCTTAGAGCAAATTTATTAAGTATAATAGTTTGGGAAACTATAATATCAGATCCACCAATTAAGGCCCTGTCATATTGCAAAACAGCTAATAACTGTAAAAATAACATCGATTAGAGAAATGATGAATCTGAATATTTGAAAAATACAACTGCATATAGGTGTCTTCTGATTGGTGTAGATAAAAAAGATAAGAAACTCAAAAACTTCTGAATAATAATAGCTAACAGTTATTCATTCCCAAACCAAAAAATTTCCGTCAATTCAAAGGGGAGAGAGTAAGAAGACTAGCGTAAACTTGGAATGTGCACATATAAAGAAGCAACAAACCTCATTAGAGGAAATCCTTGTTGGAAAATTACTACTGCGTGAACCTCCTTTGAATTCTACATCCCTATAATGGAAAAAGAGAAACAATCACAAATGTTTTCTTGCTTCAGGTGAATTCTACGAATTGCAGAGCACAGAAAGAATAAATTACCAAGCATTAGAATCTAAATGTTGTGCACTATTGACATTTGATGTAATCATAGCATCAGAGCTCGTGGCTGGGGTCTCTTTAGAGCTTGTGGCTAGGGTCTCTTTAGATCTTCTAGCTGCTGTCAGAGGGAAAATACAAGTTTAAAATTGTGATTTGCAACAACTATTCATATAACAAGCATTTATGTGTACTGTGTAGTGTGCTACCGCTCAATTGCTCTAACTTACGGTTCAATCGCGCTAAAACCTCCCTTCTTCTTCCCTCTAATTTATCTTGTGTATCTGATAGGCTCTCGAATTGCGGGGCATATGAAACCTGCAGTTTATTCCCGAAGAAAACAAAATCATCCAATTTTCTTTTTGCAAACCTGAAAATTATAGATAGCAGGTACTCCCTCAATTCAACCTTCTCAAACATAACATTAAGAAAAGTTAATATCATACTCCTCTAACAGTTTTTTTTTTTTTTATTCTCAAAGCGCTCCTTAATAAAATTGCACACTGATTCCAGTAATAAAAAAAAAAAAAAATGAGCTCCAGCAATTTAGTACGCTTCTCTTGAATTTTAATAAAGTTATAAACAGTCTTAACAACCACAAATTACAAAAAATGGTTGAACTGCTGTATTCTATCTGCAATTCAATATTGCCATCGCACCGCAATTTAACAACACAGGTTTCGAGTTTTGATAATAGTTTATTGCTATTATATAACGCAACTCCTCCATCAGCCAATAGAGAACAAAATGAAACCTAGCATTGCTGACAAGGCGGAATTTGATCCAATAGACATCAGTGTATTTCTCACAGTCTTCTGCATCCATGGGCTTACACCTGCAGAGGCAAAAACTCAAATAGATTGATGGAGATAAACAATAAAATAAATATACGAATGAATACACAATTTGAGCAGTGAAGAATGAATTTACTCCTCGACTTCTCCATAGGATGAAAAAAGTTGCAGCAAATCATCACCACATCCTAATTCTGGAACGTTCCTCACAATCAAATATCTGCACCCTCCAAACCAAACAATTCATTTTTCTTTCACTAAAAAAACAAAATTGAATTGAGGAAAGAATAAAAAACGAGACCTGGATTCATCACAGACAGTGTAAACCCGAACTGCAGGAGACTCGTCCTTGTAACGAGGCATTTGAGAATTATTCGTTCCAAGGAAATCAAAAAAAGAAAAATGTTTATAGGAAGAGAGAATAACCAAATAGTAGAAACTATGGTTAGGTTAGGAAATTCAGAAATATAAGATTCAGAGCTCTCTTTCTGCACCTCCCATATTTTTTTCCGCACTCCCATTTTTTTTTTATTTGTTATTGATAATTTCAAATTAATTATTTTTTAAACTAAAATATTTATCTTACCATTTTACCCTTTTAAATAATTATTTATAATTTAACTATATTTATAAAAATTAATTAATTATTTACAAAAAAAAGAGAGACATCAATGTATACATATTATCAAATGTATTTCTACCATAAAAGAATAAGGATAATGAGCAATAGGGTTTATATTCCAACATCATTCCACCACTTTCACTTCCTTAACTTCATATTCAAGATTTTCTAAGGAAAGTTAAACCAATTTGTGTAAGAAAATTGTCTACCAAGAAAGTTCAAAAGGCTTTTACCTTCTCCATATATCTTTACAAAAGAAAAAAAGAAGAAAAGAGACACATAAAGCTTGATTACTTTTTGTAAAGGTCTATACATCAAACTTGACATTTGCTAATTTTTTCTAGACTAAATAGACTATGATTAAGAGATTTTGACCGATTGTGATTAATCTCTTAATCTGCTCCAAATTCTGAGTATTGCTATGTCAAGGCAGTGTTAGAGTATGACTAAGAGATTCTTGATTAATTGTGATTAATCTCTTAAATCTGCTACAAATTCTCAGTATTGCCATGACAAGACAGTGTTACACAGGACAATCTGAACGATGATGACGACTATGGTCTTGGCAAGCCCTTATTGTCCATATCACAAGAAAAAACACCATGAACACTGCAAGAAACATCACTGCTATCCATGTCATCCGAGAAAATATCTTCAAAGGCTTGCAGTGTTTGAGAATGATCTGAGATAGTGCATCTTTTACCAACTGGCATTCTATCAACTTTTCCATTCTAGGATACAGATTCAGTATGCTCTGAAGTAAATTTGTGTAAGTCTTAAGTAAACTATATTCACCAACATTCATGGAATTTATACTGCTCCCACATTTTTCTTTATTTTTACTAACACAGGTATGATGCTTCAAAACCTACAAAACAACATTAGGGAAGTGATAGTGATAACAGATAACAAAAGTAGAATAACTGTAAAATTTATGGGAGAGACTTAGTGTCAGTGATTCCCTTATTTGTATCATACCTTTGGTATATCTCCAATTTTGACAGTATCAGGTTGGCACATTTCTGGCTGATACAAATATTCAGGTGGTGCTGAGAAAGGATTGCACAGAGTAACACCTTTTGGAAGCAAAGACCCCGGTTTTGCATTCACCTAGAGTTTAGCCAAAGACTAATAACATTAAATCATTTTCAGCTTATAACACGAGATATGAAACTTATAAATTCTTTTTAGATCACAGTGTTTACTTGGAGACTCTTCTTATTTTATAGTTTTTAGTAAATTTTAACCAATGATAATGTGTCTCAGAAGGATAGAGAGTATTTGTTGCTAGCAATTCTCAAGAAGAAATTCATGTTTGAGACTATGCAAAGGTTACCTCATATACTATTTGGGAGATCCCTGCAGCAATTTTATGCAGAAATGATTTTGCTGAGAGCAACTTAGCACAAGGGAGAGCAGAGCTCAGGGTGGAGTTGTAGGGATTTTCTTCGAAGTTCTTAAGAACTGTGCAGGTATCTTGAGAAAAACTGCAGAATAGGATTAGTCATCTAGTAATTAAACTCAATCTTCATCCCCACTATACTTTTATATAGCAGGAAAAATATTGATATCACTAGAAAATAAACACAACAAAGAAAGAACTTGGTTATACTTTTCCAAGAAGAAATATAATCCGAAGATTAGCCAGCATATCACTGTCATCAGCCAGCACAGTATAACAAATCTGAGAGAAGATCAGAGGAGAAAATAAAGAACCAGTAATTCATGGATGAAAATGTTAGTTCCAAGCAAAGATAATTTAGTTTACCTACACGTAAAATGGCCTCCAAAACATCTTTACTCCAAAAACTGTTCAATAGAAAGTTACAACATGTTAGAGAATCATGTCTTGTTTATCAAAATTTCTAATTCAACTAGTTAGTTTATAAGCTTCTTGAGTTACTAGCTCACAAACCAGTCTTTTACTGAATGTTATGTATCATTATATCATTGTTTACCAGTTAGACATACCTGACAAAATTGGTACAGCAACTAAATTTAAGGTTATGATCAGAATGGTGATTACAAGCCTGAAGTTAAAAGCATCCAATCATTTTCATGAAATTAAGAATATACTTGCATGTTTTCAAAATGAAAATAAATGGCCTAAAATTCTTACACTACTTGGAAAGTCTTGTTAACGGTGCGCCTACGTTTCCAAGTTTTCTTTAAAATTTCATCAACAGCCTTATCCATTCTCTTGGCTGTAGAGTTAAGTTTTGTAATAACGTCAGCAGTAATACCTGATTCCAATTGTTTCTGAAGGTCTTTTAATACTCTTGATGCATCGAGTACGATTTCTGCTGCATCATCTGCTATCTTGACTATAACATTAACTGAAGTCCTTGCTTGAAAATGGAAGTTTGCACTCCCAACATAAACTACCACACTAGAAACCCTATAAAACCACCATTTTCCATTATCTGATGTGTAATAGTAAAGATCATTTTCTTTTGCATTTATGTTGTTAGTGTAAAATATTTTTGACACATTCAATAAAATCTCCTTATCTACTGTATCATCATAAAGAAGAAACTAACTAACATGTTTTAAGTATCCCAAAAGGCAAAAGTCTTGTATGTCTTCATTTAACTTCTTTTAAGGGCTTACAAATCAATATGTTTCCCTTTTCTAAAATTCACAATGTTTTTTCTCTTCTCCTTCATGATATGTGATCTGAGCTCAACTTACATAAAAGATTAACACCACTTTCAATCCAAAACCTTAAGACTTAAGTTTATGACTCTTCTTTCTTAAATGGTGATTCTTGATATGTGATTTGTGCCCAATTCATATAAGAGATTAACAACACTTTTAACTCAAAACTCTAAAACAATAGGTTTATGGGTCTTCTTTCTTATATAATGATCAACTTTCTCATTTATATCCAATGTGAAACTTAGACTCACTTTGATTCTCGGCCGATTTATTATTTCAATATACCACTCGAGCGGATCCTGTTATGTCTAGTAAGACTTGCACCTTATATTGCAGATAAGTTCACAAAGATAGTGCTCTTGCATGCATTAGCAAATTATTTTCTTCGTATTCTCAGTCTTTTAAAACTACACTAACATGGCAATATAATGAAATCTTATCAGATACCTACATAAATCTATTTTACATTAAGTGTGTATATAAATTGAAATATTTTTGTTGTATGTTTCAAAACCAGTTCACATAAGATTACACAGTTGTGCCTTTCTATTTCGTCAAGTAGATCAACCATGCACATGTTGCAACAGTATAGAGAACCAATAATCAGTATATACTATATGGTGTATGTATGCAGATAGGTTTGGAAGCTTACACGATTAATATGATGAAGGATATAACCAGAGGAATTGGCGAAAAAGAACAACTGTTACAATTACATGAAAGAATTTTCTTGAGCTTTCTTCCCCCATCTGGACTTTGGCAATACAAAGTGATTATTATCCAAAATAAGCCACAAATCATTCCACACAAAAGCCAAAGCACCCCAATTGCATATCCATATATTCCTGTGAAGATAACTGACTACAAATATTAAAGACAAGTTAAAAAAATACCAAGGATGTTAGGATTAATTAGACTCTGACAAGAAAGAAATGGTAGAAAAACGTACAGTCCAATAATGGGTATTGGTGATGTCAAATCCTCCTCTGTATTTTTTTAAATTATCTAATGGATCTACTCTAATAGTCTTGTCCTCTGTTTCAAATATGTTCCTGTCAGGACATTAAAAAACCAAGATACAAAGGTAGGGTATACAAGTTATATACAGAACCAAATTAGATATCTTGTGATAGCATTTTTCTTCTAGAAAGTAGTACAATTTTGCATCAATTTTATCAAACATTGCTTCAAGTTTTAAATTTTTTACAGTTGGTAGGTAGCATTTGGTGAGACCTGTGTATTAAAAAAATGTGAAACTCCAATTTCTTATAATCATATTGCCGATGATTAATCTCTGAATATAGTGTTTGATCAATTTTAATAAAGTCTTTTTCTGTTAATCATATTTTTAATTCACAAAAACTCAAATCTTAAGCCTTATCTGAGAAGAGCACACCAGATATTTCTTAAACAACTTATGCTACTCATTTCATGATGCAAGACGGTAATTGCTTATCCAAAGCCTGATCATATGCAGATGCAGTCATTCTTGTATGCATTGTTCATGGTATTATAACATCCTAATTTTGACAGTTGCAAAAAATTTGGAATGACAAAATATCAAGATTGAAGAGACTTTTCACAAAAGCCTTTTTCATTACCTACAACAGGTTCTTTGATGGAGACTACATGTGCAACAGTTTGGGGGAGAATTAATGCTATAATCACAATAATATATGTTAGGCCAAGGGTGGTGCCTTTGGAGATGGCCATTGTTAATCTGCAAAGCCAAGCAACAACCATATTTTGGTTAACAAATATTTGCAAAGTTGATGACTTAAAGACTGATATAGCTTAATGCATTTCGTGCATAGATACAAATGAACTGAAATCCTTGGTGGTTTCTCAACGTACGTGCTTCATGTGTATTACATTGCAAATTTGCATGCATGCATGCATGCATGGTGTAATAACAAAACATAGCTGGTCACAAACTTACAATGAGCAAAATTCGTATAATTGCAGAGGTGGTAATTAAGACGTATATAGCAGTGTTTTGGATTGATTTTACCTGAAAAAACTGATAGCCGAAAAAGGATTTGGAAATTTTTCTTATGAATTATGGCCTCAAAAAAGCTACTCTTAAGGCTTCATTTCTGAACTATAAGGGATTAAAAATCCTTTCATCTGCATATATATGTGTGTGTGTGTGTGAAAATTGACAAAATGCATTTTTAAATTTGTAACTTATTTCATGCCATGGAATAAAAATGCAGAAAAACCATTACCTTTTGAAGCTCTAATTCTTTGCACAGAAAACACAAGGGAACTCAAGCTAGTCACAATGCACATGCCATCTTTCTCGTATTTTGTGCAGAGAAAATGAGCCAATTCCAACTAGAATTGAAACCCTTTAGAATTTTGTCTTCCTCAGAATGTGGAAAAGCTAAATCGAAACCATGAAGAAAGTGGTTAAAAAATATGATCGATGATGAGAACATAAACTGTTATCAGTTTGCTTGAAATGCATGGTATCAGAAGTTTTACCATTAAAAAATGGTATTGTTTAACACCATGAGTTTATTTACCAAATTGTAAAGACCAAATAAAGATTTTTGTACAAGTCTAATAATACCATCGTGTTGAATTTTATATCAGAAAAAAGTTCTCTAAATTACTTTTTCACCTGAGAAGGGTGGTGGCCAGTTTTCAAATTTTCAGATGAATCCACTCCTCACACCATACAAAAGGTTTTTGAAAAACTGCATAATTTTTATCAATTTGGTGAGAAACTTTTGAAAAAAGAAATCCTAAAGATTTAATAATTATTACCCAATAATGTCAACATTTTGGTATGTTTAAAAAAATAAAATGGAATTTGTAAGAATAAAAGTTTTTGGTTGAGAAATTATGCAGTTACTTTTTCTAATTATAAATGGTAATTGTTTGATCAAATAATGATTTTTTTTTAATTTGATAAACATTAAACTTGGTTAAAAATTATATAAAAAGATCATTGCAAAAGATTGAGTTTTTCATATAATTATACAGATATTTCAGAAATTAAAAAAAAAAAGAGTCCAATTTATATTTATCTACAATTAAAAAAACTTCCTTTTAAAGAGGTGGATGATTGTATGAGAGTTTATTTAAAACAATAGTAACCTTTGATTTAAATCAGATTCTGTATTCTAATAAATTTCTGAATATTTAAAAAATTGAAAAAGGTCGTAGTACTGTTTTAATAGCCTTTTTTTTTTTAAGTCATTCTTTAAAAGTGTAATTTCTAGACCGTTAGTTATTTTAAAAAATTATTGCATTTTTTCCTAAGGCGACATTAAGTAATAAATAAATCAGTTTAAGTAAATTGTACATTCTATATCAATATCTGAACATTTTTAGGCCATATCCAAAAGTATTGAAGTATCATTCATTTTGAAACTTGGAGTTTTGAGAGACTTATACTAAGGGTCAATTACAGCTAAATTATTTCCATTTTAGATATTGAAAACAATTATAAATTTTATAATTTTCAGAAACCTTAAATACATTAGAATTTGAATTACTACAATTTAAAATGGTTTGATTTTTTAAAACGAGGCATTAACTGCAGGAGAACCAAAAAGTAGTGAGCATAGTGAAGGGAACAATATCTACCATTTATATAATAAAAAGAGAATCCAATTTACAAATATCTCCAACTTGTATATATCAGTCCCTAATTTGAACCCCAAAGTCATAACAACTACTTCCTATACTCCAATTAAGTTAAAAACTTAACAAGCCAGGAGCAGGATGAGGAAAACCAGTATGTTACAAAAATTGAAGACTAGTTTAGTTGTGTGGTGGTTAACTTATTCCATTCTCTCTTCTTTAATGCTCAGTCAATTTGAATGCAAGCATAAATATGGTAGAAGCAAGCCAGATATCAATCACAATGAATGAGCAATCATCGTTATAGCATCTGGTGAATGGTGTTTGGAATTATGGAGCTGAATATCGTTTCATTGATCTTAAAAGGTAGAGGTGGCATTTGCTTCATTGCTTCTGACATGTCATTCATGCTGCCAAAATAATAAGACAAAAGCCAAATGAAAACAATAAAGTTAATGAAGACGAGTGCAAAAGAGTGCTAGTATAACAGTTAAGTATTAAAGCAGTAGAAAATATTAAATAAAACATAATACACTTCTAAGTTCCAAATGTATTACATGTCATATTAGTTCCTGAAGTTAGAAAAATATCAAATAACCCTGAAATTCAAATTAGTCAGTCATATTAGTCCTTGGTACTAGTTTCGTTATACAAATTTAAGGACTATAGGGATAGTATGTTGTACATGTAAAGGGCTAAAATGATATTTATTTGACATTATTCTAATTTAAAGGACTATTATGACAGAGTCTTACAACCATAATGACTAAAATGATAGTTTACTTAAATCATATAAGCTGGAGAAAACATGAGCACTCAATTTAAACAAGTTGCTAGTTTAATGTGATAACATTTCACAACTATAAACTAAGTTTGCTTCCGAAACAAATCCAACTCTGCTAAAATTATAAGAAAAAAATTACTCCAGGAATTTCAAGTCAGTCAATTAGAAACCGGAAATTTGGATCATACGCTACTGCTATGACAGTATGGGAGATAGTTCACTCTAAATATATATATAAACACAAAGCATTTATCTCCCTTATTATACCTGCTGATTGAGAATTAAAAGGAGAGTTACAGAATTGTTATGTTTCACTTTAGTTTTCCTGTTGAATATTGATCAAGGACTTGCAGTCATTCACACACCACGATGTAAAAAAAAAAAAAAAGAAAGAAAGATCACTTGGACTATTATGGCTTTGGTAAACATAATATACTTTTGAACAACCAAAAAAAGCTTCTAACATACTCATTCAAAATTTTGATGATGTTGTCTCTCGTTTGGCTGAAAAGATTGATGTTCTCCTGAAACTGGAAACAAGAGAACAGAAAAGGCTTAGGATCAGCGTTACAGTGACCAAGAATAGCTTAAGAAAGCAAGGTATAGATATATGAATCATAATGAGTTTTAGAACAGTAAACTACACTTAGTCTATCAGAGACAATATAAAATACGCCAGCTGCAGTCATTTATTCAGTTTTGAACCTCAGAAGAACAATGATCCAGGTTATCGACCAAATTTGCACATGATACCCAACAACAAAAGCATAGAGGGAAAAAATATTCATAGAGTAACTGAGTAAATAAAAGTATTGATACATCGCTCAGAGGATGACTGCCTGTGTTAAATAGAACACTTAAACTTCCCCCTTTACTCCATTAATTCACAAAGATGAATAAATCCATAGTGAACTATACCAACATAAGTTTATGAATGACAAACTTTGGTGAAATAAGACATAGCAACCTTAGTGCCAGCACTGATACTTAAAAGTTGACTTTGTATTCATACACATATTTAAAGGACATAAACACAAAATTTGAAAAGAACACAAGGATACACTTTATGCTCTCCGATACTTTTTGGGTATTGAAGTAGCACAATCCAATGATGGTATTGTCATATCTCAGAGGAAGTATGCGTTAGACATCTTGGAGGAAACAGGGTTAATGAACTGTAAGTCTGTTGAGACACCTATGGATCCTAACATCAAGCTCCTACCAAATCAGGGGGAGCCTTTCTCAGATCCTGAACGTTACAGAAGATTAGTTGGTAAATTAAACTATCTTACTGTTACGCGTCCTGACATTTCCTTCGCAGTTAGTGTGGTGAGTCAATTTCTTAACTCCCCATGTGAAGACCATTGGGATGCAGTTGTTCGCATACTGAAGTATATTAAAAGATCACCTGGAAAAGGTTTGCTATATGGTCCTAACAACGATACAAAAATCGTTTGTTATTCAGATGCTGATTGGGCTGGTTCCCCTTCTGATAGGAGGTCTACTTCTGGATATTGTGTCTCTATTGGTGGCAACCTGATATCTTGGAAAAGTAAGAAGCAAAGTGTTGTGGCTAGGTCCAGCGCAGAAGCAGAATATAGAGCTATGGCATCAGCTACTTGTGAGCTTGTATGGCTTAAACAATTACTCAGTGAATTGAAATTTGGAGATATCACTCACATGACACTTATATGTGATAATCAAGCTGCTCTTCATATTAGCGCTAACCCTGTCTTCCATGAGAGAACCAAGCACATTGAAGTTGATTGCCATTTTATTAGAGAAAAAATCATATCTGGAGATATCAAGACTGAGTTCGTTAACTCAAGCAACCAGTTGGCAGACATATTCACTAAGTCCTTGCGAGGACCTAGAATTGACTATCTTTGTAACAAGCTTGGAACATATGATTTGTATGCTCCAGCTTGAGGGGGAGTGTTAGAGATATTATATTTAGTTTATATTTATCTCTTATCTTTAGTTAGTTTGTTTATATTTCTTATTTGTATTTTGGGCTTAGCCCATATTTCTTCTATTATAAATAAAGGACCCTATGTGTATATTCAACACAAGGGAGATTTCCCCTCATCTCTTTCATCAGAGAGTCCGTATAATGCCAACAACATGAAGAACTTTGATCGTTGTTCCAGTTCTTCAGCAGGAGTGGAAGCAGGAGTGGAAGCAGGAGGTAATAGCTCATTAAAATCATGAAGGAGGGCATGAACTTTACCCAAATATTCTGTCATGGGACCAGGATTGCGCGGACCAATAACAGTAAATAGATCCTGACAAACACCATAAAGACGTTGGGTGTCATTCGTGTATAATAACTTTGCTTGTGCCCATACTTCTGAACATGTTTCATATGATCGAAACATTTGTTTCAAAGAAGAGTGAATGGTGGACTTTATGACGATGCATAGCTGGGCATCAATTTTCATCCAGCGGGAAGTGTCCTCTATAGTAGCACTAGTCACATTTTTAGTAAGGTGATCTACATACCCTTGACTCTTCAACCAAAGTTTGATATCGGATGCCCATGTTGCATAATTCGTGCCATCTAACTTGTCAATGGACAAGTGTACATTCACATAATTGGTGTATATTGATGAGACACCAGCAGAAGAAGATGAGGCACTAGCAGAGGTGGTTGTAGAAGAGGAAGAAGCCATGGAAAGGGAGAAACCCTAGAAAATTCAACGTGCTCCGATTGACGCAACTACACAGATCCAGAAAGAGGGCGAGGAGGCGATTCGGATGGAGTGGTCGCCGGTCAATTCTGGAACTCCGGCGACGATTCCGGCGACGGCTCCGGCGACGGCTCCGGCGAGACTCCGGCGGGACTCCGGCGAGAGATGCGGAGGCTGCAGAGGCTGCGACCGTGGAAGAGGCTGGATCGGAACTTAAGCTCTAGATACCATATGAAATAGTGAAAGAGATGAGGGGAAATCTCCCTTGTGTTGAATATACACATAGGGTCCTTTATTTATAATAGAAGAAATATGGGCTAAGCCCAAAATACAAATAAGAAATATAAACAAACTAACTAAAGATAAGAGATAAATATAAACTAAATATAATATCTCTAACAATGCCCACATGTTTAACATTTTTTTTAACTTTCAGAAATGTTGTAATTGATAGATCTCTATAAACATAGGTTTACAAGCCTTGGCCGATAACTGGATGAAGAATCTAACATCTGTGTGTTCTGTACCTAAATTTTAAAAAAGTGAAGGTAAAGAGAATAAGCTTAGACAAGTTCTCAACTCATCGAGGGAAATTTGGAAATAGAGAAATAGGAGGAAAAATATCTACTTCATACAAATGAAACTAACAAGGTTACTTCAGCAATTATGATTTATCGTTTTAGGTGAAAAGTTTATTTTTCCATGCATCAGACTAAATCAATTAAACAAGTAAAGAAATCACCTGAAGAGCAGCAAGATTGGTAGAGATGTTATTCAAGGCTTGTGCATTTTGCTCTAAGAGCTCTCCTGCAGGGCCTCCAATAGCTACAAAAGGAACAAAGCAAAGATCAAAGCAGACACTTCAACATTCAAAAGGAACATGCAAAAAAAAAAAAAACGAGATCTCAAAAGCAATGAAAAGGGCGCCTACAAGACATAGATCATAAATGCAAACATCAAAATATTTACTGTTATGAAAGAAACGAACCTTTATGACAGATGCTGTCATCATTTTCCATCATCTTCATTGCAGGAGAATATGGGGAAACATTAGATTGAGCAGTAAAGTGAGATGATCTCACTGCAGGATCTGAAACCTTTTCCTGGAAATAAAAGATGTTATGCAATTATATGCTACATAGCTTTTGCTTCCTTTTTTCATCTTTTCAATGGTATTTCTTTCAAGCTAACCTTTTCTATATTTAACATGTAAAAACGAGAGAAAATTACACGCTAGCTTTTTTCAGTTTACAACTTTTAAAATAAAAGATGCTTGGCCTCTTTCAAGATCAAAGGTATGATAATAACCAGCAGAATGCAATTCCATGGAGATGAACGAAATTCATTGGAATAATCTTTCCACCTGAATAGAAAAAGACCAAACAACACTAAAAGGAGATGATATCATAACAGGCAGAACATGAAGATGCTTGCTACAACAAAAAATAAAAGCCAAGGAGCTAATCCATTAACAATATGATAAGTATCCAAGCACTTGACGAATCCAAGCTCAAAAGCTGGCTACTAAGGGGAGTGGGAAGAACCAAACACTTAAATACTCCATCAAATTCCTATCATAGCAACACCTCCAAAAGTTAACAACTGGGCAACATTCACTCAAGGAAACTTCACTTGGTGACACTTCACTCAACTCCTTGTTTGGTCAAACCCCTTCCTAGGTAGCTCTTTTCAAGACACCAAAAGTCAACACTGATACCAGTTGATAAGTACTCAAGCACTTGAGAAATTCACTCTTAAAGGGTAGCTACTTAGGGCAGAGAGTCAAACACTCAAATAGTCCATTGAACATCTCTATACTCGACATGGGACTTAGGCACCCAATAATATCCAAGTTTCTTTCACAATTTCACTACAATAATTGTTAACATATATAAAGTCTAACCATTTGCTTTCATATTTATTATCAGTTCAAAGTAGTAAGTCATATGATGGGGTGGTATTATATATTTCCCTCCTGTCGATGTGTGGTTAAATATGGGATGTAGGGTTACCAGAGTAAATGCATAGGAAAACAACAAAAGAAACAGAAAGATATTGTAGCATGCACATGACAGTGAAAAATGTTAAAAAGCATATCTACACTGGTATGCACAAGAGTGGGAACACAAAATACCCATTCAAATAATACATAGATGATATCAAATAAATGTAACCAATACCTTTCTATCTTTACTTTTCCTTGAAAATTCATCCTTCCTTCTCTTGCAATTTTCCTTTTTCTGTATAAAAATGCAAGCCAGACATGTTGTTAGTTGGAGAAAGTAACCAATTTAAAAATCTTTGGGACTTCTTTGGAACTTTATGAAATATATATTGAATATTTGTGGTAGATTTGTAAATTTAACTACTGTAAGTGCATACAAAAACTGAGTTATAACAATGCCTTCAAAAGGAAAGCAAATAATGTTTGCTTAAAATTAGTGGCCAAAAAGAGGAGCAATCAATAACAAACTAGCTCAGCCTCTTAGAAATTGTGTTCATTTTAATCAGAGTTTGCAGAAGCTAAGTGTAAAACAATCTCATCTTGTTTAATTTTTCATTTTTCATCAAGAGTGAAAGTGTTGCAACTTGCAAAAGCTATGTAACTTTCCAGAACCATTCTAATTGTTGAAACTTCATAAATTAACCTTTCTTGCTGAAGGTAAGATGATTATCTTTAACCTTCAAAAAATAATAAACATAATGAAAGAAAAATAGTTCTATGCATCATCTCTAACAAAAAAATTAATAAGCACTCTATCTAAGATGAAAAACAGGTTAAGGCATTCATAGTGACATAAACGACTTGTGACAACAACACGTATGTAGCTTACATTCATCCACCTGACCCTCAGTGCTACATCTCGGACTGTCTTGTTATTTAGATTTATTGCTATCTTTGCATAGCGAGTGAGATTAGGTTCAGAAGCAAACCTACAAGTAAAAAAGAAAATGTCTTTTCTTCAAACAATGACTAGCTACTGAACTTATTAAGCACACTTACTGGTCAAGGAACAGACGTTAATAGGAAAACATTATAACATTGAAATCACTGAATAAGCACAGAACGCAAGTCAAGATTATCTGCTTACACATTAAAGTAAATACATGTAATAAAAATATTTGATTTCAAACTGCAATAACCAATCCACAACATTACAAGGTCACAAAAATACTTTAAAAGAAAAGGTGACACCAGAAAATATAAGTTAAAATACACTTTTATACTCAGTTTTTTGTGTGTTTCATTCTTGTTCCCTTAAAGTCTTTCTGTTGTACCATACTAACTTGGTCAATTTGGTAACATATGACCTACAGACTATGAGACATGTCACGTGAAATAAGTGTTTGTTATGTTTGCTATAATTAATATTGTTAATACAAAAAAATAATTAACGAAAGAATTAATTTGTTCAAACAAAGACACAAGATAAACATAGAGATTGAACTAAAACCAGAAAAAGTACAATGAAGGACAACAAGCGTTTAGAAAAAGAAAAAAGAAAAAAAAAATACAAAGACACCATTACACAGAATTGTTCTCGACAGATTCAAATGGAACTGCTTATCAGAACCTACCCCCATATCAAATAAACCACATAGATAACCAAATTACTTATCAATAACATCAAAACATTAATACAGACACACTTTGAATTTCCAAAAACCATGTGCAAATACCCCCACAGAACAAAAGGCTTTGAAAATAAAATAAAAAATAAAAAAAAAGTAAAAGCTGAAACAACAAAGCAACAATCAACTCACAAAAAAGGAAAGAAAAGAAAAATCGTTATCATACAGAGAGAGTCCTTCTTCGAGAATGGTTTGTTCTTGAGGGGTCCAATCGAGGGCGATGCCAGAGTTGTGCTTCATGGCGAGCGCGGTGGGCGAAGTGTCGGCTGCCAAATTCCCGTTGAACGACGACGCAACATGGGTTGTCTGCTCTTCTTCGTGATTCCCAGAAGGGTTAGCCATTGAAAATTGATGCCCTTTTTTCCTTTTCTTTCCAAAGATTCCAAGGCTGAATCTTTACACGCGAATCTTTCACAATTGGCCAATTCCACGGAAAAAGGTATCCGAATTGACAGTTGGTTCCCGCCAATTACCATATAACATCAAAATACATTTGAAAATGAAACAAACATTCAAAAAAAGAGGGAGTGAGGGAGAGAGTGAAGTAGATAACGATGGACAAGTTACAGTGAAGAAGAAAGAAAAAGGATATGGATGATGGCAGATAGAAAAAGAGGAAAGGACTCACTGCTACTGTCAAAAATCATACAGGAATTCTTTTCTGTCTTTTTACCAAAGCTTTAGCTTTTGATTAACAAAGAATCATCAAAGTATAAACATGCTTTATTTTTTCTATAAAATAAAAGAAATTATGCTTTAATAAAATATAACCGGCAAAAAGAATATTGCTTTTTAATCATTTTAATAAACAATAAAAATATACATGAGATTAAAATCCAATTTTTATCTATTTTATAATCATTATAAACATATTTTTTCTAATTAAAAGATAAGAAAATAAAAAAAATAATATAATTTACTCGTATAATCACTCAACCATTTAAGATGAGCTATTTAATTTTTTTATACCATTGTTTCTTAAATATTATTACATTTTATTTATACCCACCACCAGCACATCAATATAATTGCTGAAAACATAGATAAATGACACTTTTATCTTCTTTTTTTCAGTAATCAATTTGCTTGTTAAATGTATAAAGTGCTAATAATTTAGTATGAATTGTTTTTTTGATTTATAATTTAATACAAATTAATCTAAAATATATAAATTAATTTTAAATTTATTATTTTATGACAGATAGTTTCATAAAAGTTACATGTAACTGTTTAAGCTATTGCAATTTCAAATTCTTCTAGTTAGGTTTTTTTTTTTTGGGTTTTCTGAATCTCACACCACTCGTAGTAATGAATCCGATTCCTTTTCAATCTGTAGCACGGCCTCCTCCTCCGCCCTGGTTTCCGGTATTACCGTCGGAACCACCGAATTCGACTTCCTTTTGGGAGAATAGAAATGTCAGCGATCGCCTCAGGGAATTGCAACGCACTCTCAATCTCGCAAAGGCAATGTATGTTGTTCTTGTTTTACACTGCGAAAATCTCTTTCAGTTATTTTATGATTGTAAGCTATTCTAGTTGAAATTTCTTAGCAGGCTATCTGTATTTTTGAACTAGTTGAGTGTTATGTTGTGTAGGCAGAAGGAGCTAGAAATGTTGATGATTATAAAAGATGGTAATGGAGCTGTAGAAGGTGGGAAACTTGTCACAGATGAACCTTGCCTTTCTGGTTTTCTAAAATGTATAGAAGACGGAGGGGTTAGTGTAGAATCCCATGAATCATTTGCTGTGGAAGCAGCAAATTCTTTGATGTCAAAGCTAAGAGCTCAGCTGGAGCCTTTCCGGTATGTTGCTGATGAGGCAAGTCCATGGGAGGAGAAATCAGCTGTGGCTAGGCTTGCAAATAAAGTAAACAAGTCTAGACGGAATAAACTATGGAGGAAGAAAAAGAGGAAACGTGTTGCGGAGATGATTGCAAAGGTTGTTCTGCTTTGGTTTGGTTTGGTTTGGTTTTGTTAGTTTTTTCCCCCTTCATTGTAACTTCTGTTTGAGACTGATTAATTAGTTGCTTTCTTTGTTGAAAAAATCTAGGAGCGTGAGCAATTTCAACAAATCGACAGGGAGGCAGATGATTGGGTTGCTAGGGAAAAGGCCAAGGAAATTGCTAACAGCAAAGTATTGAAACTTTTTCAAAATATGCCTACTTTTATTTTGATTGAAATTGGTTGTTTTTTACTTGAAGCTGAATGAAATAGCATTCTAGCATGATTTAAATTTTAATTATGAAGGGTTCTCAACAAGATATATGATTAGAATGGGTGCTTAACTAAACATGAACTACTAGTTGATTATGGTAAAGTTCTCATACTTTATTATTATTATTCCGATTTATAGTGCACTCCCTGTTGCTGTACTGTTTATATGGCTATATACTTCCAGTTTCAGAGCGGGGTTAATTGAAAGGCATTCAGTTTATGAAATTTCAAATGACACATTTCTACATATTTGCTTCAAATTAATGTGTCTGTCTGTCCGACTTGTTTCAAACTCTTTGCTGCTATGTTGTCTTTATTGTTCTCTCTGGAAAAATAGGGAAGAGTAATATTGACTCATTGTTTTGGTAGTTGCCTATGGATATATTAGCAGTTACATTAGTTTGCATTTCAAGTCTTATCTAGGAAGAATTTCTATTTACAGGTATTGAAGATGAAAGAAATTGCGAAGTCTAAGGCCAAAGAAGAGAAGAAGAAACTAGAGGCTGAGGTAACTTTATTTTTTAACAAATGACTAGTAAATCATTGCCAATTTATGGTAACCGTGAACTCTGAAGAACTTGGTCGAACATTCCATGCAATGCAATATAACATGTTCTGACTTTCATTTGCACTGGTTGCACTTGTTAACTACTCAATCATATAATTTCTACCTTTATTTTTCAGTGCAGTATGTTCCTTAGCTCCTCACCATCAAATTCATTTTGCTGTCTTGTCTTTCTATTTTTGTCGTTTTGTGGCTGCCGTGCCAAAGGGTTCATGGTTTTTTTCGGTATGTGTCTCTTAAAAAGCATATGCATGGCTTTCATCTGTCTGTATGTTTATTTGCTGAACAAGAATCATGCCATTTATTTGCGTCCCTCATCATTTCCTCTTACTTTCCCATTGGGTGATGATTAATTGATTCTCTTACATTACTTTATATCACAGCTTGAGCTGCTCTTGGTAGTGGAGAAGCTTCAGGAGTTGCGCTCCATAAGAATACAAAGGTTGAAAAAACAAGGTATATATAAGAAAACCACTCTGCTTCTAGTTATCTGCGTTATGAACTTATGATTATTATAGTCCACATTATTACTTGGTCTCTTTGTCAGTCTGTTTGGTTTCTTTTTCTCCATCCTTGTAGCCATACGTAACATTTTAACTTGTTATATTACTTTTTTTACCTTCACAGTACTAAATACTGGTTTATGATTGATTGATTTGATTTGATCATATCTATAAATTATGTGTGCCAGAAGTCAAGCTCTGATACTTTAGCATTTTGATTCTGAATAGATAACTATTCACCTTATAAATGTATCGTGAGAAATATATAATCAACACATTTGTTAATTATCAAACTAAAACTGTACATTCTTAATGGTTTTAGTTGTTTTTCTAATTGGAAAATCTTCAATATTCACATTTTTTGTGCATACAAGAGTTTGTAATATTCATATATTTACATATTTAACGTATAATTTTCTTATGATTTTTTAAAAATGATCAGGCCATTTTCTCCCAGAGGAGGATGACAAGTTTCTTGATAGAGTTCAAGCTGCAGTGGAAGAAGAGGAGCGTGAAGCTTTGGCTGCAGTTGAAGCAGATGCTGCTAAAGAAGCAATTGCAACTGCTGAGGAATCCAGGAAAGCTATTCAGAATCAAGGGAAACTGTCAAAAGAAGGCAATGATGATAGTGAAGTAAAGGAGAACAAAGAGCAAATAGTTCCAAGTGTGACTGAAGACGGATATGGTGCATTGGATCAGAATACATCCAGTAAAATAGGACAGATCAGTGGAGGAGCATATGATCCTTTGGCAAATTTACCCATTGAGTTCTACCATTATTATCATGGAAGCAACAATGATATGGGTACACTTATTGAGGTAAACTCAACTAATTTTGTTTTTAAATTCTACATTCTCTTGCATAACAGCACTTTTCTTTTTATTTTCTTAGAATAAATACATAACTAGTCAACTTTTCTGTGTTTGAAGACTGCTAGTTTTACCTGATTGGTTCACTATTTGCCTAATGAAGTTTTTTTTTTAATTACTATATGTTTAATTCACATGCTTGTTCATTATAATTTTTTTATTGTTAATGTTATGGCTGGCATACAATCTCATGCAGGTTAGAAGAGGATGGGATGCCTATATCAGACCTGGAGGAAGGTAAGAATGATGAAACTTTTGTGGTAATGCTTAGTTCTTTGGGTGGGGTGACCATTAAGGGGTATTTTACTTATAGTTCTCAATGCCCGATGTAATTTCACATATAAATCTTATGAATATTTTACCTCATTTCTTAAGGGCATACGAAAGTTGCTTTTTAGTGAAATAAATTTTATGTTTTATGCATTATCTATGATTATATTTCAACAGAGTTAAGAGAGAGAACGTTGGGTGTTAAGTTCTTAAAATATATTCATGAGAGGTCTAGACTCTAACTAAAGTACCAGACTCACCACCACCTATTATTACACCAATGATCTGTAGACTCTATATTAGTATATCACACAATCTGTTCCACTGTTCTTACTTCACATGTTTGTGCTGTAGTTACGTTTAGAATG
Organism: Vigna mungo; assembly: GCA_036885675.1. Lineage (NCBI taxonomy): Eukaryota > Viridiplantae > Streptophyta > Magnoliopsida > Fabales > Fabaceae > Vigna > Vigna mungo. The sequence continues at coordinate 33,753,311 of CP144694.1, forward strand.
TATTTTCATAGTTGCTTTCACTTATTTTGGTTAGTGTCTAGTATGCATGTATAGTAATCAGTATGAAAAATGAAAAACAATCATTTATCTTATTTGATATTATTTTTTCCTTGCATCCAGCCGCATACCTGGGCACTGGGTTCAGCCTCCTCCACCAGCTAATGAGATATGGGCATCTTACTTGGTGAGGCCTAGATGATTGATTAGTTAACAAATCAACAGTTTTGTACAAAGATGTCATCCCCTCATATGGTAAGTTTTGAAGGTTTTACCTATGTTCCTGGCCAACCTCAGTTTTGAAGGTTTATATATATATATATATATATATATATATATATATATATATATATATGTATGTAACTTGCTCATCATGTATTCAGTACAAAGATTGTTAAAAATATTTTTCAAATATCATTAAATTAAAACAAAATATATTGAACTAATTTTAAAATATTTATTACACTCAACAAACGTATATATATTATATCATTTAGCTTTATAAACAAGTTATTATAAATAAATTTAATTTCTTAAATATGTATATATTATTTGAAAATCAATCAATTTATTTATTTAATTATAAATATACTCACATCACTAATCTAAGTGAGTATTTAAATTTTTAATTTTTTTATTATCAAATCATTTAATTTTTTTAACAAAATCTCGATATTAATTAAATTTAAAAATTTACCTAAATTGTTACAAAATAAATTTTAAATGTAGTGAATATTTTTAAAATATTAATTATTTTCATTACTATATTTTTATTTTTTTTTATTTTAATTAAAATAGTTTAGAATTCGGGAACCCAATTCTGACGTTTCTTTGTGTGTAATGTGTCAAAAATGAAGTTTTGAATTCAGTTTCTCTTTTATCATGATTAGTAAACAATATTACTGAAAAAATATTATAAATAATATGTCATTTTGAAAAAACAAAATTGATAACCATGACACGTTGAAATTGTGACTTCAAAAAAACGTGTTATTAATTTATATAAATATTTCAAATAATATGCTTAATGAGAGAAATAAATGTTATTTTGGTAAAAAAAGTTATTTTCGAGATTTTAACTGACATTTTTTTGTAATGACGTGTTAATGAAAAATGAAAATTAGGTTTTCAATCAAATTCTGATCACAAGTATTAAATAATATTGTAAATATTATGTTATATAGAAAATTTTTATTGGAAAAAAATGCTACTTTAGAAAAAAAATTACTATATTCTGTTTAAAATTTTACTAGATTCTGATTATAAACAATAAATCCTACAATTTGAATAAATGTTGTGAATAATATATTATAAAAGAAATTGGAAACCATACTAATTTGAAAAAGGGAAAAAAAATCATGTGATGCAAGCTATCAAAATAATTACATGTTATTTTAGACTTAAACATCGAATCAAACATACAACAAAAAATTACTTTAATTAATACTCTTATTATGATAATTGATTGCGTTTAATTTTTTAACGATAGCCTTAAAGTAATAACAGGTTTGGATAGAATAATTGTGTTAAACATGATTTTAGTTTTAGATTTGAACTTAAAATTAAAGTTTTTTCTTTTATTTTAAATTTTAATATATTTTCTTCTTCGAATTTTAAACATAGATAGATATAGTTTTTTAATTTAATTATGTTAAATTTTATTAGACTTCTTAAGTAAAATTTTAGATTGACATTTAATAATGATTAAAATAGTGTAAATAATTTAAATATTATTTAAAACGTATCTAAAGTTTTAATGGATAGAAGAACTAATTTTAATTTTATATTAAAATTTAGAAATTAAAAATATATTTAATCTTTTGTTATTTATCATACTTTTGCATCATTTTCTTTAAAGAGGTATCAATACATTTTCAACAACACTATTATAAATACCTACTCATATTAATTGAAATTTGTTTAAAATAACAAAATTTAGTATTTCTACTTTACAAAGCATGTCCTTCGATGGAAACTTATGTTTATATTGTCATTCATCGTCGTTGGTTTTATTCATTTTCATGGATTCCATCCTTTTCATTTTTTAACAATTCAATTACGTTATTCTCTAAAATTAACTCTTTGACGTGTTTTAATGTGAAAATTATAATAAATATTAATTTTTATATATATTACATTTAACCATTCAAATTTATAATATTTTTTCATAGTAAGAAGGTTAACGGTTTATTTAACTTCTAATCTAATATGAAAAGTTGATTATATTATAAAAAAAATAAGGTTATTTTAGGAAACGGTAAAAGGATTTATATAAAAGATCAATATATTAGTTATAAACAAATTTATATTAAAGATCAATATATTAGTTTTAACTTAAAATCTTAAACAATAAATTTATGTGAGTCCTCTTGCTTAAATATCATGTATTTTAATTATTTTTATTCATTGTAAATTTTTTATCTCATTATAAATTTATAAAAAATTTAACAAACGAATAATGAATTTTATTTTATGTGATGATTTAATATATATGTTTTAGACTTATATTTGATATAAAAGACTTTTATGAAAATATCTTATGTTAAGATGGTAACGTGAAATAGTTTAAAATTATGGTATTTTGCTTTTCGTCTCACGTATGGGATTTGTTAAACAATACGTACAAGTTTTCCTCTTGAAGATCAAAGACAACGAAATCAAAAACTAAAAAATATTATCAACATAAGACTATATCATATATAACATCACTTTCTATTAATAAATAATTACCCATGAAAACTACCTTTTTATATAAATAATTTTAAATCAGATTATATTATTTGATTGCAAATAATTATAAGTTTTTTTTTATGTCACATATTAGTACGTAATTTATAAAACCATACAAGGCACTTTATTTTTTGTGGCTGAGGACCTAGAAAAAGAAAATAAAAATAGATTATATACTTTATATATAAAATATATAGTTAACATTTCATCAATACAGGAATATGACTTCTCCACACTCTTTATGGATATTCTTTTGTATATTTATGTAAAAAAAAATTATTCATAATATATGTTGTATGGTTTTCAGAAATATTTTAATTATGATATGGGTTGTGGAAAAAGCGTTTGCAATTTTTTATTTATTTCAATAAAATTTTTATTTCATAAATAGTTACAAAAACAGTGGAATGATAAAATCATGTTTTTTATTATTGTTTTGTATAAACATCTTCGAATAGAATGATAATAATGTTTTTCTATTTTTTTTAATGAGAATATAAAAATACATTTCCCTCAATCTATGACTCTTTATTTTTTTATATTTTATTTTGATATTATCAATATGTTAAATTTTATTTAATATTATCGCCTTTTCTAAATCTTTTAAACAAAAATAATATAAAAAATATATTATATTTAGTAAGTCCAAACATCAACCTTTGGTACAAATATTAATCTATAATGATTAATAATGTGGATTGATTTTTTAAATATTTTTTTAATTTTTTAAAAATATAATTAACTATTTTTTTATCTACTTCACAATTTTTAAGAAATTATTCAGAAGAATTTTAAGTAGTAATTGTTGTGATAAAAGATTGCTAGTGTTTTCATTGTGTAATTATATCATTACAATAATTTATAAAAAAGAAACCTCATTTCGTAACTATTTTTTTTATATTGCACATTTTATAAATGTAATATGTATTTTTGTAATATTTTTGTACTTTGATAATTATTACAATATTATTTTTTATTTCTGTTTATTATTGTTTATTATTTTAAAAACAAAAGTACGCACATAACACATAACTTGCAATTTTTTAATAACTCACAAATAAATAAATAAATATATATATATATATATATATATATATATATATATATATATATATATATATATATATATATATATATATATATATGCATTGATAAAAACACTAAGACAATGTAAAAATAATAAACATTTCAACTTGTACACTAATACAAATCTTGACAATAAGATAATGTTATTCTTAATATAAGATCCATAAATCTACTCTATAATTTCACAAAGAAATACATAGCATTGTTTAGAAAGAAAGTTAAATTGTTTTGTTAAAAATGCAAATATATAGTCTTCATCTTCAAGACACAACTTATTTCTTAGAGATCATACCACTGGTGAGTATGAGAATAATACTATTTAAAATAAAAACAAAATTATGATAAGTTAAGTTTATGTTTATTAATTTTATTTTCATTTTATATTTTTTGAAATGATATTTAATATCAATCATTACGTAAAAAGTATTGATCATTTTGAAATTAAGATTTTGGTCGTTTTTGTCTTTAAAATACCACTTTAATGTTGTGAGTTTTTAAGCAACAATTTAATGTATTTGAAGTAACTTTTTTTTACTTCTCCCACATGTTTATGTGATGCATATGTTGAAATGAGTAAAACTAATTGATAGTTTAACTTTCAATTATATGTAATATGTTAAACTTTAATATTTAAGTGTTTTTTTTTTTATATATGCTTTATATTATATAGTATTAATTGTTATCTGAGTTATTCTTTTTTATAAATTATGTTTTGTATTTAATTTATCACAACTGTGGTTTATACTTTTTTTAGATAATAAGTAGTGTCTTTCCCTTTCAAAATTAATCTCTCTTCTTATTATAAAGAGTTAGATCTTTAAATTATTTTTTGCTTGACAAAAAATTTATCCGTTAATTTTCCATTTTATTTTCTATATAGAAAATAGAATAATGAACTTGTAAATTTAAAATACTAAATATAGAATGAGAATTATAACTAGCGGAAGAACATAGAAACCACTTCCTAGGAAAAATATATTTTTTTATGAATGGTTTGTTTAAAAAATAAAAATTACAACCAAAAAAATGAGAAATGTACAAGTGGTAAAGAATAATTTGTTTCAATAGTATATCCTTTAAAAAAGTAATTATTTTAGCAGTATTGCTATTTTAAAACACGTTCGTATATCCTGAAATTCCTCATAAAAGTTGAAGTCATTTTATTTAAATTTGTTATGGTATGAGATAATATCTAGAATAAAGACGAAGATAACTAAAATAAAATCATATCGTGAGCATTAATACTTTAAACAAATATTAGAACAAAACATTATAATTTTTTTTGGCACAATTATTTATTTGGTCATCTAATTTTTCAAGTTAGTTCAATTTGGTCTATTTATTAATTTTTTTAGACAATTCAATTTAATCTTTTTGTTATATTTGAGTAAAAGTTACCCTTAAGAATATACAAGTGACAGAAATGTTAAATTTGGAATGCATTTAAGACTTTAGGATTATTTATCTTCAACTTGGTTATGTAATTTGCGGGGATGCGAAATTAAAGTTTCTCCTTTTATGATGGTGGCTCTATGGATTCGATAAAGCATCCACTTCCAAATGAAGTGGATAACTTGTGTGGAAAAGACCTAAACGGTTAAGAATAGTGTTTGATATTCTACTAAAATCTCACTAACACAATATACACTAGTGCAAAAATGACTTTAGACGTCAGTTATTTTAGATTTTTAACATTACAAACAGAACTGACGTCTATATAGATAACGTTAATGGGACGTCGATTTTTTGTAGGTGTGATGTCAATATCGACGTCGGTTCAGTTAAAAGAATGACGTCTATAAAGACATCAGACATTGCACTAACCGACGTCTAAGCTTAGACGTCGGTCTGTAACACTTTGGACGTCTATAAAGTCGTCAAACATTGCATTAACCGACGTCTTTCCGCCATATAGATGTCGGATTTTACATTAACCGACGTCTATGAAGTGATCGTTGTATTTTGGTGCGGTTTTTTTCGTGTCTTGGAGTAGCGTAGTAGCACCTCCTTCCTTTACTAGTTTCTTCGTAAGAAAAAGTTACGTCTTTTGAATTTCTCATGGAATTTCAACCCAAAGACAAACTTGGATCGTTGTCTAGGTCCATTCCGATTGCCAATGAAAAATAATACGGTGAGAATACGCGTATTCTCACCATATACTTTTTCGTTGGCAGTCGGAATGGACATAGACAACAACCCAAGTTTGTCCTTGGATTGAAATGCCATGAGAAATCAAAAAAACGCAAGTTTTCCTTACGAGGAAACTACCAAAGGGAGAAGGTGCACTACGTTACACAAAGACACAACAAAAAAACCACACTAAAACACAATGAAAAGGCAGAGGAGAGGAAACTTACCTGGAAAATGCAGAGCAGCGGAGAGAAAAGGCAAAGACGATGTGTTGGTTCGCAAACTGCTGGTTCGCAGTGTTATTTAACTAGAAATTGGATGTTTGTTGTACACAGAACCGACATCTAAAAAATCTAATACGTTAGACGCCTGACTAATAAGACGTCCATTCGATTTAAAAATTAATATTTTTGTTGTATATAAACGTCGGCTTGGCGGGATGAGACGTCTCGTGTGAAACGAATGACTTTTCACATACCTGGTAAGATTATAGACATCGGTGCTGATGCAACGGACGTCTAGAATTGTATATAGACGTCAATGTAGCGGGATCCAACGTCTATAGGGCTTAAAAGAGTGACTATTCACCTGCTCGACAGACATATAGACGTTCGTTACAATGAGCCCGACGTCTATATGTCTGACAAGTTGTTGAGGAGCATTAATTTTTGTCATATAGATGTCGGGGCCCCTTCAATGTGACGGGATCCAACGTCTATAAGGCTGAAAAGAATGACTATTCACTTACCTGGCAAACTTATAGGCGTCAGTTAGCAGGAGACCGACGTCTATATGTTTGATAGGTAGGTGAGCAACATTAATTTCCGCCCTATAGACGTCGGTGCCCCAAACGAACCGACATCTATAAGGCTGAAGGAAATGACTTTTCACCTAACGGTCAAAAATATAGACGTCAGGTTGGAAGGGTCGACGTCTAAAATTCTATAGATGTCGGAGATAGACCTAACGAACGCCTATATTGCCAACTTATTTACGGAAATGCCACCGGTCATCAACATATGTCGCGCATATCCTTAACTAACGTCTACTGTGTGACGTTAAACAACGTTTTTGCACTAGTGATAAACATATAAGAGATAATTTGTCATTAATGTTACTGGATAGAAATGGATTTTAAGCCTAATTCAATCCCACAAAACCAATTTGTAAAGTAAGATTTGCACTCTATATCTCTAATTGATGTTGGACTTACAACATTAATAAACAATAAATATCACAATAGAAATATTTTTTTATCAAAAATAAAAACAGAAAATAATTACGATGTGCAAAATTGGGAAGTAAAAGGAATTTACTTATGCCAAATTAATAACACTGAAAAAATCTTACAGAAGCAAGATATTAAGTATGAGCCATTAAAAAAGATTAAAAAAAACGTAAAAATGGTTCTAAAATGAAAATATGACCAAAGGAGACAGCTGAGGGTTCGAAAAAAAACAAAAAACAAAAAGCGCATCCTTCTCAACATCTGCAATCCGTCACCACAATTAATATTTTATTTATTTTATTTATTAAAATATAGTTGTCTATCCATCCACAAGATTCTGATTCCACACTAATTCTGGTGGTTAGCTAGTTTCATGAATAAATTAATAATTAATTAAAATACAATTATTATTACAAAGCATGTCTGGAAAAAAGAAAGAAAGAGAAATTCTAGCATGTTGAAGTTGATTTTTTATTTATTTTTTCTCTCAGATTCAAACATGCAGATAAGATTATTTTATTGTGTTCCTGCCTATATTAAGACAAAAAAGGGTAAATCACCACCATTAACGGTTTTCTATTTTTAGTAAACACTTTTTGTACTTCTAAGTAAACAGTTTATGCGAAAACTGCTGCAAAAATCATGTACTACTCAGTTCTGTTACATTTCCTTTTATGGAATCTTTTTTCCACCTACTCTTTGCTACTATTAGCTTCCATCAAGGAAGAAAATTCCTGGGTTTTTGAAAATTCTGAATTTTGACTTGCAAGTTTCAAGCTTTTGGAATTTTAGAACAGTTGTTTCTTTTGGGTCGGAAAGTGAAAGCTTGTCTGATAAGAAGACAGACATCTTAGTTCAAAAAACTCTTTCAGGTATTTATAGATTGCTCAATAAAGAGGTTCTTACTTGGTTAGTAGAATTTGAATTCATGTTCTTGTGAAGAGCTTGCATTCACACAGACATTAAGTGCATCAGACAACTGGGAGTTTCTCAGTATCATAAACCATTTATGAATCCTTGTTCAAAACCCAACTTCATGGTTAAGTTTGGCTTTTGTTTTCAATCAGTTTGTTGTTTGTTTGATGTGTCGTGATGTTTTAAACACCTTTTGTGCTGAATTTGTTGTTATATATATATATACAGTTGTTCCTGATTTTAAGATTGGATTAAATAATAGCTTTAGGGTAGTTGGCAGCTACTCATTAGTTTGGCTGTCAAATTTTGACTGTAGGATGTGATGATTTGCTTATATTAATTCCTCTAATTAAAACTTTTACTAAAACGAGGACTTTGAAGTAATGAATGATTCTTGAATCCTGTATTCTAATTCCCAGAAGTTTCAAATACCAGATTTTAAGTGAGGTGATGTTTTTAATCACTCGTTATTGTTACATATATTTTCTCTGTTCGGTTCTTCTACTTCAAAAATTATTATGTTGCTGTGAAAAACACCTTTTACTCCTTTTTGTTAGAGAGATTGTTACTCATGCACTTTTTTTAGTCTCTGTTAGATTTTGTTGTTTTTCTTTCTGTGATGAGAAGACTTTTGTGTGATGATTTTAAGTTCATGAGTTCTGACTTTTTCTTGAGATTGTGCATGCCATGCAGTGTAAACCCTGGTGGCTTTTAGGATGTTGGTAAACTGGGAAGAAGCCTGTGGTGCAGATTTTTATTCAAAGGGACTAACATAGGTCAAATTCTCAACTTAAATTTTTCTCTTGAACCAAACCATGGAAGATCATTTTTCCCCAAAGGGGAAGGAAACTGGCTATTGCACATCTCCTTGTACCCAGTTGGAGGAATCAACATCGGTTGATGGTGGGATGAAAAAATCTGCTTCAGAGGACATGTTTAGCAACTTCTCTGAGCTCATGAACTTTGATACCTATGCTGGTTGGAGCAATAGTTCATCTATGACTTATCAGAGTTTGGCAAATGTGTTTTCATCATTTTCCTCAGCATCATATCCACCATCCGATGGATTGAATCTGGTGGAACATGGCAATGGTCCATGCTTTATGACAGAAGTCAGTGAAATTCACAATGGTATAAAAAGTTCTCCTAGTTGTGAAGAAAGAGGTATATTTCAGCAAATGGACATCCAACTTGGTTTCTTAGATGAAGCAAATGATTCAAATAGCTTTGATTCAAAACAAAATCGTAATGGTTTATATCAGCAACTTAATACCTCAGACATGTGCAATTACATGATCTCAAGGTCATCAGGGAGGCCACTTGATGATAGAATGTTGAGGGCTTTGTCCTTTTTTATGGAATCAGTTGATGAGGGAATGCTGGCACAAGTTTGGGTACCTATAAAGCATGGTGATGAATTCATCTTATGCACAAGTGAACAACCTTATTTGTTAGATCCAAAGCTTGCAGGGTATCGAGAGGTGTCAAGGGCATTCACATTTTCTGCAGAAGGAAAGAAAGGATCATGTCCGGGGCTTCCTGCACGAGTGTTTACATCACATGTTCCTGAATGGACTTCCAATGTTGGCTACTATAATAAAACTGAGTACTTAAGGTTGGACCATGCATTGAATCATGATATTCGTGGATCTATTGCTCTTCCTGTTTCTGATATGCATTCTCATGAGCCATGTGCTGTATTGGAACTGGTCACTACAAAGGAAAAACCTAATTTTGACAGAGAATTAGAAATTGTTACTCATGCACTTCAGGTGGATTTTTCTTCTGCTATTTCTAGTGTACACTTTAATTTCTGCAGTTTTCTGTCTCACTGCTTGTTATATTATGTCTGTTTAAGAAAATTTCTACCTTGCTGCCAAAGTATCTTTCTTGTATTCTGTATATAGTTGATGTTTATCTCTTGCTGTAATTGAGAAGTTAGGAAAGAATATTTTCTAAGCATGTGCATAGTGCTGGTGCAGTCATATTTCTTGTGATCAAACTAAGATTAGTTTGCAAAAATTGGAGCCTTCATATTATACTAATCTATTTCTAGTCTATAGTCATTCTTTGTAGGCACGTCCTACATTCATTAGTACAGGGTTTACTTGTATTAGAAACCTCTACAATTACTAGGAAAAGTGGCCTATTTCTGTGTCTTAGATATTTCCATATTACGTTATCATCGAAGGTGCTAATGATAAATATCCTTATGATGACATTATGCAGCTTGTAAATTTAAAGACTACTATGCCTCCACGACTTCTTCCCCAGGTAACGATAATCCATACTATGATGATTTATCATATTGATCTTTCCCCACTGTAAAGGCAAAGCTCAGCTTTCTGAATTTTCAATTGAGGGGAGGGGCTTGAGAAGTGTTATTATCTGGTTTTCTCAGGAACTTATTCAAAGGGTTTGATAATAATTGTCTAACCACATGTTTTTATCCATATAGATCTAAATTCATATCACAACCACATGTTAATCCTTAATGTACTCATACACTAATTCATTATGAAAATAGAATGCAAAAGCATACCCTGAATTTGTCACTGAAATTGATGTGGATGATGGTATAACACTGATGATATTTCTCTCCTGATAGGATGAAGAGAAACAAGACCCTGTTAGATCGATTAGATTATTGGATATCTTATTTTTATCTTTTATCTTTATATGTTAAATATAGTGAAAATTATGTATGAAATTAATTTTCTTTATGTTGAATATATACATAAGGTACTCTATTTGTATTTTGAACTTAGCACATATTTCTTCTTATTTCTTCTATTATAAATAGAGGATCATATGTGTATAGTCAACAATGGGAGATTAATTTCATATATAGTTTATATTCATTATGGTATCTAAAGCGAGGTGTTTTTGAGTAAAAAATTCTTGTTGTCTTTGCCACTACATCTGCCGTTGTCGGTGGTGGCACCATCTACTACTACCAGCGGTGCCACCGTCTAACGTCATTGTCTAAGGCTGTTCCTATTAGAGTTCTATTTTCGGTCAACGATCACACAATTTTGATCGTCTTGACTAGGCGACCACCGTGCCATCAGACGATTTCATCGGAGCTCTTATGCGCTCTTAGCGCCTTTTGAAATTGCGGATATGCTTTCTTTTCCGTTGTGCGTGTCCGTCTCATCTCCTCTTAGACAGCAATTCAGAGTGTCGAAGTCACTCTTTTTTCTTTTTCAGGTGACTTAATTGGAGAATCTTGGATTTTTAAGGTTTCTTTCTCCTATTCATCCATGGCTTCTTCCGTTGTTATCTCTTTTGACCTCCCTTTTGTTACCCTTGTGTTTGACCCGCCCATATATGTTTTTTCTCTCGTGGCAAAGATGGTTTTTGTTAGTTTATTTATAATCTTAGTGGCTCTTAAACAATGACCTCTTTATCCATTAGATGTCAACAATGCATTCCTCAATGATGATTTGCAGGAAGAGATTTACATAGAGCAACCTCCCAGATTTTTATTGCTTAGGGAGAGTATTTTGGGTTGATATTTCGTCTTCTATGTCGTCTTCACAAATCATTAACAATTTGGTGTCACTCTAGTACAAAAGGAGATATTTTTACTAAGTCTTTATTGATTATATTAGTAACAAGCTTGATACATACTATTTATATGCACTAACTTGAGGGGAGTGTTAGATATATTATCTTTAATTAGTTTGTTATTATTTCTTATTTGTATTTTGAACTTAGTCTATATTTTTTCTATTATAAATAGATGACCCTATGTATATTTCACCAAGGGAAGATTAATCCTATACATAGTTTTCATTATATTCATCAATAACTATGGTCACATTCTAGATTTCGATAACTGTAACCCTTATCAAATTATTATATTTTAATTTAGGTATCTATACCATAATATTTCATAAGAGTTGTACTTTTAGTGATGACCTTAATATTAAAAGACCACCAACACATTTATATATGTGACCCAAAATATTTTAACACTTAATAGTGGTTCTTTTTCTGCAGTGTCTATCAAGTAACAAAAGAGCTGCTTTAACAGAGATAGTTGATGTGTTACGTGCCGTGTGTCATGCACATAGATTGCCACTGGCACTGACATGGATTCCCTGTTGCTACAGTGAGGGAATAGGAGATGAAGCTGAGAGAATACGAATCAAAGAAGGTCATACAAGTTCTGACGAAAAGTGTGTGCTATGTATTGAGGAATCAGCTTGCTATATAAATGATGGAGCAATAGGAGGATTTGTCCATGCTTGCGTTGAACATCATCTTGAGGAAGGGCAAGGTATAGCAGGAAAAGCTCTTCAATCAAATCATCCATTCTTCTACACTGATGTGAAGACATATGATATTAGTGAATACCCCCTTGTTCATCATGCACGCAAATATAACTTGAATGCTGCAGTTGCAATTCGGCTAAGGAGTACCTATACCAATGATGATGATTACATATTAGAGTTCTTTCTGCCAGTGAACATGACAGGGAGTTCAGAACAACAACTTTTACTGGATAATCTCTCAGGTACCATGAGGAGAATTTGTAGGAGTTTGAGAACAGTTTCAGATGCTGAAATAACAGGAATAGAAGGATCCGTAGCTGGGTTTCCAAAGGAAAAGCTCACATATTTTTTTCCCATGTCCAGAAGAAACTCTCAGATAGCATTTATAAATGATGATCATGATTCGAATCAGAAGATGGCCTTGAAGACATCTAGCAATGGAATTGAAGCTGTTCATGGCCAGGTACATCTTGGCCATTTCCTTCATCCTTTAACCCTTGTGAAATTTATTAAGAAATAAATACTAAGTTTGAGAAAGCATAGAGTTATTGTGATAAAGGAATTAAACGGAGGAGAAATATTGATTGTTCATCACATTTCATTTGTCACAATGGGAGTGAGTTGATGTAGAAAAAACTTCATGGAATATGCTTCAACTTTTGTACCCTGGTGTGATGGTTTTGGGATTGAACTTTGACATCGTAGGATTTTGTCTTGTAGGTAATGAATGGACCAAGAAAACAGATTGAGAAAAAGAGAAGTACAGTGGAGAAGAATGTTAGTTTGAGTGTTCTACAACAGTACTTCTCTGGTAGTCTGAAAGATGCTGCAAAAAGCATTGGTGGTGAGACTCCGATGTTGTTTCTGTTAATTTCTTCATACTTTTTTTAACTTAGATTAATGTTTTTGGGTTATATGATCCATGTTTGTCATCAATCAGATTTGTTTAATTTCATGCACCTAAGTTCTGAAACTAATGTATATTTTTGTTCTCTCCCAGAGTTTCTACTTACTAAAGAAAGTAATGAGTGCAATTTCACAACCCTTACTTTTTTTCTTTGAATTTGGAAGATCAAAAGAGGATTTGCTCTAAATTTTAAGATCAAAAACACGATCAAGTTTTCTGAGAGGTGATTCTTGTTAACAAAGTCAGTTTTTTCTTGTTTGAACAGTTTGCCCAACAACTCTAAAAAGGATATGCAGGCAACATGGAATTTCAAGATGGCCATCTCGGAAGATCAATAAAGTGAATCGTTCATTAAAGAAGATACAGACTGTGCTTGATTCTGTCCAGGGAGTGGAAGGAGGGTTGAAGTTTGATCCTTATACTGGGGGGTTTATAGCTGGAGGATCACTGATGCAAGAAATTGACACACATAAATATATTCTATTTCCTGAGAGAAGTGCTGTGAAAGACCCTAAGCATGCAACACAAAAACCAGTCTCAGTAGTTTCAGCACCAGGCAGCACTAGTGAGAATTCAACAATTAAGTTGGATGATGATGATGATGATGGTGTTTGTTTGGTGGAAAACAAGATTGTAGACTCAAGAAGTGCACTTTTATCTAATACCAGTGTGGGAGGATTTAAAAAAGACAATGCTTCTTCTGATGATTGTTGTGAAGATTCAAAATCAGTGGCCATGAATGATGGATCAAGCCAAAAGGCCAAGAATCAGGATTGTCCTGAACAAACTTGTTCAATATCCTTGGTTACAGATGAGGCTGAAGTTGGAGTGGATGGGGGAGAAGGAATTGAAGAACATAACAACCTTGTAAATTCTTCAAGCACCACAAACTCATCCAATGGCTCTGGCTCAATGATGCATGGCAGCTCATCATGCTCTCAAAGCTTTGAGAACCAAAAGCATTCAAAAGTAAAACCAACTTCTGTCGATAGTGAGTCAAAAATGATTGTGAAAGCTAGCTATAGGGGAGACACTATTCGTTTCAAGTTTGATCCATCCGCAGGTTGTTTCCAGCTATATGAAGAAGTTGCAACAAGGTTCAAACTCCAAAACGGGTTATTCAAGCTCAAATATCTAGATGATGAAGAGGAATGGGTGATGTTGGAGAATGACTCAGATTTGCAAGAGTGTGTAGAAATTTTGCATGACATTGGCACACGTTGTGTGAAGTTTCTTGTTCGTGATGTGCCTTGTGTTTTAAGCAGTCGTGGCAGCAACAATTGCTTCTTGTCAGACAGTTCATAGTGTCTGAAATCATCCATGGCTTCATTGTGGTGTATGTTACTTCTGATAATCCAAATATGAATATAAGTTGCAGGATGAGAAGAGATAGGAAAGTTGATTACATAATAATTTTGTAAGTTGATATTTTAACAACTTTTTGATAACGTATTAATATTTGATTGGTTCCTATATTTGAAATGGACCAATAGTGTAAGTTGTTGTAAAAGAATTATAAAAAAAATTATTAAAGATATATTTTCCAAAAATTTTAAGATCATATAATTTAATTAAATTTAAAGTCTTAAAGATTTTATATTAAAATGGTATCAATATGTTATATAAGAAGCATGAATAAAAATTCATATTGAGATACATGCATTTAAAAATTAATATTATCTTTTTAATAGGATAAATAACTATGTTTTTAAATGAATATTTTATATTAATTATTTTTATGCCTGTTTTAATCTAGATGATGTTTTTACATCCTCTAAAATATTAAAAAATATTTAAATTATTAAAGACAAAATTATTGATAAATTAATGCTTTGAGACCAGTGAGTCAACCTTTTATAGAATTGAGATTGGATTCGAAAGGGAAGAAAAACGAAAAACACGTGTGAAGTATAAAGGTTGGAACAACAGAGAAGAAGCTTCGTGGGGTGAGTAATTAAAATTATTTTATTATTTACCATTAGAAAATTCGACATCCTTAATCAATAAAATACTTTTTAAATTTTAAGTATTTTATTAATATCGTTAATTAAATGGATTCACACCATATTTTACCTTTTTATCACACCAAAAAAAAAACTAAAGAAAAATAAGGAAATTTTTTCACCGTCAGATCCGCTCCACCGAACGTAAATCAATGGCTGAAATCCAAGTAATTAATTATTAAAAACTATTTATTAACTTAAACATAGAAGCTAGCAATAGGAAAAAAATTGTACACGTATAAATCGCTTTGAGTTGTCGTCTGGAAGAGCGTATGCTCTCTGATCGCAATTTCTAGCATGGAACCATCAGCTTCAGGTTCAGTTTGGAAAACCCTAAATTTTTAAATTTCTTTGTTTTCTAATCTCGTTGATTAAAGAAAAGGGGTAATTACTATTGCTGTTGTTCTAATTTCGCTTGGTGAAGCCAAATAAAAATAAGAAAAGGACCTTTGATCTTTTGATTTGCTTGATTTTTTGTGTTTGGAGATTATTAGTGAATTAGATATCATAGTTTTGCATAATTGATTTGGCAATTCTAGCGGTTCAGTGAAATGGGATTAATTACGATGTAGTATTCTTAACATTTTCAAAATGAAGTGTGTCGTTTGTGTCGGCATTAGAGACCAGAGAGGTTTTGATTTGTGTTTCCTGGGTGGCAATGATAATGGAATCCGTGTTTCATCCCTCTTCATGGGATTTCAATTCCAACAATTTTATAGTTTTGTGTTGCAGCTCCACTTAAACCGTGGGAGAAAGTAGCATCCTCATCTGGGACTGCACCTTTTAGACCCCCATCAGCAGGTAGAACGAGTGATGTAGTTGAGTCTTCAGGAACTGCAAAACCTGGGGAAATAGTTTCAGCTTCCAATAACTCTGCAACTGTCAATAGGAATGCTCTTGGAAGACCCCTTCCCACAAGGCCTTGGGAGCAGAATTATGGAACTACCAGCTATGGAGGTGTCTTTTTTATGTTAAATTGTTTCTAGTCTCACATATTTGGCCTCCTATCCTTTTGGCTTTTTCCTTGCTTTATCTATTTTTAATAGTCTTTTCGTTTATGATTTACAGGTTATGGTTCTACAATGAACTACAATTCTGGATATGGATCTTATGGTGGAGTGGGAGGGTTTAGGGGTGGAGGAATGTATGGCAACAGTATGTACGGGGGAGGATATGGGGGGCTTTATGGGTCCTCTGGGATGTATGGAGGGGGAATGTATAATGGTGGCTTTGGTGGTCCTATGGGTGGTTATGGCCTGGGTGGTGGTCCTTATGGAGCTGAAGATCCCAATAATCCATATGGTGCTCCTTCATCGCCTCCAGGATTTTGGATTTCTTTTATACGTGTGGTGAGTAATATAATTTTCTGCCCAACTTAATTCCTCTTTTCCTCACTAATTGATTTTGGTTCTCGTATTCTGGGTTACTGTAACTAATTACTAGATCATAAAGTAATGTATAATTCCTTATTGTACAAGAAGAAGCTTAATGGGTCAATCCTGTCTGTGTTCCATTGTTTGTGATAATTACCCGTCACTTGAGACTAGATGCAACAGAAACTAGGATATTATTAAATCTTTGGACAAAACTTAGATGTAGTTCCAAGTTTTAAGTACTTTCAGTGCTGTTCTTTGATTAAAATTGGAATTTAACATCACCAATTTGCGTAATAGAGGTCTGCATTAAAAGTGAGTGCAGGTTACTGAGGTAAAACTATTTTCCTCCTTAATCTTAGTATAAATATCTTATGAAACTTCTTTTCTTTAGGTGTATTTGGCCATTCAATCAGCATTCTAAAATGGACACGTTATTTTAAATCATTTTCTTGTTGTACTGTATTCACTGCTATCACTCTACACTGCGATCTCAACTACATTCCCCTCCTTTGAAAATTTGTTTTGCATTAGCTTATTCTTTTTTCCCTTTAAAATTGTAGATGCAAGGCGTGGTTAACTTCTTTGGTAGGATTTCAATTCTCGTAGACCAGAACACGCAGGCTTTCCATATGTTCATGACTTCACTTCTTCAGGTTTTACATTCATCTTTTTCTTTCCATTTTGTGTTCCTTTCCTTCGTTAATTTGTTAATATTATACTCTATGCTCTAATGGCTGTTTGAATGTCAAAAGTAATCTATCATCTATTCTATCTTTTTTAATTCTGTTAATTTGAAAAGTTTATTAGATAAAATAAAAATCAAGTTTAGATTTGGCTTGTCCAGTCCAAATTCCAAATCAGTAAAAAATCAAAGCACAATTTGATTGATGGATGTATTAGTTTCTATTGTTTACTTTCATTTCACCGGGCATGTTTCCAACTCTGATAGTCCATTCCAAAGATCACTAATGTTTTCCCTCCTGTCAAATAAGAATGCAGATTTGCCGAGTTTTTTTTTGTGGTCCCTCTATGAACTTTCAAAATAGTATATTGAATTTTATTTTAATGTGATTGTATCTTGACAGCTTTTTGACCGGTCTGGTGTATTATATGGAGAGCTAGCTAGATTTGTGTTACGGTTGCTTGGAATCAAAGCTAAACCCAAGAAGATTAACCCTCCAGGTCCTGATGGACTTCCACTGCCTGGGCCACACACTTCCTCTGTAAATCAGAACTATATTGAGGGACCAAAGGCTGCTCCAAGTGGTTCCTGGGACAATGCATGGGAATATGATACCAATAAGTGATGAAATGAATCTGTTTTGCTGATAAGAGCGAATCCAAATACAGTATAAGGAATTGAGAAACAGCTGAAGCAATGCAAATGAAGATACTGAAG
The DNA here is from genome assembly GCA_036885675.1 of Vigna mungo. NCBI lineage: Eukaryota > Viridiplantae > Streptophyta > Magnoliopsida > Fabales > Fabaceae > Vigna > Vigna mungo. Next base: position 33,771,362 of record CP144694.1, read on the forward strand.
ATAAAGTCATGCTTAAACTGGAATTTTCAGTATGCTTTGCTTGGATGGGTTTGTTTTACAGGAAATGGATCACAATGGTAAAACAAACTAGCTGGTAAAACAAACCAGTAATACATTTACCTTTAAAGCATCTGCTCGGAATTTTGTAGGATGCTGTTTGTATAGATAGTTGTATTACTTTGTATTTCAAATGTTGGGGGAGACAAATAGAAATAAGTAAGTTGGGTGTAAAACAAATATAAAGGCTTGTTTGACTCACTCTTCAATTTCTGGTTTTAGAAACTGATTTCCTAAGTAATTTTGCATTTCTGAGCAATCAATTTCATATATAAGTTCTGAAAATTGCTTCCAGAATAAGTGTTTTAGAAGGAATACACACGTACACACACATATTATATATATATATATATATATATATATATATATATATATATATATATATATAACGTTTTCTCTTCTGTTTATTTAAGCATTATGTTCAAGTGTTTAAGGAACAATTCCTTAGAAAATACAAATGTATTTGTAGCTGCTTTTAAGAAGAAAAAAAAAATCTTTTTTAAAAAACGATAAACATGGAAGGCTAGATAGACGTACTCGTAAAAGCAAGTCTTTCAACTGTGACATTGTCTCAATAAAAAAAATTGTGGTTCAAAAATGTTTCAATGTAAAATTTTGTGGCTCAAAATAATTTTTTTACGTCATTTTACTTATATTCAATTGCTTAACTAATTTCATAGATGAATTCTTGGTTTAAAGAAATAAACTCAGTTTATGACGTCAATTACATGAGAAACACCATTTAGGGTACAAGATTGTTTACAAATAAATATAAAAGTTAGTTTCTTCAAAATTATTTTGATAATATTAAAAAACCATAAATATTGTCTCAAATTTCTCATGAGGTTCTTCAGAGCTTACTAAACTAATAAACTTTTAAATCAAATTTTAGTGAAAATCATGTATAACCTAGAATTTTAATTGTCTTATTCTCTATACTGCTATGAGCTAACAACTAATGCTGTTATATTACATTCTTACCAAATAAGAGAACTCAATTTGAATATAGGAAAGTAAGATTGGGTTATGAGTTCCTCATATAAAAGTTCTCACATTAAATTCAATAGAAATCTTTAATGTTCATGAGTTTTTTTTTTTCTTTTTTATATTTACTCAATTTTTTCATTTTTATTCAATATAATTTTTAACTTTTTAATACTAAAAATAATAAATACTTAGTCGATGTTAGACCTTCCAAACAGTAGTATAGTCGCACATTAATTGTATTTTCTTCAAGAAATCATGTTTTCGTAGTAATTTATAAAAATAAATTGCATGTTTTCAAACTATCTTCATAGTAATTTATAAAAATAAATTGCACTTTTTCAAACTACATAACTTTCAAGAGTCTGCTTACGTGCTGTGGCAAAAACAATTTGGACTAGAATTGATTTCTATAACATTATTGTTTCAGATTTTCATTTTTAACTAGTTCTTTCGTTTATTTTCTAAATAAAAATAACTAACACATCTAATATTTTATCTGCTTTAGACACACTATAGAACTGTTACACCTTTTTTCCTCCTAAATCTAGACTTCTAAATATTCCATAAGTTAAAGATAAATACGTAAAAGCTTCTAACAATAAATAGAAATTAATTTTCCAAGGAATTAGAAATAATTTTCTACAAGCACAGCTGTTGAAATGAACTCCTCGCCCAAAATTGATATTCATACTAACTGTAGTAGAAACTACCAAAACACTTAAAACAAAATTATCTAAAATAACTGACCCTATTTTTGTTCAATAATTGACACTAGCAGGACAAAATTTGTAGTGTAATGTAATACATGTACTTGCAACATATGATTTCTAAGCCTGGATCACTGACTTCAGACTTAAGCAATTTCATATATCAATGTTGACATTAATTCCATAGGTCCATGCCACCATTTCCAAATCAATCTACTTGATGCTGCATACGTCGTGAACTTTGTTCTCTTCCTTAATGCACGTAGATCCAACCGCATGAATCTTTCATTTCATGTTTCTATTTTGTGGCGGTTACATGTCACGAAAATTCATTTACCTCAACGAATTCAAGTAGTAAAGTCAAACCTCTGCTCTTCGAATTTTCTTATGCTGTTTGTCTTGTGCCCGGTATTTCTCACGTCTTTCCTCTCTCCGGCGCTTCCTCGACAACTGCTCGTCTTTTGCTCTCTCTGCTTCTAGTTCTTTCCTTTTCTTCTCTTCCTTAAGCTTTCGCTTTTTCATCTGCAAGCGGCTCAGAAAATAGAGCATGTCAAAAGGCATGCAACAGCAGTGCTTTAAAATGAAAATAAAAAAATAAAAAAAAATTGTTCCACGTCATAACAATATCCCTTATTATGAATGGTATTGCTAGAGAACTCTAGAAGAAAAAGTCTCTAGATACAATGAAGTTACAACTTAGTAATTAAGACCTATTTATTACATATTAATCCAGTATAATAAGTGATAAGCCGTCAAGAGTAATAATTGAGTTTTAAAAATTACATATTAATTCAGTATTTCCAAAGGACGGTAGCCATTAATTAAACTACAATGGCCATTGGCTAGTGCTGACTTTCTTTGCATTTTGAGTGTGAACTAAACAGCAAATCTACTGTGTTTGAAGTTGATTCATCCTCAATTTTGAAAAGACTTCTAATCCAATAAAATGGAACAAAAATATTTTTAAGCAATGGAATATAGTCTCAAGCCAGTTGCCCAGTCTGCTTGGAAATCTTGAATAGAAATTCAATCAGCTCACATACTTACCTTCTCGCTATTTATTAACTGGAGATGTTGAACAAGAGCATGAACTTTGCGCTCTCGAGGTTCCATGACAACACCCCTTCCCCTTCTCTCTTCAAGTAAGGGCTTCTTTCGTTTGGGTATATCCTTGGGTTTTGATGCAAAGGGAAGACTTGCTTGAAGAGACTTGGGAATCACCAATGGATTGAACTTTCTAGGTTTTCTTTCAATTTTCTGGCAGAAGATGAGAATGAAAATAAGTAGACAGACCACAAACCATATGGGTAAAGAAACGTCTCAATGCACAGCAGGAAGGGAAAGCATCCATTAGTACCAAATTAAAACACATACCTTGTAAAGTGAATCTTTATTTACAGGAACAGGAAGATTGTGTTCTCTTCTCAATTCTGCAACGGTCCTCATTCCTTTCCAGGTCTTTTCACGAGGCTGCAATGCAGTTGTCAATGGATTATAAAACTGAGGAACTTCAACTTGAGTCCATGCACGCAGGAAAACAATGTCACTCATCAGGATTTTATCCTCAAAAGTGCACCTAGCGATTCCTTCTTTAGTTTGCCCACCCTTCTTTTTTGCTTGATTACCTATTTCTTCTTTTGCGGCCTGCCAGATCAATACATAACATAGGGACAAAATATATGGTAAGTTATACGTATCCAACTGCTGTAACTACCAAAACAAACCATCACTATAATGTATGTCACTATATCAACGTGACAATAAACGGACCTTCTTGACCTGGCCCCTAATCCCGCTGACTGTTCGAATAGCTGCACCTTCAAACCGAGCTACTTCAAGATCCGAAGTAAACATGTCCTTGATAAGTGCTGTCTTCTTGAATATCTTGCATGGATAACCAACCAATTTGATTTTCTTCACTATCCTTGCTGCATGATTAAACTCGAGCACAACTGCAGTGGCAGTAATCCTAAATGTTGCCTGATAAACAGAATACATCCTCTCAGAAACTAAGCAAAACAATAACATGTAAAAAAAAAAAAGGAATAAACTACGAAAGTAAAGATCCCATGAGTTGACAAGACCTAAGAAGGAATATTTAACAGAAAGGAATGTAGCACCAGACCTGATTGTTTGCTAAATTCTGAACAGCTACAACCCCAGTGTTGGGAGGAGCAAGAGGGCCCCAAAACATAGCAAGGCAATGCATGTGTTCCGGAGTGTACTTAAGCATTCGATGCCTTCCATTGGTATCCTCAATGGCATAAACTGGGGTTGTCTGGTAACGCCTCCATCCAACAGATACAATGATTGGATCTCTAGTCTTCAAAACTTTCTTGTGCCACCTGTGCCGCTTTAACCTTGTCTGGAAACAAATAGAAAACAAATCTCAAAAGTTAAAATTTCAATCAACTTCTAAAAATGAACTCAAGACTACTATTACTAAACATATTTTAGAACCCAAAGTTTCATTTTTTACGCAAACAGCCCTTTACATTCCATTCCTTGCATATAGGAGGTCCATGTTACCATCCTAGTAAACAATTATAAATAGACACTATTCCAAACATAAATAGTACAAGAAACATTCATTTTGAAACTCCACCGAGTTTTTCTACGCTGACAGTTGATTCGTCACCTGTCCTTGGATTATTGCATTAAATAATCTGGACTAATAAAAATCCCAACCAATTTACTTCTAAAGAAAATATTAGTTTTATTGACCTTAAAGTGTTAATAACACTTGTGAACTTAAACATTATTAGGAATTATACTTCAAAAAATTTCACTGACCTGCATATATCCAACATTTTCCTCCCCTATACCAACCCCTCCAACCAATATTGGATGGTAGGGATCAAAGTATTCAACCATCTCGCAAGGAACATCATCAATCTCCAATCTTAGGTATGTCCCTGTTCGGAACCCTTCTATCTCCAATCGGGTATCTTCATCAAGATCATTGAGTTCGGCTATATTCCTTTGTTTCTGGAGTTCAATTTCCTCCTTCAACTGGCAGAAACCAACACTTATTAGCCAGCCATAATAGAATGTGGTAGTTGACACCTAATGTTAGCAATTTACCTTGTCAAAATAGCTACTTTCATTAGCTTGACCACGATGGAACTTGCGTTCACTTTCATCATCAGTGTCTTCTTCTGGTGACCCAGGGTCTTTGTCAAACGTAAACAACGGAATTAAGGTAACAAATTATAGAACTATATTGCACCCAACAATATGCTTTTAATTCAATGAGTCAGCATTACACAGAAAAGTAGTACATTAGATCAATGAGTCAGCATTACACAGAAAAGTAGTACATTAGATCAATGAGTCAGTGTGTTCACATTTCACATCATTATCATATCAATGGCTGAGACATTGGATCCATAACATTACCCAAAAGTGTAGGGCAAAGGGTCTTAATCAAGCTTTCTACATAGTCCACTCATCAATGATTTGGGTTAGACCCTTAATCACGCGAAAGACATCAAGTTTTGGCAGGGATGGCTAAGACATTAGATACATAACATTACCCAGAAGTTTAGGGAAAGGGCTTTGTTGAAGTTTTTTATGTAGTCCATTCATCACTGATTGTGGTTAGACCCTTAATCATGTGAAAGGCATCAAGTTTTGGCAGGGATGGAAGTAGACCATAACCCAGAGAGGTCCACCATTAGGTCAATTGCAAGACATCATTATTTAAATATGGCATAAATTGGCAATTTATTTTCTAATCCTGTGGATGTTTTTATTTCATGCCAGTGCATGTTGGAGGAAGGGTTGTTAACCTTTGAATAAGACAGAAGCTATGTATGGAATTTAAAGACGTGATTCTACCAAACTCAGAAGTCAAACCTTAAAGCAATAAATGAACAATTTTTCAGATGAGGTCGTAGGTTACTAGAAATAACAGTTCATGTTGCATAAGTATATGGAGAGAAAAAAAAGGATATTGAGAATCAAATTTTGCACGGAGAGCACGTTTCTTAAGCCTACGCTCCTCAGCTTCCAAATCATCACCCTTTAGTGTTGTTGCTGCAAGAGCATCATCTGTCTGATTATTCTCATGTTTTTCTCCTGTTTCCAAATCTTCGAAGTCCCCAAAGACATCTTCATTTTCCCCTTCAGTATTTTCTGTTTGTAATGCATTTCTGAGTGCAGCTTTTGCCAAATTGCCAGACACAAAGCGGTTACGAATCTCCTCATCCCATCTCTGATGCACAAATTGTGCGCACTTGGAACAATCCTCAGTGTTGACCATTCCATCATCATCCAATCCATCTCTCATGCTTTGCTATAGATTTTAAAGACAAAAAAGCACAACATGATTGCTTAGTTCATGTATGTAGCAAACAAGAACATATTTTGTGGGCTAACAAAGTAACAAATTTAAATAAGGGTTTCTAGAAAATACTAACATGTACATTTCAAATGTGGTGTTTATAATTATCATTAAAGGAAAGAAACATTGATAGAAAATAATTACATAAGCAATTTGGTACAAGTCCTGACAAGGTAGAAATTGACTAACCTTTTTCACTTCTTCTATGGGCTTAAAAAAGTCATCATCACTTTCCTCATCTCCACTATTATCATTCTCAGAGTTTGCTGTGGTTGAATTGTTAGTAGATTCCCCATACACAAGTTGCATCAAGCTAGGAGCTTTCCGTGAAAGAGTTCTTTCTGCCAAAGACTCTTTCCACTTGGAAACATTACCCATGCCATTTTCTAAGAGAAAATCAAGAGAAGTCAGAAAAGATATCAAGAATCTAGCTCCAGATACAAACATTGATTGATTTACCATGATTACCTAGACCTGGTACTGAAAGTGGTACAACACACTGATACAGCCAGACAAAAATGAAAAAGATATAAATCTTAACAATAATATGAGGAAAACTGCACCGTTTGTGTCATCATTATCATTATCATCTTCCTCCTCTTCTTCTGAAGATTCTGAATTAGAAGATGCAAGATCATCACTTGCAGCAGCATCCTCGTCTCCTTCTGAATCCTATCAACAAAAGTCAGTTTGAAATTCAGAGCGGCAGTAGAGCATTGTCAATGCAAACTGACAGAAATATCACATGAAACAAAAGGAAAAATAATTTTATTCAAACAGCAGTCAGTAATCCAACTAGTTTTAGCTTGGTCAACAATTCGATATAGTATAAGCTTGACCTCATATAAGCAAGATACGTGGGATTAAAAAAATATAAAGTGAATGACCATAACACAAGCTATCATATTTCCCTTATGTTATGTATGAGTTGTGCGACTCAAAAAGCAAACAAAATTGCTTAAAGCTTACCATCACATCGCTTTGATCAATATCATTTCCAAATATCGCTCTCCGCCTTCGTCTTCCATCATGAAACTCGATATGTTCTTGTATTTGGTCTCCATTCAAAGCATTGCTATTTGGTGAATCTTCATTGTCGGAATCAGAGGCTTCACCCTCTTTCATGGTGTCCTCTTCATCCTGATCAGATGATTCTGAACCATCTGAATCCTTTGTGTTTATAGCAGCTTCATTCTGTTCTACATCCTTGTTTTGACCATGTGAGTCAGTCAGAGCTTCTGATGACACTTTAGGCTTTTCACCAAAAAAACTGATAGAGCTGTTCTCCAGCTTTTCATTGATCGAGTATTTGGTATTCTGCAGGGATTTCACTAAAAGCTCACCTACATCTCTGTCCTTTCCTGTCAGAAGCATATTAGATAAAAGTTTAATAAAATAAAATATTGAACAAGGAAGAAATCAGATAAGCAAAAACAAAAACACTATTGAGGTATGCATACTATAACCTGAAAGTATAACAGGTAATAGTGTTAGAATGATGCAGGTAGAAAATGACTACCATAGATAACTGATGTCATATGATTGCAATAAGATACGGTGATAAAAGTTACAAACCAGCTGAATACCTCAACTTTCTAACAGAGGAACCACCACCATATGATCATAATATGATTTCACAGACAATGATAAAATAATTGAAATATATTTTAATGACGGATAAAATACATGAAGGAAGGGAAACTAACAAGAACCTTTGCTTGTCATAGCAGAGCCTTCACCATCAACTTTTGAGAATTGAACAAGGTGGTCGTTAATATTTATATATACAGCATCTTTGTCATACAAAAGATCCCCAAGTCCAGACATAGGAGCATAGAATAATTTTTCCTTATCCCGCAGCCCTTTCTTTTTTGCAGCAGATGGGAGAGGACAAGGATCCGGTAAAGCAGTAATAGCAGTTAAACTATAATCACCCACTCCTGCTATGTGTACCTAATTTTCAAATCCAAAACAATGGTAGACTACCAATATTTGAGAACACATAAACATAATACTTTAATTACAATCTGATAACTATATTTCTCTAAGCAGATAGTCTAAGTTGATTAAACACTTCTAGCATACACCAAATTAAAACATTAAAACCAGTGAATAACTGAATTCCTTTTTATTTAACATATACGTTCAAATCACTCGTAGAGAAAGGAAAGAGCTTTTTCAGCATTTTGGAAATGGTTACATTATAGTGCATAAGTAGAAAATAAATAGTGAATTAGAAGTTTGAAAAAAACCTGTATAAAAAAATGAAGATGTTTTGAAATTAAATTTAAGTAAAATTAGCACAAAATTTTAGATACAAAAATATTAGGATTTAAGACCACAATTATATTTAAATTTTTCCCCTTCAACTAATTGGTTATCAATCAGTATTCTGAGATAAAACCATCTGATAAAGCATGAATTTGTTCAAGTCAAGGCAAATAACAGTGAACTTTGAGCTAACTATGAGATTAGGAATCATCTCAAGTATCAATTAAGGACCCTATCCCTGGTGCTTTCTACTAAAATTCTAAATTCTAATGAATTTAATTTCAGGAAAAGGAAATAACACAGAAGAACTGCAAAACACACCTTATTGCCCTTTTTCAAATTACATCCTCTAAGATAACCATAAAGGGTGACTTTTCTGTCACATTTATCATTTGCATGCACTTTTTCAGGAGGAGTGATGTCTTCAAAACGGTCAACTAAAACATAGGGGTGGGAAGTTCGCCAAGATAAAGGATGAAACTTCATGACTGAAATAAATCTAGCAAGATTGTGCACCTCCCGCTTAACATACCTGTTAAATTAAGAATTATTAGTATTCAAAAGAAAAACTACTAACAGAGCTTAGCAAACACTATTAAGTATTAACTTGCACAACCAAAAGAACAAATTTTATGGTAACAAAACAGATTTCTTCAGACAACTTACTTCCCATGAATTAGGCCTGATAAGTAAAATAGTTTAGCACCATCATATATCTCCGTCCAGAAACGGTGTTTAAGTCTTTGTTTTGTTTTCCTCAACTTTTTCACGTCCTTAAATTTATCAAGATGGGTGAGAACCCCCATGACCTTTGGGAACCCATGAACTTGCAATATATTTAGGAACTCAAAGGTTTCCTACAAAAGAAGAAAAATATAAAAAAAAAAACATCCTTATTTTAAAAAACCAATGCCAAGACAAATTCATCAAAATCCCACAGTAGCAACACTACAAATGGACAACCCTATCGTCATTCGCAAGCAACTCACCATTTCAAAACCATAACTCCCATCTATGAGAAGTAGCGCTAGATCTGCAAACTTTGCCGCGTCTATCATGCCATTGATATCATTCGGGCATTCCACAAACTGAACCCGCCTTTGCTTTCCTGACAGGTGAAACAAAAATCATGGTTAACAAGGTGCAGAGAACTAGTGAAACACACGAGTAAATTTACAGATAGAGGCAATGTGTATAAAAATAATCACAAACCTGAGACAATGGTAATTGGACCTCGAACATCGGGCAAATTATGTTTCGTGTAATGCTTAACCAAAGATTTAATCAACAGTGACTTCCCAACCTGGTATAAAACCAAACACACGAAAATGCACCGGACAACATTAACAACTAAGTGCACTGAGTCCAGTTAAATTATAGTGAAAGATAAGATAATACTGAGCACCTGAGGAGGACCCTGCACGACTACGACGTATGGAGCGGGTTCGCCGTAGGAGCGGTCAATGATGGGAGCGTGAAGGCGGCGCTGCTCTTTCTCCACGGCACGTGATTGCAACCTTTTGGCTTTGTTGGAGGAAGAAAAGGCGAATGCCTTAGGGTTTTGGTTTTTCTGATCCTCTCCTCCGACATCCTGATTCTGCTTCTTCTTACTCTTCTTCTTGGCGGATTTGGAACCGGATTGGCGATTCCTGTGAGGCCTGTTAGATTGATCGGCGTCGTTGACTGCCATTGACAGAGGTGGCAGAACTCTGTTTCTTTGGTGAGGTTTAGGGTTTATCGACTTCGTTTTCAGAACGGTAATGGCGGCAAGGCCATGTTTTGTACAAGGCCCGAAAACCTACCAGTTGTCAATAGTGTGATTACCCTTATGTTCACAAAATATAAATTAAAAATTATAAAATATAACACAAATCATAATATATGTCTATGATATAGTAATAAAATGTCCAACTGTGGATAACAAAAAATATGTTAAATACTGTTAAATATCTATACCATTTATAAAATGGATTCGCCTTTTTTTTTACACAATTTTTAAAAAAATTATCTTTGATAATTATTTTTTAAATTTCAAATAATTATTTATCATAAAAAGTTATTTTAATTTCGTATTTTTAGTAATTATTGTAAAATTTAAATAATATTTTATAACAAAAAACAATTTATTCAATGAAAATATCATAAAAATTATTTATTTGTTTATAAAATAGTTCTATAATTAATATTGTTTTATTTTGATAATTAGAAATTATTTTATAATTAAAAGAAAAAAACTATAGTTAAAAAGTAATAAATACATGATACATCCATAAATAGTACACGTGTTTCTATTTTTATATATATATATATATATATATATATATATATATATAAGACTTGAAAAATAAAGTAAGAATAGTAATGGTTTTAATAAACAATCAATTATTTTATTTTGGGTTAAATATGTTTTTTGTCCTTAAACTATCACGCGATTTTAGTTTTCGTCCTTTTTCGAAAATTAGATACATTTTCATCGTTCTCCTTTTAGAAAATCTGGATTTAGTCCTCCATAACTAATGACGTTGGATTTTTTTTCTTAGGTGGCTAACGACATGCCATGTCACTTTTCTCTTTTCTGAGACGTGTCAACCCAACATGGCAACCTCCATGTTCTTTTCACGTGAGAGGCTTCTTTTCGTTCCTCGTTCACAGGTGAATCACCCATCCAACTCTCACGGAGGTCTTACCTACGACAACAACCCTCATTTAGCGTGAAGAAGAAGATGAGCAAGAAACCCTTGTAGGTGAGCAAAAAATATATATAAGAATTTCATGACGGATAAAGGTGGTGCCCGTGGTAAATGGAGATCTCGTCGAGGCACTAAGGTGTTGTCAGTGAAGTCTTCGACTTAAGTTCCCACAAGGATGAGGCAAGACAACATTGTTCTCAGAACAGTGGCAAAAAGGAACTAGAATTCTGTTGGTACATCCTCGTTAAGGGTGTCCTCCATTGCCGGTAATTACGGGCCATACACTTTATTTGCAGTTGTTCACCACGTATACTTAAACCATAACTATAACGATTAATGTGATTATTAACATTTTAAATCAAACAGTTTGAAGAATTTTACAAGTTTATGATATAAGTTGATATTTTAGTGCACAAATGATTCTGACACTTTACGAACCATTTGAACAGTTTCAAATCATCAAAATACACTTGTTTAAACTCAATTTCTGCTAAAAAAAGAAACGCACCTCAAATTCACTTTGCAAGTTCCCAAATCACTCAAAATGGGGGTTTCAACATACTAATTTGCACACATGTCAGATTTTGAATGGTAGCATTTCTATTTTGTGTGATAGTTTAAACAAGTCTAAAATGATGTTTTAAAACTACTAATAATGTTCAATTCGTGACATATTGGTCTAAGTGCATAATAGTGTAGTAAACCATGATTTTTGAGCCAAAATTGTAAGTTGCAAGGTGATTTTCTGTAACAGCATGGTTTTAAGTCATTTTAGAGTGTGAACACATTTCAGATCACTAAAGAAAGTTGCTATAGTGATCAATTTTGAGTCAGAGCGAGTGTTAAGCAAAATTGAGTTTCAAACCACCAATTTCAAGTCACACCAAATGCAACAACCACTTCAACCATAGCAAGTGCTCAAGCAAATTGATTGAAGACGAAACTAACTCACGAACCGTAATCGTGATTTTGGATTTACCTTCAAGATAAAAGTTACTAACAAACCCTAATTTTCACTCGCGTAAAATATTCCCAATTTAACTAGGTAAGAAACCCCAATTTGCTTAAACTAAATTACTCACATGAAACGTGGCAAAGTTAGTCATTACACATAATCATCAGATGTGGCTAAACGTTTGCCAGCTCAGCCTAATTTTAACGGTGTTGGTTTTGGAGAACAACAAATTATAGTTTCCTTAAGCATAAATATCAAAGTGTACTAAAGTTTGAAAGAGGAACTAAATCTAAAATTACTTGATAGTCGAGTTACTAAAAATATATTTAATCATTTTATTTTGTTTAAAGATAGGATTTTGGCCTCAAGTAATATTAAATTTGTATGATTATTTTATTATATTTGGTGACAATTATAATATTTCGTTTAAATTTTAAAATAAAATATCAAGAAATTAAAATACTCACTCAAACAAAATATTAAAAAAAAAATTAAAATAAAGATATTCAAATTAAATATATTTAAAATTGTTATGAAAATCATGAATTGTATTTTTTTTTATGTAATGCAAGGTAAAAATAATCTAAGCTTATTTCTCCCAACATTTATCACACATTCAAAGCTTTTACAAAATGCTTTAAAATTTTCACTTATTTGTATGTTCGACTTTAATGGTATAAACCAGTGTTATTAAAATGGGTCACCCAGTCTAATTCATCATGGGTTAGTCACTTAGTGAGTCAATCAAATCCAACGAGTCAGAAAAATTTGAACCCGGCTTGACACACCATGAGTTACTGAGTTGAACGAATTGGTTAACTTAATTACAATTTTTTTAGAATAAAAAAATTACAATCTTTTTGTAATTGAAATATAAATAATTTTCACATGTTAAACTTTATAATTCAAAATAATAAAAAAATGTATAATACAATCCACATATAATGAATCAGATGGTATTTTCTAAGATTTTATAAGATAAAAAATTAATAAAAATAAAATTAGGTGGATTGATGGACCAACTCAGCTCACAATGGATTCAACCCAGATAAACTCGGTTTAAATGAGCCGGATTGAAAATTAATCCGCATAAAAAAGTACACTTTTTCAATATAATCCGATCCGAATCCGTGGCAGACCGAATTGATTCACGGATTGTGATCATTTTGACAATATGTTTGAAAATCCTCATGCTCAATAATGAAAATCAAATTCTTCTTGTATCTATTTTTCGAAATTCACTAAATCAATTTTAAAAATATTTTTTTTCAAAAAACAATCACCACATACTCACCTAGTGCTCTTCTGGATAAGATGTCCCAAAAATAATTTAGTAAGTTTTAGAAAATAAAATCCAAAATAATGATTGTGGAGAGAGAAATTTGAAAGGGTTCATATACATTACAATTTACAATGAAACATTACAATCAAACGACAAAACTATAAAAGACATCATTACTGTCATAAATAGTAGAAAAAACACCAAATTTGAAATGATTAAGCACATATCCTTTGTCTCCACAAAGAACATTTCAACGAAAAGAATTCACTTTTAATAAGATTTTAAGTTTTTCATCCAAAATAAGAAAATTATTCCCTCCACAAGTTTTCTTAAAAAGATTGAATTTTCTTTTCTATTCTAAGTTTTATTGAAAAACTTTGAAAAATGCACAAGTCCTGTTTTTATTTATAGTAACTCCTTTTTAATAAACACATATTATATATTTCGTAAATTATTTTTTTATAGTTGTTTATTTTAAAAACTTTTTTTCTAACTTTAAAATCCAGAACTGTATTAAATTGATTGAACCTTTTCAAGGATTAAAAATAAAAAAATGATTTCTTTAATATATTAAATAAATAAATATCAACCTATTCGAGCAGAGGGCCAAAGGGTACTGACAGAAAAGAGAAAAAAATACAGAACACAGCGAATACGAAAAACTGCGAATTAAAGAAATAGGAAGCTTAGCGATGTGGGTTTTCATTTTTCATAATCATCAAGCACAATCAGTGGAACTTAGAATGTTATTTTGGCGGTAATAGATGAGGACAACCACCATGGACGACTGATTGTTTCAGCAATTCTCCTCCGTAAGCAAAGAGCAGTAGCTGAAACAAACGACGAAAACTGTGATAAGCATGAACAAGCGCCAAGAAGATGAGCGTAACACAGCTGCTACCCTTGACTCCAGGTTGAATCAGACCCTCAAAAATGTTCAAGGGTAACCCTCAATTTCCTCTCTTTTTCTTTTCTCAAATGGAGGGTAATAATGGCATTACCACTGGTTCATCGAGGTTTTATCCCTTTTGTATTCTCAAGTTGATTTCATGACTAAGCTTATTTCTGAAGTTTTCATTTTCTTCCTCTTCAGTGGATTAGTTAATTGAACGATTATTTTCCCCTTATGAATTTTCTACTCACTTAATCAGTTTCACCGACAACTTGAAGCTCCAAGCTTAGTATATTAGCTTAGGCTGCATTTAAAAAATGACAATTTTGTTCGGATTATTTCGTTTATAAGAAGAAAAATAAGCAGATGAGATGGATTGAACTTCTCCAATACACTGAAACCAATTAGGCATCTCAGCTTTTCCAGAAGTTAAATGAGAGAATTAAATTGCTTTTTTAGCTTAGGGAATAAACTCAATTCATTTTACCTCCATAGAACTACTGTAAAGAACATAAACTACTAAATAACTAGTTACATATATATACATAATCAATAGATCAATTTAAAAAGAACTTGATTATAACTACATTTATCTTAAAACTATATCTTCAAAACCCTGCAACACATCTATACTCCTGTACCAGTCCACCTTATACCCGCATTCTTATGTGCTTCTGTGTATCATCGTAATTATAAAACAAACAACATCAAATGGGTAAGCTAGCAAATACTATATTTACACAAGACCATATATACAAAGAAACACAACATTGATATCACAGAAGAAATCAATCACAACCATGTCTACTCCAAGACTCAAAATCATACAATGGTCACAAAATACCTAGTCCTCAAATTTTCATTATGAAAACCCGTTGGTTATCTAGCCATAATACAAACCATATGATAACTGATTTTACACATAATACTTGACCATCAAGTTAGATGTATGAAAATCAATTGATCTTCTAACCACAATTCCATATGGTAATTAATCATACACACTATACTTGATCATCAAATTGACCATATGAAATCAACTGATTTTATGGCCTCAGCACGTCCCATACAGTAACTATTCTATGGCAGGGTACCTACTCACACACTCATTTCCAAATAGGTAGCAAAAACCTTCATTGGATTTTTTCGTCACTTGATATCTTCATCTATATGATTCAGACTATTAATAAAGTCTGCATGTCCCTCCTTTCAACTATACTTGTGCCATGTCATATTTTCTCCAGGGTAACCACAATTTGTTATCTTGTAATTCACAAAGACTTTAAGTGCATATGATCTTTGTAGAGTTTAAATACAATATAGAGTTATATTAATCATATCAAGTTGTTTCTTATCTTGTTTGAAACCTCTTAATTATCTACAACTTGTATGCCGGTAATTTTCTCACCAAAATAACAACCAAAGACTCTAGTTTACATAAAATAACAAAATTCATCAAGCTTTGGTTTTCCATTTAATATAGTTTCATAATCCAAAATCTAGACAAGTCTTTGCTTGTATTTTAATTTAAACGTCAAAATAGAGTTAGCTTCCCTTACTTAAATCTTTTTTGTGGTTTAAGGAACTAAAGGTTGAAGAGGAGAAGGGGTCAAAAACACTGCAGAAACTCTTAGATCACTTCAAAGTCCAAAACCTAACCATTCAACCATAATAAATGAGTAAACCCTATGATTGATATTAACAATAACATAAACTCAAATTAACTGTAAACAAGTTCTTCGAACGGTGTACTTATGATTGATAGTAACAATTTCTATGATACCTCTTCATAAAGGTTACTCAAGGGTCGCAGCATTCCGGGTAAAATATTATTGAGTCGTAGGTCAGATCCTCCGGATAGCTCAAACTCAAAGATGTCAAATAACCCAAACTCAAAGATATCCTCACCAAGTTACAAGAGGAGCTTTTCTCACAATGATGCTGGTCCAAGTGATCATACATCTGGGGCAGTAGAGGTGACTGTATTATTCATTACTATATCGTTTTATACTTGTCTCTATGAGACTGACATGAGTGATGGGGATCGGCTCATCAAGTGGAATTTCTACTCTTGATGCAGGAGGAATTTCCGAGTACAAACAAACCAATTAGTATTGCCAATGCCAGTAAGCTAAAAGTGTCGACTTCCTTTGGAAGCAAGCAGCCTGAAGAAATCCACAAGTCTATCTTGGGTGCTAGATCTACAGACTCTGCAAGAGTTATGAAGTTCACTAAGGTCCTCTCCGAGACAGTGGTTATATTAGGTATTTTAACTTTCCATGTTTGTATTTTCTTTTGTGCATCATTCATTGACTTTTTCCTTATATCTCGTACTTGGTTGCAACCAGTAGGGAATCCTAAGCGATGAGCTCTTATGAACATACCCATAACGTGGTTGCCTTTTCCCTAGGAATAATTTTAGCAGTAAGGATAAAAGATAAATTGCAACAGAAACTGAATTATTGAACCATGCCCTTAACATCATATATAAATTTTTGTCTTTCCTTTTCTTAAGCCTTTTGAAAACCTACTGTTATGTACCCCAATAAAATATCTCCTTCTTGAAATCTATATTTTAGACAAGCTGCGTGAATTAGCATGGAGTGGTGTTCCAGACAATATGCGTCCTAAAGTGTGGAGACTTTTGTTGGTAAGCTCTATGTCTTTCAGCTATTTTTCTTGCTCTAACTCGTGTCTTCGATGGTAATTCTCAGTCATACAAAGTGTGAATATAATGAGTTTTGCTTTGTGTACAAGTTTTCAGGTCATTTTATTTAGGGAATGCCTTTGATTAAACTTTTTTTTGACAGAGGGTTAGCCATGAAATTATTCTATTGCAATTGATCTAGGTGATGCTTACACAATGTTTTGAAAAGCTAATATACAGTAGATTTTAGTAAAGAAAGTTGAAGTGATTTATACTGTAGATTTTTATGTATACCGTTTTTCCTTCATGGAAATTTAAATATATACTGACAACAGGGATATGCACCACCTAATTCAGATAGAAGGGAGGGAGTTCTAAGAAGGAAGCGCCTTGAGTATCTTGACTGTGTATCTCAGTATTATGATATTCCAGATACAGAACGTTCAGATGATGAGGTCAACATGCTTCGTCAGGTATTCTCAGGTTTCATATGCTCCTGTATCGACAATGTGTGAAAACAATGTATTTCTTTCTGACTGTTGTCATTCTATATTTGTTAGATTGGTGTTGATTGTCCAAGAACTGTACCTGATGTTCCATTCTTCCAGCAACCGCAAGTTCAGAAATCATTGGAACGTATTCTTTATGCATGGTTAGATATTGTTGTTACTCATTTGTTGGCCAGATATTATTTGTAGTTTACTGCTCTATGTTATGGATTTTTTTGTTAAGTTGAAAATTCCTTAGTATTGGGTATGTACCAATGTGAACCCAACAAATACTGGTGTTCTGGATCTGTTTCCATTATGGATTTAGCAACCATTTGAGTAGATAACAGTTTTAGACTTTGGGATTTATGCTTTTTTTTTGGTACTGTATTCAATCTAGTCTGGAAAAATATAAGTGTTAATGTGTTATTGGTCTAGGCAATGTGTTTCCAAGTTGCTACATCTTCTTTAAGTAAACTGGAAACTGTTTTATGGACTAGATTATACTCAGGAGAGGCCTTCGGAGGGGAATGATCACACATTCATTCTAGAAACATTTTCATTGTTAGATATCAGCAAATGGTTAGTTATCTTCTGATGTATATGTACTGCAGATTCACAAGATGTTTAAAAAGTTTATTAGTCTTGTACATATTTGCTTTCTTCTCAGATTTTTTGAGCAATGACCAGGGGAAAAATGATGCCAGAACCAACGTAGATCTTGTGGTCTAGGCATCTAGTTTTCCCATTACTGTTCTCAGAGTGATTCGAAGATTGAACAATTAATTATGAATATAAAGTGGGAGAAAATATAGGATTGTATTCAGAGGGAGGAGATTAGAGAGAAAAATTAGGGAGAATTGAAAACTGAAAATGACTTCTGATGTTAAATCTCATTGGTCATACAAAGGTTATTAGTCTCTATATGAAACAAAATCCTAGTGCTGATCGTCAACAACCGAGTATGACTAACTGACAGTTGTCAAAGACAGAATGATGGCTGAATGAGAATTAGCTTGGTTTAGAAGCCGCTGTATATGCTCTAACAATGATGCCGGCAGGAATTGTTTTGGATTCAGTCTTTGTTTTTGACTTACAAATGCATACCAGATTTGTTTTTTAATCTTATTTCACCAACATGATTTCCCAATCTTTTACCAGGGCCATTCGCCATCCAGCAAGTGGATATGTTCAGGGGATAAATGATCTTGTTACACCGTTCTTGGTTGTTTTCTTATCAGAGTATTTTGAAGGGGATATAGATAATTGGTCAATGTCTGATTTATCTCCAGATACAATCTCTAATGTAGAGGCAGACTGCTACTGCTGCTTGTCAAAGTTGCTTGATGGTATGCAAGATCATTACACATTCGCTCAACCTGGAATTCAGAGGCTTGTTTTTAAGTTGAAGGAATTGGTCACGAGGATTGATGGTAACCTTTTTCGAAGTCATTTTGTCTTCCTTCAAGCATTGTAGTAATTTTATGAAATTTAAATGCCTTACAACTTTTTATTGACTTGGTACACTTCTATTCTTAAGTGTCATTGATTCTAAATTTTAGCAACATTACTTGTGTGTTGATTTTTCATGTTTCACACGAATCTTCTCCTTCCTTTATTTATGAAGACATATTTGGTTTGCTGTAATGTTGTTTGTGTTATTTACTTGGTACTATATATCAGCACGACTACGCTGTTTTTAATAAGATACTAATAATTAGTTTTAACTTTTTAGAGTAAAAATATTCACATATTTTGCATCATAGAACATTAGGACAAACAGAAGAATATGAACAATCAGGACGAAGAGAATGAATCACGGAACCTGAGAACATGGAACATTACCATTCTACCCTCAACCATGGAAATAGTTGTATAGATTGTAAAGCACTTACAGTTTCCACCTTAAATTCTTCCTGCTGGAATGCTTTAACCTCAGACGTGTTATGAGTATATGTTCTGTTGGCCAGGTGGTTGTTTTGTAATTAATTATGATTATGGTTAAAATTCTGTGTTTTTGTTTGGAATTCTTATCCTACACAGTAGAGTATAATTAGTTTTGTGTCACACGGGCTTGGAAATTTCGACTAGACATTTCCTACCGATTTGCTTTTACGTCGAAGTGTCAAAACTTGATCATTTATCTAATTTGGTCCATTTACTAAAGAAAAGGAATTTTTAGAATGAACTATCAAACCTTACCCATATTTTTTGCTACATTATTATTATTGTTGTATGTGTTCAAATGTAATCTGATGTGCCTTGGTGAAACTTTTGAGCTGCACCAGAGCCTGTTTCGCGACACTTGGAGGATCAGGGACTTGATTTTCTTCAGTTTGCTTTCCGCTGGTTCAACTGTCTTCTCATCCGTGAGGTTTGCTTTGATATTTTGTTTTCTTATAAATGGGATATATTTGTAAAAACATAATATAATTGATAACATGAGACAGAATGTAAACATTGTATTGGATAAAACTTTAAGATGATTTTATGCTTTTATACTAACGATGTCTTATTATATAATTAGATACCATTCCATCTCATCACGCGCCTTTGGGATACATATTTAGCTGAAGGAGATGACTTACCTGACTTCCTAATATATATATTTGCCAGCTTCCTTCTAACGGTGAGCAAGGTTTCCTTAGCCATTCTATCTGAATCAGATTTCATCTTGCAACTGTGCTGACTGCTAATAGTCTCTCTGCTGGTCAGTTTGTTAGTGTATATTTCTTCTGGCACGTAGGATAAAAGCTAGGCGTGATTTACATTTTCTTTACCATTACGCATCTCTTTTTCTTTTGCCCACTTTCTACCGCTTAAGATAAATGCCTTTTGTATATATTTCCTTCCGTGTATTAAAATTGCTTAGATTATGTCCAATGTGGATCAAAATTCCTTTCTAAATGATGCAAACATTCCTATATATACTTGTATTCCCTGTTTGTCTATTGCCACTTTTACACACAATCTTTTATATATTTCTTTGTTTCGTGTTGAATTTATGTATAACTGCTTAGACTATTTGTATATTCTTGTTGCTTTTGGTAATAGTTACTTTGGTAGGAAGTGATCTTTCTTTTTCTTTTTTTCCCCTTTAGTGGTCTGACAAGCTCCAGAAATTTGATTTCCAAGAATTGGTAATGTTCCTTCAGAACCTCCCGACAGAGAATTGGACTCACCAGGAGCTTGAGATGGTGCTTTCACGAGCATTTATGTGGCACACCATGTTCAACAACTCTCCCAGCCATTTAATTAGCTAAGCAGGCATTTGCTGTTTTCTGGGTTTAGTTCTTCAATTTTATCTTTTCTTTTTCTTGATTTTCAGATGACTTCTGCTCTTGCTCACTATGTGGTGCTTTTTTGTTATTAAACTATTCTTGTAACCAATTCTATTTTTGTATGTGACCTTGTAATATGTTGTAAAGCAGAGACAAAAACAAATGATAGACAGAGTCTACTTCTATTGTATAAACGATATATATTCCAGAACAACAATCGATACCCAGTTTGTGTATGCAATATTTTAATGGAGATTATGCATATGGAAATGGCTGTTAACTCGATGTATTTTTATGCTAGCCTTATAAGTATAAGGAAAGGAAGATTTTTGTTATATCTGAACTCAGAAATCCTATCAATGTTTCTCAGCATAGATTTTATGCTCATTTCTCAGAAAGAATTAACGATTGTATATAATGGTGATAGTTACAAATAAAAATCAAGATTATTACGTGCAATCAAATCTAGAACGGACAACCTTATTTTATTCCTCATCCACTTCAAGCCCCGGTATATATTCCAAACTAACATCAAATATGACTGGACTGCTTGGAGCCACCCTTGGTCTTCCAGGAGCAGAATTAAGGCCTTTTGGAAATGCCAACTGCCAATAAAACACAAAGATATGTAGTCAACAATCAGAACCGAAGAGTGGCCATTTGTATTAGTAAATGAAAATTATCATAGCATTGAGTGCTTGTTATCGATTATCAGTGCAATTTTCAAGCACAATGTTCATGGTCAAAAGTTGCAGTATCTGTTTTCTTTTTTCAATGGGTTTAAAGTATGTTTCAGAAGTAAAAAAACACAAATATTACACGATTCAGGTATCATTACTGGGACGTATCTTCATTTTTTTATTTATGAAAAAAAAAACTAATTGCGTTTTATACGTAAATTGTTCTTTATCATGTTCAAAAACCATCTAATAATATCTGGGGAATCTAGCTTGAACCGTAAAAATGGAAGCTTACTGATCCAGGTATGTACAGTCGGCGCTTCCCTCCTACTTTCATGCTCAGAATACCTTCATCAAGTCCCGGTATAACCTGTCACTCATTGGACTGAATATCAGTTAATATTCAAAAGCACTGTCAAACACTCTGATCACAAAGCTGTGTTGTTTGTCAAGTTTGAGTACTAACTACGGTGAAAGAGAATTTCTTAAGCTTTAAAATATAAACAATAAAAGCAATATCCAGAGTGTACCTGACCAGAACCAACGCGGAAAATGTAAAGCTGTCCTTTCTCCAATGAACTGTAAAATTGAAAAGGGTGGACAAGAGAAACACAAATAAAGAACTTCTATCTAGGTATATTCACAGGCTTAAAATTCATTTTCAGCATAGTGCATCCATGTGAATATACATATAGGTGAAATTTTTTAATCAGGATTCAAAGAGAAAAGCTTCAAAACCAAAATTGGAAGGTAACATTAAACTGAATAAGGAACGGGCAAATCAAAACATCAGAAACATTCAAAGAGTATTTGCTGTTTGCAAAATATGGTTGATTGACGATTCTCCTAATAAAATATTTAGATATCCAACGTATGATTAGACATGGTTGTATAATTCTGCACATTCAAATAAAACTTCGCATGTATGCACAACAACAAAAACCATTTCACGTGTACCAATTCATGAATTGAAGAAATACTGATGCAAATTTGTAATACCTGTCAAATATTTGTCCAGATGGAACCATTGCAACATAATTAGCGGCCACCTGTAATTATATTTCATTAGTCAAAGAGGCATGTGGAAATGAAGAGTCTTGGTATATTGAGAAAAATATCATCTACTGACTGAGGACTTTACTCCTGACAAATATAACTTTTAAGTTTATTCAAGGTTGAAAAAGAATGGAGATACTTTAATCTTCATAGAAATATCAAACTTCAGAAAGTTCAGAAATGAGGTGGTCTACTGGCCCTTGCCTGGGCCAAAAAGCATGCCATTGTGAAGAAGTTTGGTTCAGTTGTGGAATAAATGCAGTTTCTATCTCACATCTGATTTTTTTTTTCCCTTTCTAAATATATGCCTCTAGTGATTCAAGTGCATGAGAAAGTTATGCAGTGCCGAGGCTTATGTTATTTTAAAGAACTCGGTAGATGGCAAGCCCATTCATGCAATGCATCACACATTTGTAGAGTAATTTCTAAATAGAAGGTAAAAATAAATACACAATCAGACCATTTACCAATAACAAAAATTCAGTTGTTCCTCAAGACCCGACTTAAGTAGTGAGGAATTGATAATCTGGTTCAAATTTGGCATTGGCTGCCTTTCTGCAAGGTCAAGACTGGCACACAAAAGTCAGAAATTTTACACACCTGAAATCCAATTGGTGGACTAGGACCCTGCCCTACTTTAATATCCTTGTATTGCAAACCAGATCCCGTAGTAACCATAGGCACCTTCATTGCATAAAATATTCAAAGACAAAAACAGTCATTAACTACCGCTCTTAAAGTGTTAGTAATGTAAAATCCATTCATCTAGTGTTAGGTCCCAAAAAATTTATAACCTTCAACAAAAGATGCTATCACATCACATCAGTGAAATATTTCTAACAAAAACAACAGATTCTTCATTTCATGGCATGGAACATCATGTAGTATCTTATGTAGAACTATAAGAACCTCTACTCATTCCAATAAGAGCGTAAGATTCTATTAACTAGAAAGAATTAATAGGAAGATCAGGGGCACTGTGCAAGGAACTTAAGGCTTAAATTTTATCAAGTCAATGAAAGGGCTTGCTAGTGACTTAGCAATAATTTGTTAAAAACCCTATCACTGTAGGTTACAAATCAATATTAACCACTTTTAGAGACAAGAAGTTCAATGAAATTGTCATATCTTCTGCGACATTTATGTAAACTTCCCAAGATTTGACACGATTCATCATCTTACAGAAACCTGTCTCCTATCATCACAGTATAAAAGTGATGCAACCACATAAATATAAATGCATTGTAAGCAATGTACATGAATCACCGTCGATGTTCAAGCAGAGAAAGGCATAGAAAGAAGGCAAATAAGGGATCTATGCAATCTCACCATACATTTTCAAGCTCTTTCTCACAAGTTTCATCACATAGTTTTGGCTTTTCCTCTGGGGGCAAACCAGCTCCACTGGCATCCAATGAACCGATGAAGAGGCCTGAGACTCCAAGAGCCAACCCAAGAAAATTTCGACGTGAATTGGCATTAAACATAGCAGTAGTGCATTCCCTTGTCTCTGAGGACTCGACTTTAACAACTAATCTTCGAA
Source organism: Vigna mungo (assembly GCA_036885675.1). Lineage (NCBI taxonomy): Eukaryota > Viridiplantae > Streptophyta > Magnoliopsida > Fabales > Fabaceae > Vigna > Vigna mungo. Next base: position 33,795,243 of record CP144694.1, read on the forward strand.
ATTTGTCAAGCAAAATGCTCTGAGGAGGAGTAAAAGAGGGACTTTTACCACAAGTAGAACCTATCAAATGGGAACCCAAGTTCAGAAAACAATTGTAGCATAGAAGAAGGAAATTGGGTCAACACTGCAGAAATAAATCTGAATTCAGTCTGTGATTTTCAACTACTTAGTGATTCATATGAATGATATATATGAACACAACACAACTTCCTTCTTTCTTTTGTGTTTTTGAAAAGCGTTTTCAAGGACATGCAATGCAACGCTAGAAAAGCTTGTTATGATAGAGAGCAAAGCAATTCAGTTGTGGTGTGATGGAAACAAGTGCGAAAATGAGGAAGAAAAAGAAATGGGGCTACCAAGTGGGAGAAGCAGAGAGGAAGCTATGGCAGACATTTCCGACGATGTCATGCGACCATGTCCCCAAACGCAGAGGTTGCTTTCATCCTTATCCTGCAACGGGGAGGTGTACGAAGAACAAAAGTAGGTGCGAAAAGCATGTTTCTTTCCAACATGTGGATCAGATTGCATGGCCTCGGGTTGGTCCGGGCTGTGACCCAATATGTAACCTTCAAGAATAAGGGGATTTCTTTTTGCACTCACATATTTTCCTCTTACACTCTTTAAATATGAACATCCTCCTTTTGTCCCTAAAAATGATTTCGATAAATATAAAATTTTGTTACTTTGTCCTAAAAGATGATTTTTGTTATCATGATATTGTTGGCAGTGATCGGATATTATAATCAAAACACTCCTTTATATTTTTTTTCCAATGTTCTTTTCGTTGTTTTCGATATTTGTTATGAATTTTTCTTATATATTTAGTATTCTAACTCCAGACTATGTGTACTTTTTAAAAATACTTTAACACTAAGTCAGTTATATGATGGATCGATTCTCATAATAAAGTTTTAAATTTAAAATAAATACAATAATCTATTTCTTTATTTTACTTCTATATTTATAAGTTTTAAAATAGACTTTTAATTAGGGTTGATTTAATCATGATCCAAAAGTTGATAAGTGTATCTTGTAAATATATTCAATTTGTGATGTGATCACTTAATAAGTGTTTGATGATCGATTTAAAGCGATCGTTCTATCTGTAGAAAGTAAGTAAAGATGAAACGTTCACCCTTAATCACCTAGTACTTATTTGGAAACATTGACTGTCTTACCAATAGAAACCAATGAAGAATCGGTTAATCATACAATACACCTAATAATCTCATAGTTTAAACGCAGTTCAAATATTTTTTATTTTTTTGTTTTACTTAATATATAAAACGTCTTTTATTGTGAGGAAGCATATTCTAAAGCAAATAATAATTAATCCTAACCATAAAAGATAAAAAAACCATTGACGTAGGTAACAATAAAGCTGATAAAATGGTGGCCAAATTCTTAGTATTGTAAGAACAAACTTACAAAGTCAAATTCTTAGAGTATGGCGACAATTCTTCCTCTTCAAATATTCAATGTTAGCATGTTAAAATATTCGCAAATGAAAAACGAGAAAAGTTGTTAAGATTAATTAAAAAGAACTTCAACCCTGTATACTTAATTAGTCTAAATACGACCTAGTTATAAATTAATTTATCAATACCAAAGCGACTATAATATAACAATTATATGATTATATAATATTAGAGTACAGTGAGATAATTGACTCTATAATAAAAATTAAGTCCGCCTTCTTAAATAATAGTATTTTAAGATTTGGCCACATAAAAGAAAGAAAAAACAAATTTAAAAGTCTCATTTTTTTTTCTTAACGAAAACTAACATATTAAAAATCTAATATTTATTAATCAAAAAGTATCTAAACTCAATAAGCAATTGAATAACAAACCAAACATACGGAAAACAAATACACGGACCATATTTGAACAATTTAATATTAATACTATTCTTAAAATAAAATAGTAATACTTATTGAATTCATCACAAGACAACATGTACTCACTAAAAATCAATCAATGATTTTATATAATTTCTTGGCTTTCTTAAAAAATATATCAATTAAATTCAGCATCCGATAAACTACAAACACATTTATATAAGAGACAAATATAATTCAAATCTAAAACTTTAAAGCAATATATATTTACGATTTTTTTATTTATTCATTTTTATACAATCGCAGCCTTCATTGTTTTTTTGCTATTTGTCCCATTGGATAGCCCTAGTAACACGTCTTTGAAGATATTATTTCTTTTCCCATTATATTTTTTCTCCCTAATTTGCAAAAATAAATAAATAAATAAATAAAAAAAAGTGAGTAGTTAGTAGGAATTTGAAAAATGAAGAAAACACCAACTTGCTATTAAATTCCTTTGGGAAACATTGAAAAAAGTAGGTGGCAATGTCTGATATTGTAAATAAATATATAGTTAGGTGAAACCTATTATTCTTTCATTTTCCTGTTGCATAGTCAAATTTGAGTTAGTCAATTCAAATTTAAGCATAACATATTTGCACATTATTCTTTCATTTTCCTATCACATACATCACTCAAAACATAACATATTTGCACCTTTGCTTTGTCAACACTATTAGCCAAAACTACTTATCATCTTTTAAATCCTTTCACATATTCAACATCAAACCATGTATTCTCTTTCCCTAGCAAAACATGTCCATGTTTTAGATTGACTTAACACAATTTATGACCAAATTATATAATCTTTTTTACATTTATCAGTGTAAATAAATTTACATTAACAATTTATTATCTTTAAAAAAAACCTTCTATATTTTAATTTTCACATGAGAATGAGTTAACGATTTTTTACCTTTATATATAATACAATATTTTTCTAGACATTAATGGGTGGTCTGATAAGAGGTGAAACGGTTAAGAAGTGGATTTAACCCACAAAACTCACTTTTAAGACGAGGTTTGCATCCACTTATATATTATAAATTGGTCTTATCTCTAGACGATGTGGGACTTCCAACACACCACCCTCACGTCGAGATATAGACATCATCTCGAGCGTGAGACTAGATATTAATGAGTGGTCCGATAACAACATAATAACGGGTGAAATAACATGTCCAACAAATAATAAATATCGTCTCTAACATGCCTTTGATACCATGTTAAAAGATTTAAAATGTGATGGAATTTTTAATTTGATTATAGTAGTAGAAGGCATTGCTGGGCAACTTCCAAATATCCTTGGTCAACACGGAATAATCCATTGAAAAAGCTAATGGAGTCCAAAAAGACAAGCACAAATCAAACACACTTTCTTGTTCCTCTTGCCTCACTATAAAATGGAACCAACAACACAAAAACTTTCAACACAAAAACCTAGCTATACCACAACAACCCTTATTTTCTAGCTTTCACCAAACCTTCAATCAATGAATTCCTCAAAAGCATGCATCCTTTTGAATTTGGTAGCCGTTGTTGTGTTTGTTGCTATTCTGATTGGAGAAAGTAGGGTGGATGCAAGGCTTTTATCTCAGTCTGAGGAGTCTGCATTTGCAAGAGCTAATAACCTCCAAACATACACCTCTTCAGCCTACGAACAAGCCAAGAAAACGATGGCGTTTTGGATGCAACGTTTGGCTTCTGGACCAAGCCCTAAAGGTCCAGGTCATTGATTTCATACCCTACAATCCTAAAACCCTAAAACACACCTTCTATAGCTTAGCTCAATTATTTCATCATTTTCTCACTTTATTATTAAGTGTGCTTTCTTTAGGTTAAGATATATGCTTATAAAAAATCTACTGATGTGTGTACACACTTATGTATATTTCAAATATAGGATTCTTTAATTTTAATTAATATGTTTATCACTTTTATTAATTACATCAGTTCTCTATATATCTCTTTCAGCTAATGAGCATCGTTGTTGCAAGTGATGATGATGGTAGAAATAATTGTTAATAATGGTTTTGGCGCAGACAAAATTTATTGATCTCTTTTTTTTTGTGCTATATGCATTCTCATATTCAAGTTTTGAATTGTCAACTTTGATGCTGCAAAATTCAATCCATTGCGTGTATTGCATTAGTCAAGTTTCAAACCAGCAATTTCACACTGAAAAGAAAATAAATATTAAGAATTCATATAGATTAAATTTATGACATATAAATGAGTATAAAAACAACTTTTTAAAATTTTATAAAGTTGAATTGATTTTAAAATTTACTATTTAAATATGTGATATTTTGCATAAAATAAATACAAAACAAATATATAGTATGCAAATAAGTACAAAAGTATAATTTTGTGTGGCTGAATTAATTTCATAGCAATTGATTTTATGGAATTGAATTATTGTAATTGATTTTGTGGAGTTGAATTATTTTTCAAAAATTGTAATTTAAAGGTTTTTAAGGTGATACCTGTTATTGGAAAACATATTAAGTATTTTCTATGATTTGAAAAGGATATGTTAATAAATGTTGGAGGAGATTTTTGATAACATTTTTATCACATAACATATTTTCTTTTTTATTTCTTTGTTAATGAAAATTCTATAAATTTATTGCGTTGGTACCGTTTTTTAATTAAAAAACTGGTGCATGATCACCCTCACCAAAATAGTGAAAAGAAAATGAAAAAAGTGGGACCCCTCTCGCATGTTATTCAATTCCAAAGTCAAGTCTAAGTATAATTATCTAAAATTATTTTAACCATAATTTGTTTTTGACTAAGAAAAAATCTATCTAAAATTGTTTGAACACCTTAATTCTAATATAAAAATCGGTTCCTTAATTAATGTATATTTAAACATCTAAAAAATATGCTTAAAATTAACCTTTGAATTTAATTATAGAAAATACGAAAAAGAAACCAAAAATGTGCAGATGATGCGATGAGCCACACCTCCTTTTCCTTTGTATCTCCCACCCCTTAAAATGTGTTATCTATGAGCCTCTAGAAAAACTTAAGAATACCCAATTATTACCATGTGCGTAACACCATATAAAAAACTTCCATTATTAATTAGCTTCATTAAAAAAAATAAGTAATTATTTCTTAATATGCTTTATATAGGTAATTACCTATATAAAACATATTATTAATTAGTTTCATTAAAAAATAATTTTGTGAGATAAAAAAACACTTACTTATAAATGTAAAAGAGATATAAAAAATAAAAACTTGAAGAAAAAAAAAGATATGCAACATTTATACAACTTTTATAATATGTTTGGAGTCACATAAATTATATTATTGGTTTAATGTTTCAGTAGGTTTCTAATTTGGTCTAAAATTTCAAATAGGTCATCTTTCTTTTGAATGTCTCAATTGCATCTTGTTTTTTGTAAAATTGGTACCATTAAAAACCTGTCGTCAAATTGAACAACTGTTTAATGACTTATGTGACATGATCAGTGTATATATTAATCACAGGTGGCATTAAAATCGAATTTTGTATTAAAAGTTTTGAATGCACATAGGTTCAATAGAAGGGCAAAGTGAAAAAAATAAAAAAAATTTAATTGCAACCCCTTTAATTGAGAAATGCAAATCAGATTGGGGAAAAAAAATCGAGAGTTCGTTTTATTAGGGTTTTACAACATTGCCTCCAGCCTTTCCACTCTGATGAACAACATCTAGTTAGGGTATAACTCAATAATTAAAGCTTTATTTTCTGATTCTTGAGCTGATTTAAGTATTGGTTCACTTGATCCTCTTTCCCTTGAATTATACTCCTATGACTGCATCTCTGGAAAGCTTCTAGTTCTACTGTACATATAAAATGCAGGTTTTGCAGGAATAGAAAGACTTAAAGAATAGCTATTAAGCATCAGTACAATGGTAGTCATGGTTGGTCTGTCAACTAAATTTTCTTGAACATAGAGTAAACCAATATGGATGCATCTCAACATTTCATGTCGTGAATTGTTGTTAAGTGATGGATCTACAATATTTATAGCCTTCCCCTCCTTCTAGCTTTTCCAAGCCTACAAAATTTGTTATCAGATCACGAATTCACTTCTACATTAACGTTTTGGACCATCTAATCTTCTAATCCATAATTTAGGTGGCAAAGAAGAAGTAAGTGACCAAAAAAAGACTTACGAAGCTTAACAGATCCTCCATGCTCTCCCCATTATTGATTTCACTGTTTTTCTGGCCGCTTACAATCTCAAGAATAAGATATCTAATTTCTACCCTCACACGAACCCTAATAATACTAATTCCCAATTTTCCCCCAACCTAATATGTATTTCTCAATTAAAGGGGCTGCACTTAAATTTTGTAATTTTTCTCACTTGCCCTTTCCGAAAACCTAATTTCATTTACGTGCATTCATAATTTTTAATACAAAATTCATTTTTAATGTCATTTATGATTAATTTATACACTAACCATATCACCTAAGTCAAAGTTACACGTTTGTTTAATTTGACGACAAATCTTTAATTACATCAATTTTATAAAAATAATGATCCAATGAAAACGCCGAAAACAAAAAAAACCTAAGAATTCATATCAAAATAAGAACCTAAACCTATATTATTTTGTTATCACAACATTTCAAAGCAACAAAACTCTTGATATTATAAGAATAAAGGAAATGAAAAGGAGCATATATAATTCTTGCGAAAGGTATGATATATCTGACGCATAGAACTGATTATTTTACAGCATATATATGATATATGATAGAGGTAGGATAAGACATGCATGTTCTTCCCTATTGATATCCATGGATGATGCATTGAGAGTAACTGAGATGACTTAGCAAGTGAGGTTATCACCAGGAGCAACACCAAGCTGCGAACAGTATTGTGTGTAGTAATCAACACGAGCCTGAACAGCATCAGGGTTTCCTCCATCACATTCAACTTCACCTTTCATAGCTCTAATGGTTTCACCAAATCCTTGCTCCATCACAGGGCTCACATTTTCTGTCCAGTACCACAGTGCTGTCTTGAACGACACCACTGGGTCACTCCCCACTGTCTCCGGTGCCTTCAACCCTTCAAAACCAATGTTCTCTCCTGCTGCTCCATAGTTGTAGTTCCATTTCAATTGAATCGGCCCACGACCATAGTACTCCTTGTCAACCGCACATGGATACTCATCACTCTTGCTTTCATCACAATAGTCCTTTGATTCACCTTCACTCTCTTCTATGTAGCAAAAATCTACAAAAACCATTCATCTTCATTAATAGTTAGAAGTCTCACGTCAACTAAAAAGATACGAGAGAAAGAGTAATGATACTAACGTTGAGTTTCATGGGTGAAATGAGCAAAAGCAGCAGCAATTTCACGTTTGGAGTCATCTACAGAACCACTCCTACCAAACTGTTTGTAGGAATTGAGAGCATGCAGGAAGGCTTGTCGAGAGTAGAAATTCTTCCCCGGACAATCTGCATCATCGTCACCTTCGTCGAATATGTTGTTGAAGAATTCAGTTGTGACAATGTCAGCCACAGAAACATGGTTGGCTGTGTCAGTGCCATAGCAAGCACCTTGTTGGCACCCTGTTAGCATCAGCGCTAAGAAACTCACCATCACTCTCGTTACTCCAGTGTTCATCTTTTGCACCTTCTTGTTGTTCCACATCGCCTGATGGAGAATTCTATCAAACTGTGTGATCACTATAGATAGATACAACGTTGGCAATTTAGGCCTTACTCACTCCTATTTGTAGCATGTTTTCTTCTCAGGAAAATTTATACTTATTTTACTGATAAATTTTGAAATAGTATATTTAATTGTATATTGATTGATGGAACAAAAATTTATATTATAAAAGAATGATGAATTGATTGCATATGAAAAATAAATTGTGAAACTATTATTGTCCTTTCATAAGCCTTTCAATTAATGCACTTAGTTAAAATACATTTATATTAGTTGAATATAATAAATTAGTTATTTTATGAAAACCATCATTATTTTAAACTTAAATTAAAGTAGACGGACTTTAATAACAATAAATATATTACAACTACTAAAGTTATCTTATTTAATTAAAGATATTTTAAGGAAAATACTTCAATCCAGTTTTATATAAAAAGAAAAAACAGAATAATTGCTTGGTATGGGACAAAATAGTCTTTGTCTTTTCACTTCTTTAATCGGTATTTTCTGGGAAAAAAATATTAAATTAAATTATATTCTAATACAACTTATTTTTGTGTATTTATTCAAATTTTCAATTTATAAAAAATCTCAATAATATTTCACAGTTAGAATTAATATAGTAATACCGAAAATCATTTAAGATATGACTTTCTCTTAAAATATAGAGTTAAATATGTTTTTGTTTTCTTAACTTTCACTTAAAATTAACGTAATTTAGTCTCCCAATTTTAAAAATGTATGAATTTAGTCATTTTTTAACTAAATTTTGTTAGGTTTATTTGATGTTTCACGTTTCATAATAACATTTGGGTTGTTTATTAACACATATTTGCATCAAATAAAGTTAATAAAATTAAAAAGATTAAATTCATGCATTTTTAAAGTTGGGGGACTAAATTAGGCCAAAGTTTTGAAGAATGACTAATTCCAATTTTCACTAAAAGTTAAAGGATAAAAACACATTTAAACCTTTTTAATATGCGTAAACTTAAAGACTGATTAGACTATGGTTTTATTTGTTCTTATTCTTATTTTAAGTTAATGCAGAAAAGAAATATTAATTTATAAATTACTGGGAACAACTAAAACATTTTAACTAAAATTTAATTGTAAATTAATTAAGTACAAAGAATGATAACAAGTGTCTTAACTTAATATATACCTTAAGCCAAAGTATTATCTAATCTATTCCTAATGAAACATTCTTACAGACTTATTAACAAGAAGATTCATGAAGTATTTAAGTGACATATAAATGAACAAATATATCCTTATAAAAAATAGTTATTATTATTTTTTATTTTTTCAAAATTGATAACGAGTATTTTTAAGGAAATTGAGTTAAAATTAATGAAGTGGGTATACTGTGATAGAAGGAAGTTAGTAAAATTTGTGTGTGGTTGATAATAAAATTATGGATTAATTTTTTTTTAATTTTTAAATTTGAATACAAAATTAAAATTTATTTATGTTCAAAGTTTTATATATTTTGGTTTTAAACTTTAAAAATGATAAATAAAATTTTTCTAATGCAGTGTTAATATTTTTTTATAAATCATGTTTTATAGTATACATTTTACAAATACTAACCGTTATTTAACATATAAGATTTTTACACAATTAAATTAAAATAATTATATTTATTTACTTTTAAAATTTAAAGATTGAATTATATGAATTTGAATTTTACGTATGAATTTAAATACTTAAAAATATATTCATTCCTAAAATTATTTTAACTTTTGAGTTTGACATTATAAGGATTAGGTAGCTAGAATTTCATTCTATTATTACAGAAGGAATAAATGATAAGGGACAAGGGAGGGAGGTGTCAGTAATCTTCTGTGGGCTAACCTATAATACTATATAGCTACTATTGGCTATTTAATTAAACTTTAATATAATGTAGAGTAGCGTTTTTTATTAACTTGGGAATAAATTAATTTCATTATAAAATAACTTCTAGAGTAGCATAATTCATAGTATTATTTTCTATAAAAGTAAGTAAAAATGTAGGTTTCTTTGCTGTTACATTAAAAGCTTAACATTAATTAATAAATTTTAAGTAACAAAGGGTTTGATTAGGTACAACTACTCCAATATAGGCATGATAGGTTAGTGAAATTGTTAATCATTATATTTTCATAAGTTTGGTATGAAATGCAGAAAGATTTTATTTTTTGACAGATAATTGCTGAAAGATGAAGCATACAACAATATCATAGTTTAAATTGTATTTTATATTATCTTATATTTAACCTTCCATTGTTCTATTTTGGTTTTACATATTTTTTTCTTTTGAATTAAATATAAAAAATACACTTAATCTACTCATAATTGTTAAACATTGTAAATTTGTTCATTTTTACAATAATTATTATAAATAATCTATATAATAGTTTTTAATGGACTAAAAATATAAAATATTAGCATTTATAATTATTGTTCTTACTACATTCGATATTGTATATTGTATATTGTTTAAGAGTCAACTAAGACAATTTAAATATTTTCTTGATTTATATATATATTTTTTAAAGACTAAATCGTTACAAACTTCAATTTCCAAACAGATAATATTATAATTAATTAATGATTAATCTTAACAGTATTATTCGATAAAACAATGTATTCTACAAACTCAATATCGAAATAATTATAAAAATTAAGTTTTTAATAAAAGAAATTTGACATAGATATCAATATTAACCATATATGTTACACATAGGTTTAGCATAAGTTACATAGTAGGCATGGTTATGACTTTTCCAACACTCTAATATTTTTTAAATTCTTTTAAGGATTCATCACAGAGATATAAAATAAAGAAGCACGAATTCAAACCACATTATATTACTTATAATTCAAAATTTTAAAACAATTTAATATTTTTTATATGATATTCAACTTCTTAATTATAATCCAAAACTTTAAAACAATTTAATATTTTTTTATATGATAATTTCTAGACAAGGCTTAACTATCATTTTGATTCATATGAATAAAAGAAGAATCATATAACCCTCTGAAACAGTTTTCCTACTTTACATGTGAAAATCAAACATAGGAAATGGATCCTCCACTCAGAAAAATCATGAACTGATATCCAATAACAATTTCTTTACATTTCATGTCCACCACCATTGTTAGGAAGTGGAATTCTTATCAGAATATCCTGTATTATGGAGGACTATATATATTTTTAAATATATTGGAATCCAAACAGTATTAAAATCTCTGAGCCTTTGAATTGTTTATTTATTAACTATAACATGTGTCATCATATATGTGCTACACACACAGACACACACACAATATATATATATATATATATATATACTCCTATATCCATATATAACTCAGCAAGTAAGATTGTCACCAGGAGCAACACCAAGTTGAGAACAATACTGGGTGTAATAATAAACACGAGCATTGACAGTGTCAGGGTTTCCTTGATTACATTCAAGGTAGCCATTGATGGCTTTGATGGTTGCACCAAAGCCCAGGTGTATGACAGGGCGAACAAACTCCATCCAGTACCACAATGCTGTCTTGAAGGACACAACAGGGTCATTGGCCACTGTCTGTGGAGCATTCAACCCATCAAAACCTATGTTCTGTCCTGCTGGTCCATAGTTGAAGTTCCATGACAGTTGGATAGGTCCACGACCATAGTACCCTTTGTTAGGTACACATGGAAACTCAATGTTGCTTTCATCACAGTAGTCCCTTGATGCCCCTCCAATCTCTTCTATGTAGCAAAAATCTGCATCCAATCCCCATCTTAATCAATCATATACTATAACACAACTGATGCAGAAAACCAGTATTTGATTCGTCATAACAGTTACATAAATAGAAGAAAATCCATATATATATATGTACATATATATAATAAGATGATAGTAGTGGTACTAACGTCCAGTTTCATGGGTGAAATGAGCAAAAGCAGCTGCAACTTCACGTTTGGAATCATCGTCATTACTAAGACTACCAAATCGGCGGTAGGAATTGTGAGCTTTGAGGAAAGCATCACGTGAGTAGAAGTTCTTTCCTGGACAATCACCATCGGCCTGGTTGATTATCATGTCGAAGAATTGTGGTGTGACGATTTTATCTATATGGGAGCTCTCGGTTTTTGGCACCATCATCATCATCACCATCATGAATAAGGTTGTCACAAACCCTGCAACCTTGCTCATCATAGCTACCTGCAACATTATGTTAGAGAAACTATATAATGTTTGTTAGACAGGGTTGAGACTTATGAGCAGAAAGGGTGTGTTTTTATAGTGTTAATGCTGGCTACGGCACTTTCAACTTTGGGAAAGGAAGTGCTGACACCTCAAACAACTTTTCTGCTCGAAATTTCAATCTGAACTTGCTCACACAGTATTAGAGTATGTCCCATTCTATGATAGAACGACGTCATTCACGGATTAGATTTTGACTTTACAGCTTTGATTTGTTCGGATATATATATATATATATATATATATATATATATATATATATATATATTAGTTACAGTAGGTTTTGAAAATAATATATAAAAAATAGCTTATGTTATTTAAAATTTTTCAGGAGAATAGACCGCGGTTTTGAAGGAAACCGTGGTCTATTCTTCTTACAAAATTTTAAATTTTGAATATTTTAAATTTTTGACTTTTCGTCAAGTCAGATTTGAAAAAATTTTACAGGGGAATAGACCGCGGTTCTAAGGGGAATCGCGGTCTATTCCCTTTACAAAATTTAAAATTTTGAATATTTAAGGGAATAGGCTGTGGTTTGGTAGTGAACCGTGACATAAAGTTTGAAAAAAATTTTAAAAATGCCATTTCAGATGTATTTTGAATTTTTTTTTTCAGAAGAATAGGCCTTGGTTAAGTGGTGAAGCGCGGTCTATTCCCCTGCTTAGGTTAAAAAAAATAAAAGACACAGGAACAATGTTATTATCTTCCTTTTCTTCACACGCAAACAGTTTCAGAGCCTCCTTCGTCACGCGATCCTCTACTTCCATTCTCAATCATTTTTCACCGTTTAAACCCATTTTTGTTCGGTGTTGTGGCCATTGTCAACGTTGGGAAAGAGTTTTAACCGATCAAAATCATTCGAAACATCTTTTTATTGGTTTTTCCGATTCTTCCCCTTAAAGGTAAATTGCGTTTTGATGTTTTTTTTTATTTCTAAAACTAATATTTGTTTGTATATATTTACAGGTTTGAATTTTTTAGAGTTGAATTTTCTAGCTTTTGATCGCAGGTTGTTCATTGTTATTGGCTTTTCACACTATCAAGTTCTTATATTAATGTTTAAATTTAACTTTTATTAGATTGTATAATTTTGTATGATTGAATATGTGATTCAATGATCATATAATTTTGTATCCTTAGGTTTTGTATGATTGTATAATTTTTATGATGGTATGATTTTTTATTTTAAAGTCAGAATATTTACTTATGGATCGAAATTAGATGTAAATATTGATTATTGTGTTGAATCTGTGTACATTATGTGATTGTTTGATATGCATGTCTGTTTTTATGATAGTGGATATCACAAAAACATACCTCCTATTAAAAAAAATTTCAAGAGAATAGGTCGCAGTTGTGGCCAAAACCACGGTAAAAAGTTAGACGATTTTTTCTTTTAAAAAAAGGGAAATAGGCCGTGGTTCCAGCAGGTCTATTACCGCGGTTGGAACCGCGGCCAAAAGGTTAGACGATTTTGTTTTTTTTTTAAAAAATGGGTTTTGACCGTGGTTCAATAAAGAACCGCTGTTATATCCTAGATTATTACCGCAGTTGGAATTGTGACCTAAAGTCCCAGACTTTTTACCTCGCCCATATATGCCAGCAGTTCTAAAACCGCAACGTATAGTAAAAAACAACCGTAATCGTTTCTTTTGTTGCACTAGTGATATATACATATCTATTAGTTACAGTGATTTTTTTGAAAATAATATATAAAAAATAGCTTATGTTATTTAAAATTCACTTTTGAGACAGCCTACTATGTCTAAATTCATTTTGGATTAGGCTTGATTTTTTTTTTTTGAAAAATATTTATAGTAAAAAAAAGAAGCATTAATGGTGGATACACAGTTGTGTTTTAACTTTGGTCTAAAAGCTTAAAAGCCAAATGAATGGTCTAACGTGCTTGTGTTTGACTTTGGTGATGGCGTAACTAGCCAGACACTGTCACGCAACCCAACTCTAGCTATATTTCAATTTAGACAGGCTTTGTAGTCTCCATATTAAAAAACAAAAAGTTTCATAAATTTATGTAAAACCATTAAATAAGGGAATTTTTAAAAAATGATGAATTGATTTTAGCTTAATTAAAGTATGCTTTATATTTTATTTTATTTTCCTTACGATTATTTGCTTACATTTTCTTCAAACTAACTTGTTAATGTTTTTAATTTTTTTTTCAATAATTTTCAAAACAAACACGAACTTTAAATTCGTTTTGCTTAGTTCGTTAAAATGCTATAAATATATTCATTTTGCATATTAATTGGAGTGAGTGTCACGTAAATATCCATTAATAAAGCTCACATAAATAACTTTGGTGAGTGGTAATATTAGTTTGAACTTAAAAAATAATTTATATATAAAAAATATAATTTGATAATTATATTTTTTCAATACGAAAACTTGTTAAAAATAAAAAAATTGCATCTATACCAATTGAACCTAAAAAATAATTTATATATAAAGTATAATTTGACTTTTTTGTCCAAGTTTTACACCATGGTCTTCTTTTGTTAATTTAGGAAAAAAAATTGTATCTTTAACAAATTTTACCATCGTTTATATGATAATTTGTGGTGAGTCCATTTCAATTATACAAATTAATAAAACACTGATACATAATCTATTATAAAAAATTGTTAAAATATCACGATATGTTGATGATGATGGATAAATGGTTGTTTAAAGATATGATTATCGACAATGATAAATTTGTGGTACATGTTAGCCTTTTAAGGTAAAACTAAACCAAGCTTAATATATGTTTTGTCTCGTCATTTATATCTTTATTTAATAATTTCATCTCATTATTATAAATAAAGTTTAATTTGATTAATTATTTTTTAAAATATATCAACGAACAGTAATTACAATAACATTGAATATGAGATAGAGAAATTACCATAATTAGTAAGAAATCAAATATTTAAAATTATTAAAATACTTAAAATTTAATTAATCATATGTTAACATAATCTATGGTTGATAGCAACAATATCGTATGTGGTAAGAAAAGTGGAAAAAGACCTGCAAAGTTATAGCAGGGGTGGGAAGAAGATGATGATGTCTACCACACTCTCAGTCTCTTTCTCTTGTAATCCCCAAAACCCTAAATCGCTTTGCTTTCTTCCTTTGCAGGACTTTCCCAACACTTCCACTCTCAGGGTTTTGCCAACACTTCCGCTTCGCTGTTCTCAGGTTTTGTCTTCATGCATTCTTTTATTTTTTTTCATTACAACAATTTCTATAGCTTCTTTGCATTTTTCTCAGACCCTGGAACCTTTCAATCTCAACCATCGTTGTTTTATGTATCTCTTGATTTCAATTGATAAACATTTGCAATACAAATGTACTCGAGTTTCCGGATTAAATTGTAAACACATAATTTTGGAGCAGATTTATTATATTATACACTTATGCTCATGCATTGGATTTGTTAGGTTTTGATTAGGTTTTTTCTTGAAGAATTCAGAAGTGGTTTAATTGGGGGTATGGAAAACGGTTCATAGCGTTGAATTTTATTTTACTCAGGAAAGAAGCCTTGCACCACCCCCAACTGGGCTGGATGAAAACATTGGGGGTTTATCAGCCTCAAACGACTGCGTTTTGAGCGGCAATACACCGGTGCTTCGGCAAAATGGCCTACCTCCTCTGGTCAGTGCATTGAAAGCTTCTGCTGAGCAAAATGTTGCCAGTTTTCACTTTCCTGGACATAACAGAGGGCGTGCTGCTCCTGCTTCCTTGACTCGGCTCATTGGAACAAGACCCTACTTGCATGATTTACCCGAGCTTCCAGAGCTTGACAACCTCTTTTGTCCTCAGGGGCCCATATTAGAAGCACAGATTGAAGCGGCCAAACTGTTTGGATCATCACATACATGGTTTCTGGTTGGAGGTACTACTTGTGGGATTCAGGCAGCCATTATGGCTACCTGTTCCCCCGGAGAATTTCTGATTCTTCCAAGGAATTCCCATATATCAGCTATATCTGCTATGGTATTGTCTGGTGCAGTGCCTAAGTACATTGTTCCCGACTATGAGAATGATTGGGACATTGCTGGTGGTGTCACTCCATTACAGGTGATTCAGATGCTGCCCACTCCTTGACGAAAATTTACTGACAGAAGTAAAAATTTCATGCAAGCAGTTGATATGAATGGAATTGCCATAGTCATTAAAGAAACAATCTAAATAGTTTTTGTTTTAACTGTTACACAGAAGATGGGCGATTGTTCTGAATCTCTGACTTTTTACTTTACTGAATAGTAGGATTCTTTTAGTAATTTTATCTAGTTCTCACTTTTTTTTTTCTTCTGTGGATGTTTTTGCAGGTATTGAAAGCCATCCAGGGATTAGAAATGGAAGGGAAAAAAGCGGGAGCGGTCTTCATCACCTCGCCTACTTATCATGGTATTTGCAGTGATGTAAGCAGGATTTCTGAGCTGTGTCATTCTCGTAAAATTCCTTTGATTGTTGATGAAGCTCACGGGGCACATTTTGGATTCCATTCTGAACTACCTAACTCAGCCCTCCAGCAAGGGGCTGATCTGACTGTACAATCAACTCACAAAGTTCTATGCTCTCTTACTCAGTCATCTATGCTGCACATGTCAAGAAATATTGTAGATAAGGAAAAAATTGATAGATGTCTCCAAACTCTTCAAACTACAAGCCCTAGCTATCTGCTTTTGGCATCCCTGGATGCTGCCAGAGCTCAACTTAGTGAACGCCGTGATGTTGTATTCAACCAAGCAATTGCATTAGCTTATGAAGCAAAGTACACGCTAAAACAAATTGCTGGTATATCAGTGCTTGAGAATTCAAGCTTTTCATCCTTTCCTGCAATTGATCCATTGCGTCTCACTGTGGGCTTTTGGAAGCTTGGTCTATCAGGTTACGAAGCTGACGAAATCTTATACAGAGATTATGGTGTTATCTGCGAACTTGTTGGGAACAAATCTATTACTTACGCATTTAATCTCGGGACTTGTAGGGACCATGTCCAAAGACTTCTCTTGGGAATAAAGCATTTGGCTGCAACATATTCTTCCATTCAGCAACCTGAAGAGAAAGTGTGTGATGTTCATGCACCCTTTGATGATATAATAATGAGTTTAATCCCCAGAGATGCCTTTTTTGCTAGTAAAAGAAAAGTAACAATAAGGGAGAGCATTGGTGAGGTTTCAGGGGAGCTTGTATGTCCATATCCTCCGGGCATACCAGTATTGATCCCTGGTGAGGTTATTACCGAAAGAGCTGTTGATTATCTTCTACATGTTAGGAGTAAAGGTGCTGATATTAGTGGGGCATCTGATCCCTTACTTTCTTCAGTAGTTGTCTGCAACATAAAGTAAATCAGCCGGTGAGAAGCACCTTGAAGTTAAACTTCCCAGGTGGCCTTTGATTTTTGTATCACCAAAAGATTATTTTACAGTTGACGATGGTTTACACAGCTGAGGAAATTCTCGAGTAGTTAGCAACTAGTAAAGGCAGAATTGTTGGAAACCTTTCGTCAAATGCATAAGAATGAAACAGTACTCAAATTTTGCCTCTTGGAAATGCTACCGGGTTACGATATGTTAAAATATAGGTCGAACTCATTGAGTCATGAGACTGGGCAATTGAAAGCTAATCCTTGAGGAAGGATCAAAACTATTGGCAGGGCCCAGATGCAAAACCAGCATCAACCTGGACGCAATCATAAATATTGAAAGAAAATTGCAACTAATTGGATTTTAATAGTATATGTGTAGCTAATTGGAAAAAAATGATTTAGAGAATGTCATGGAGAATAGCAAGACTTGATTTTAGATTTTTTCATGCTATTAACGTTATGGTGACAGGGAAGGTCAAACATTGAGAAGTCAGTGCCAGATACCAGAGTCACTGCATATCTTCATCCTGGTCCTCAGAAATTGCTTATTTTTCAGTTTTCAACATTAGTTAAGTCGTCTGAGATATAAAACTCAAGATTGTTTCATGCAGGTATAGCTGGTGTTCTTTTTTAATCAAGGTTGTGTAGATCTGTTGAGGTCATCATCAAGCTTTGGTTGGTGATTTTTTTTGTTAATTTTGGGTTACTTCGCTGCTATTTTGGATTATTCTGGTGCAGTGGTGTTTAGATCTAGTGGGCTACTATGTTGTTACTTTATAGTACTTTCAATGCTATGTTGCCAGGTTGCTTTGTATTTTGGGTTATTATTTCAGTCATCATAAACCATTATGTGCATAACGCGAACGAGGCACTGCATGTATATGTTAGAATCGCGCATGGACAAAATAGGGAATTGATTTCTTAATAAAACCTCTGCTTTTAAAATACTTTTCCTTTTTAAGATCTGCAATAAAATTGATTTATTTAAGATAATAGAATATAAATAAAAAAAATATGAAAATGGAAATTTGCACAATATACTAATTTGAATTAGAACTTTACTTTCAACTGTTAATTTTTCTAAGAGAGATTAATTCAAACCCTAAAAATAAGTCAAATTTACAATAAGAAGAAATAAACCAAATTTACAATCAGAAGAAATAAACCAATTATAGTAAAATGATAATCCAATATGATAAGTGATAATCGATATAATAGATCAATTGTTGATATGAATTTTAGAAAAATAGTTTTATCTTAAAATGACTTAGTACTATGCTGTTTGAGTTTTGCATTTTGACTTTCTAACTTTATTATTTTAAATAAGATATACATATTTTATGATTTCAACAACTAAATTTCTAAATTTTTAATGCAACTCTTGGATCCAAGATTTTTTTTTTTTAATTTTGTTTCATTTTTCCATAAATCATCACCATTAATAAAATCTCAACTTTGTCTTCATTTATTATCATCATCACAGCTGTACTTGTCTTTAAGATTGATTCTTTTATTAACAATCTCTCATTTATGTTAATAAAAATATCTTGATTTTTTTTTTTGTGATTTCTTGTACAAAGAGTTCTTTGACGTTCAATAGATAGAGTTAAGTATATTATGACAAGATAAACCACAATCCCTTATTTTCATTTTTCTCCTAAGCATTAAGAGGTTAACTCAGTTTTAATCACAAATGCTTTTAAACATTCCCTTTTTTTTTTATCATAATAAAAAATAATAGGTTAAAAGATAAACTCCCAATAATGATTTTAAATATTAAAGAAAACAAGAGTTTATTTAAATAAGGAAATGTTACATAAAAAAATCTTAAACTTCCTAAAAAAAAAACTCACTCAAATGGTCAACTTTTTTTGAAAACATGTATTCTTATTTACAAGATAATTATAATTAATGATATTCGATTATTATTTTATTCTATGTTTCTAAAAATATTTCCAAAAACGTAGATAATTGATTGTTATCAACAACATTCTAAATTTTAATTCAATCAATAATCTATTATTAACTTTGCACAATCAATTATTTAGCAGTGATTTAAAAAAAATGATTTTCACAATCTAAGATACATTACAAACATTCACTTTTAATAAGTCTCTTATAATACAAAAGAATATACCAAGATACCCAAAGTTTGGTGAAAATATCAACTTTTAAACATCTAACGAGACTTCCTTGATTTTGAAATATTTTGGAAGGCAAAAAATACAAATAATAAATGATATTTTGGTCCCGGTAACTTATTTGGATTCTTTGAGAATAGAAATATGTTACTTAATTGTTCGAACCTAAACAAATCTCTCATTTGAAATATCAAAATGTTTTATTTTACATTAATTTAAAGTATGTTCCTATTTCATACAATAAAAACATGTTATATATCAAAAAAAAAATTGCACTTTGAATTGGACCCATAGATTTTTCACATGTCAACTAGATTTTGATAGATTTTTGCTTTTAATATCCAGGCTCTACCCAATCCTATATTAAAACTTATGTTCACTCCAAATAACAGGTTTAGCTCACTATGACTTGCTAGAAGGGTTTTTCTTCAAACCAATTCCTCTCATAGGAACCTCCATTAACTTTCACTATCTAAATATCTTGGTTTATATGGACTAAAATACTTAATAGAGTATGGATAATCTCATAAATGAATTCCTATGCAATACATCCTAAGTTACCAAATAAAGTATTTTTTCTCTAGTGAAAACACAATTACAAACATAAACAATTATACTATAAACATGTTCACAATATATTTGATCTTTTGTCAAAATTCTTCTAAACCTATCCTTTTCATAAAACAAGGATCTCACATTAAGCGACGATCCATTAGAACAAACATCTCATACTTTTGCCCAACAAATGGAACCATCACCACCCAAATCACCTTATTAAGCTATTGACTTTGAAAATTTTCTTCCTCATTTAGCGACCATTTTTCTCACTCAATGATCAAACCATTGAGAGCATATTTTTCATAAGCTTGCACTAGTAAAAAATCGATCTTTTACCGCACACATTATGTCCCTTTGCTGCACTAGTGTTGTCCAACGAGTCCTAGATCTCTCAATAAGTAAACTGTTTGAAACTCTTTGTAATCATAATTCCATTTTCGCTCAAGTAGTATTTGGTTTGTCTAATAAGTTTACATAAATTATAGTTCGTAATAAATATCTTAGTTCAATTAGTCTCAGTAGGTGTTTTTCTGTCTTGTCACATGCCAATTAGACACATATAAGTTCAAAATTATTAATTAGAAGTCAATTGATTCAAACTTACATAATTTTACTCAAACACCATATAAATCAGAAACATGCATCATTCAATTCACTTAGAAGTTTCGTAATTCAAAATTATTAATAATGGGTAGAAACGTAATTCATCCACCACACCAATCAACTCCTCATAGTCAGCTATTCACTAACAAATCCATCAATTCCATTCAATAGTCATAGAAATTTTAAATATCTTAAAAATATAATACTCAATTGAGTCTTTTTTTTTATATATATAAATAAGACTCAACGTGACTCTTTCCATTAAATTTGTATTAACGCCATTTATAAGTATCACGTAATAAAATATGGATTTATAGTGTCAGAATCAGATTCTAAAATTAAAAATGATCTAGGCTTTAATATATGGAAGACTAAATTTTGATATATGGCATTTTCAAATAATATATTAACAACAATTTAATATAAGACCGACGTATTGAATGTTTTTACAAAAGTAGAAATTTTATTGAATAAAAAATAAATATAAAAACTAAAAAGAGAAAAAGTCTAGATATAGAAATTAAATTATTAATGTAGCTATTTCTAACTTAAAATCACACTTGCCAAATCGCCAAAGTCATAGTTATTAGGCTTAATTGCTTCTTTTGTTCCCAGTTTGGTTGAAATGTGTCAAATTCGTCTCCTTTTTAGAAAAATGTCAATTTCGTCTCCATATAGAAAAAATTTGTGTCAATCAAGTCATTTCCATTAAATACAAACTAATGGTGTTAAAAACTTAAAGTGAGTTTTGAATAATAACCACTTCATGGGTCAGATCCCTGATATTGGAGTGGATAAAGTGAGTTTTAAAAGCAATTATTTTTAACGGAAATGACTTGATTGACACAAATTTTTTCTATATAGGGACGAAATTGATATTTTTTTAAAAGGGGAACGAATTTGACACACTTGAACCAAACTGGCGACAAAAGAAGCAATTAAACCTAGTTATTAATTGGATTTCAGCTTGTATACCTAACACAAAGTTATCGTTTTAAAATCTCATTATTATCTTCTTTAAATCTCATTATCCAATAATAATGGGAAGCGCCAAAGTTTTTGACTTTTCTGCTGTGTAAGATCGTATCATTACAGCCATATAATCTATCCTAATTGGGAAATATTACACAACTAAGAGTGTTGCATGATCTAAGAATAGATTCTCTTTCTTTCTATCTCAGTCTCCTTTATTTCTATTTGCAGGATTTTTTCACGAAATCTGGTTTTTAAGTCTCCATGATGCCTCACCAAAACGGGATTCCCCCACTAGTCACTGCAGTAAAATCTTCAGCCGAAAAAAATGCAGCTAGTTTTCACTTTCCTGGACACAACAGAGGGCATGCTGCACCTGCTTCCATGACTGCGCTCATTGGAAGAAAACCCTTTCTTCATGACTTGCCTGTGCTTCGTGAGCTTGGCAATCTCTTTTGTCCCTACGGTCCCATATTAGAAGCACAGCTTGAAGCAGCAAAACTCTTTGGATCCTCGTACACACGGTCTCTTGTCGGAGGTACAACTTCTGGAATCCAGGCCGCCATAATGGCAACATGTTCTCCTGGGGAACTTCTCATTCTTCCAAGGAATTCTCATATATCAGCTATATCTGCTGTGGTATTATCTGGTGCAGTGCCTAAGTACATCATTCCTCACATTCTCAATGATTGGGACATTGCTGCTGCTGTCACTGCATCTCAGGTAAGAATATTCTTAATGTTAAAAGCTTAACCTCGCTAAATTTGTGCATCAGGTTGGTATGTATAATGTAGAGACACTGTCTTTGTATGAATGATTGCAAGAAAGCAATCAAATGGAGATTTGTTATCATTTATGAATTTTTGTTCATATATAATTTTGTCTCTTATGTATCCCATATATATTTAAGAAGATAGTGGGTGCTGTTGCAGGTATTGCAAGCTATCCGGGAAGTAGAAATGGAAGGGAAAAAAGCAGCAGCAGTGTTCATCACTTCACCAACTTATCATGGCCTTTGCAATGACTTGAGCAGGATTTCTGAGCTGTGTCACTCTCATGAAATCCCTTTGATTGTTGATGAAGCTCATGGCGCACATTTTGGATTTCATTCTAAACTGCCTAAGTCAGCTCTCCAGCAAGGTGCCGATCTCATCGTGCAGTCCACTCACAAAGTTTTATGCTCTCTTACACAGTCATCCATGCTGCACATGTCAGGCAACATTGTAGACAAGGACAGAGTTTCTGCATGTCTCCGAACTCTCCAAACCACAAGCCCTAGTTTTCTGCTTCTGACATCCCTTGATGCTGCTAGAGCTCAACTCAGTGAGAACCCTGATACTGTATTCAACCAAGCAATTGCGTTAGCCGATGAAACAAAATCTGTGCTAAAACAAATACCTGGTATCTCAGTACTTGATAATGCAAGCTTTCCAGCCTCTCCTGCAGTTGATCCATTGCGTCTCACTGTAGGGTTTTGGAATCTTGGTTTATCAGGTTCCGAAGGAGATGAAATGTTATACAAGGATTATGAAGTCATATGTGAACTCGTTGGGAATAGATCAATAACTTATGTACTTAATCTTGGAACTTGTAGGGAGCATATCGACAGGCTTGTGTTGGGTATTAAGCGTTTGGCTGTAACATATGGTTCCATTGGAAAAGCAGAGAAGAAAGTGGTGAATGTTCATGCACCCTTTGATGATATAATAATGAGTATGATCCCTAGAGATGCGTTTTTTGCAAGTAAAAGAAAAGTGGCAATAAGAGAGAGCATTGGTGAGGTTGCAGGGGAGATTATATGTCCCTACCCTCCTGGTGTACCAGTATTGATCCCTGGTGAGGTTGTTACTGAAAAAATTGTTGATTATCTGCTTCTTGTTACAAGTAAAGGTGCTGAAGTTAATGGAGCATCTGACTCCTCGCTTTCTTCGATAGTTGTTTGTGGTAAATTAGCAGCTGGGAAGGAGCACCCTTGAGCGAAAACTTCCCAAGTGGTGTTTGGTCTTTGTGTCACGCTACAACGTTATTATAACAGTGTACAAGGATTTTCTCGTACATTGAATATTTTTCGGTCAGCAAACAAGATACAAACTCTTTTTTCTCTTCAAGACGACTAATCATGAATTAATGAGATAAACTGTATAACGCTTATTTTCCTTCATTCATTAATTTTGAATTAGTGGAAAGTGACATGTCGGGTAGAGATTTCAAGTGGGAAAAGATTTGATCTTTTGCAGTGTCGGTATCAACTTTTCAAAGTTGGTTCCTTTAAACTTTCCCTTTATAACAAAAATATGTATGATGCTGAAGAGATCTATTACGTTGACCCATTAATTTTTCAATTTCCCAAGAAAAGTCAAGTGTACTATGATGTAATGATCTATTTAAGTCGGGTATATTCAGTTAATCGTAGTATTGATCAAAATGATTTTTTCAATTAATTTTTATCTTCTATAATAGTGAAAAACTGAAAATTGCCCTGCTTTGAATTTAATCGTATGAAGTTCGTGCGAGTAATCTTTGATGAGGAACAGTAGGAGGGAAAATAAATCTGTCTGTAACAAAGGGAAATAAATGAAAGCTTGGAAATTGGAATTGGATGTTGGACCGAACTGGACCCACCTTGTTGAGGCAAAACCTCAAAAAGAGTAACTGAGTAAAGGATAAGACATCATCATTCACCACTCATATGTGAGAGACAGACACGACATGAACATGAACATGAACATGAACATGAACATGACAATGGCTTCCAAGTCCAATTCCACAATATTTGGAGTTCCTTCTTTCACAACATGCCCTTTCTCTACGACTGGAACTAGAACCTGCTGCATTCATGTTCTTGCCATTCCAAATGAAAAAACCAGAGACACTGTTTCTCTCGGTCTCAGTCTGATCAAGAGGAGGAGGTACCCTATTACTTCACTCTCCAAAACTTTGGTGAATGATACTTAGCAACCTTATTGGCTTATTTGTTTTGTTTTTATGTTCTTCCATAAAGCTTGGGTGGATTTTTTAGTCCCATTGAAACAACTCTCGGATATCTCAATGCACCAATTTCAGCCCTTAATTCAGGTGACTTTTGGACCCATCCCTCTGTTGCATTTCAAATATATGAATGAATGTTCTAGAGAGTGTTAAGCGCATAAAATGGGAAAACACCAATTACCAACCTTCATGTGTTCTGCTTCTAAAATTTCTCACCTAAAATCTTTGAACTTTACTGCCTTCAATGAATGTGTACTCACTTTTGCGGTGGACTTTTGTTAGTTCTGCACTGATATTAATATATTATGTTCTTCTTGTCTTGTAGGTTTAGAAGCATCAATTACAGATTCCAACGAACTTTCAGCCGTGTTAACAAATGCCAAAATAGTACTGGATTCTGAAGATGAAAATAAGATACAAGTGAGCATGCTACAAAAACTGGTTCAGTGTAGAATTGTTTTCTGCCTCTTTCAGGAAATTATGTCATGTTTCTTTATGTTATCATTCTATGTTCCCAATTTCTGTCTCCATCCATAGCTTCTATTCTCTGTTTCTCTTGATATTTTCTTCTATCTCTCTGCCGCCATTGCTTTATCCCATCGAGTACAAGGATGAAAAGATGTGATAATGTACTTCGTCATGTTACTTGTATTTATACAAGCAGGTCAAGCTAATATTGCTGTAAAGTGAACATAATTTTTTTGGTTGTTACAGACATTGCCACTAGCATACAATGCAATCTGCAGCTTAAAATTTACACAAATAAGACTAGATATATTACTATATCAAGCCTTTTCCTTTACCTTTTAGTTTCCCCTTCTATCATCTATTGTTTTCTTTACTGGATCATTTTAATTTCAAGATTTCACATTCATGTACCCTACTACTTTTTGGTTTGATGCTGCAATAACTATCTTATGGAATTAATGGCAGCTGAGAGTGGACTTGACTGGT
Organism: Vigna mungo; assembly: GCA_036885675.1. NCBI lineage: Eukaryota > Viridiplantae > Streptophyta > Magnoliopsida > Fabales > Fabaceae > Vigna > Vigna mungo. The sequence continues at coordinate 33,820,661 of CP144694.1, forward strand.
GATCAAACACAAAAAGTATTCGATAGGATCGTAACAAACTTAGGTCGTACTGCCCCACCGGTTCCGGGATTTCGCATGCAAAAAGGAGGTAAGAACCAAGAAGCTGCATTATTGATAAAGATTGATACAGTGTTTTTTCATACCCTGAACAATTCAATTGTTTATCCCTCATTCAAAATTTATCCTCAAGAGTTGCTTGAACACAAGGCGTTAGCATTTGTGTTGAAGCACTTCCTTTTCAAATCCAATACTTATTTCTTGATGTTGATATGATTTTGCATGTGATGCACTTTCCTTTTGACTATAGTTATGTATTTTAGCAGAATGAAATTATGCAGTTCATGACTTTTTACTGAATTATTAAATTGTGCATGTGATGTCCGAACTGCTCCAGGAAAATCTTCAAAGGTGCGTGATTTCTAATCAATTCTTTTTTACATCTGATGAGTTATTATTTATTATCTTTTCATATATAAATTGTTTATTCTTTCACCTGCAATGGGGTTAATAACATCAATATAATTAAAATGTAAGCATTGATCAATGAGATGATTAGATTTTTCTATCAAATATCTTATCCAACTATTAGTTAGCCCTCAAAAGAAAAATAATAGAAAGGCCATCCATTATCCATAGGTCATTATCATGTTTGCTTCTTCGTCAAAGATAACCCCATAAGCAAATGTATGCAGATACCAAAGGACTTCCTTCTTCAGATGCTAGGGGAAGAACGGGTTATCAAATTCGCAATACAAGAAATACTCAACTCTACCATGGCTGATTATGTGAAAAAGGCAAGTGATTTTTACCAAATAATATATGTGGGTGTCATGAACATGAACTTATTTTCACATTTGATGATCCAATACCAGGAAAATATGGATGAAAAGAACTGGAAGATAAACACTACCCAATCGGCAGAACAACTCAAGAAGTCATTCACTCCAGGGAATGACTTTGGCTTCAATGTTATACTTGAGCCTGAAAATTAGTAAGATTCTAATTAACTTGTTATGGGAGATCTAGTTGTTGAGCATAACCAGATTGATCGTCAATGATGGCAACGTGATTTCTTTTCTCTCAATAATTTGCATATTAAAGAGCTGTTATTTGTTGGTCAGTTTGATGTCACATAAAAACGGGCTGCAATATTCTATTATGAGCCTTGCAAGAAAAAATGTACAGGAAACACATTTTATATTTTTCATCCTGATTTTAAAGGGATACTAAAGTGACTCAGTTATATCTTACTTCCTCCTAGTTTGATATGTTACAAACTTTGAATCTCATAGCCTTTTTATTAGGGGCTTGTCGAATGATGAGCTTCATTTTTTTATGTCTACTGGAGTCTGCGATCTGCTCAATTAAACTTACCTATTTGATTTTGCATAAACTGATTTCCTGAGATTAGGATCAACATAATTACATGTTAAGTGGAAATTCCCCCCACACCCCCACAATTTTTTTTTGCACATATAATGATTCTTTTAATTTTAGTATACTTTATATATTTGAAACCCAAAAATTTTGTACATCTATTTTGACATCCCAATATATTTTCTGAAGGTATACCAGTGTGGGATGTTGTGGGGATTGATTATGAATGTGAAGGGTGAAGACAAAGCAATTTAAATTCACAAAGAACAGTTAAATGGGTATATCCTCCTTTACATATAAGCTGGAAATATGTAAACTTAAAATAACTTTTCATATGGGCCAATGATGGAGTCACGAAGATCAGAGAATAGACCATAGAGGGAGTACTGGCGTAGATTTTTCACTTCATACCAAGAATTTAAAGCATCCAGATTCCTGTCAGTCCCTGAGAATGTCAACTGTATACCTATATTGCAGATATCCTCTCCATCTTTTTTACACTCTGTGTTAGGCACTGCACAGTCTTGTTGATTCAGGCAACTACTTCCCTTAGGACATGCATCACAACCGAAACTCTTCCAATACAAGTTTTGAAGGGTACCCTCTTGAAATTCAAGAACCTGTTAATCAATCAACATTCAGATTCAAAACCACATTCCTAGAACTGGTCCTAAATGAAATCACATTCCTAGAAAAGCCAAATCTTGAGCATGTCAATTGAATTTACCAAAGTGAAACTAGTAATTGTGTGACTGTGGTCAGCAAACATAATAGGCAGAGACCTTGCTGCATATTTCTTCCCAGCAAATGCAACCATGTGTCCATTTCTTCCCTGATGAAGTCACAAAATTAGATTGAGAACTACCACCCAAAATCTTTCTGAAGAATATGTGGCTACAGGACCACTCAGCTTTAGATCATAACAAAGCAGAAATATTTCTTCAAACAAAAACCATACATATCATCAAAACTTCAAGGAATTCTCCAAACTTATGCCAGGGAATATTGTATACCAGTTGAAAGCACCCTAAAATGGACGTTCTCAATCTTAAAGTATCTCAAATGTCCTTATCTAATGCAATGCCCCATGACTGAATTAATGCAACTACCAGAGACATGATAATGAAAGGAACTACAGAAGAAAAAGGTCTAAAGCATTTTATAAACCAACTCTAACACCAAATATATTATTCTAACAAGTCTTTTTGCTGATAACATCATCCATATGCAGCATACACAACATTGAATTGTGAATCATGATAACATAAAACTGCATACCGGGTCTAATGTGCTTCTGTTAATGGTAAGTAGGGAGATTTCATCAACCTTAGGCCTAAAAACAGCAACCTGTGCTCCTTTATTTGTGAGCTCTAGGCGTTTGTCACAAGGTGAAAGTTGTGGACCATTATCCGGGGAGAAAACTTGCTTATCCGAAAATGCAATACCAAATGTAAAACCATCTCCTTTCTGAACTTTAGCATCGAGGCATGGACTATAAACATCATTTGTATCAGCTGCATCAGCAACAAACATAGCCATCACAGCCATGATCACTACCCGTTTCACCAAATCTTCCCTCCTTATCTTGGACATGGCAAAAGCTTCACCCATCCCCATCTTCAAAAGCATGATCTTTTTCTGAGAAAAACGAAAGGTTTATTTTTCCAGGTCAATGCATGATGACAGAAAATTAAAGAACAAATTTTGTGGTGATAGAAACAAAGTGGTGTCAACTTTTGCATCTTAATTTATAGAAACAAAAAGAACCTCTAACAAGATTTGTGATTTGAGGATTTGTCTGTGGGACAGTGATGGAGATTATGGGAAAATGTATTTAAATAAAAAGACAAAGATAATTTCAACAATTACTTACAAAGCAATAAACTACTCTGGATACCTCGAAAATGAAGGTTTTGAATTTAAGAATGTTAAAGACGAGGATTGGTGTGTCTCTGTTTCCAAGACATGGAAATGGTGAATTTCTCACAAACTTGTTTCAAAAGCGGTTATGGAGGTTGGCTTTTACCAGATAATAGATTTTGGTAACTAAAACAATTATCTGTTTGGCACAGGAAAATGCCAATTTCTCCGGAGAAAACTAGAATAAACAAATATTGTCTTACCAAGAGGATGCATAAATTTAGAGAATGTGAAACTGTTAGTTTTTTTTACAGATTGGCGTACAAATGTATTAGGCCTTGTGAAATTTGTACTTTATGCTATATTTGCAACAGAAGTAAACATAAAAATACAAAATACAAATATTTTTATTTAATCAAAAAATAGATAAAACAAATATTTTTTTTGAAAACACAAATTTAAATATTTCAATAGCACTATCTCCATTCATATTATGTTAATTCTCTATATAAACAGATAGTATAATTTATTTAATTAAATCATCAATTAGTGTTCGCATAATTTGGGAAACATTATGATAATTGTTTAAAATGAGTGGATTATGACGATTTTTCATATAATTGGCAGTCGTTTATATCCCATCTTTGCAAAACACTGTTACAGAGTGACCACAACATAATTTTATTTTACTATAAATATTATAAATATTTATGTAATTGGAATTTTATATTTGAGAGTTGATATTTAATATTACACAGTCTTATGCTTTCTCTTAAAAATAATTTCACCCAAAGTTAGATTAAAATATTACTATCATTAAGAAAATTTAAATATGACTTGTGGTTAATATTACTGGACCTCGATATTTATTATTTTTAAAACATTTCTAGTAAGATTTAACAATTAATATTGTCATTGAATACTTTTAACATTTTTTATTATTACAAGTACATGTATTATTTAATCATATTTTTTACAATATATTATATTAAATATTTTCACATTTCTTTAATAAGTGAGTTTTACTTATTTCAATAATAATTATAACTTTAATTAAATTTTAAATTTTTTATAAATTTGATAATTAAATAATTAATTGAGTATTTAAGTTTTTTATATTTTTTAAATTTAAATTTTTATCAATTAAGTAACTTGACTATTACTTTTTATGAGATTCTAATTTTATAGTTAATATATAACGATATTAAAATTATTATTTCTCTAAAGTATCACATTTTATAGTTAATATATAACTTGAAATTAATGAAAATATTGTAAATAATTTTCATTTCATTAAAAATATGTTGAGTAATATATAAAATTAGTAAGACATAGTTCCATTAATTACTACAGTGCATTACTTTGTTATATCCATTATTATTTATTTATCTCTCCAATTTTAGTCAACTGAGAGTATAATAATATCTTCTATATATGAGTGCCTTTTCTCTTTTCTTTTTCTCAGACTGACACATCTCTGCTAGCATGCAGTATACATGTATGGTTTTCTTCTCCTCTCTCTCAATGCATGTCTTCTAACATGGAATGTACATGTTTTTTTTATTATTTTCATAAACATGAACTACTTGTTACTGTTATCAGATTTCTGGGTAGATTATATATATACCTTTACTATTTCAATTTTGTATTTTGATTCTATTCTTCTGAGAAACTATGACAATGAGGGACTTTTCATTTTATCAAAAAGCTTTAATCGTACAAGGAAATGGCAGGGAGATGTGGCAGATGGATTATTATCGGGGCAATCCAGTCTTCTTTGTTATCATCAACAACTCCAAATTACAGGTGATGTTCTTGTTTTCTTTATGTTGTTCTTATGCTACACAGTTTTATTAATTTTTACCTGTGCTAGTGAGAAATCTCTGCATTTTTAGAATGTGGTATACTGGTTTGAAGCCTATGTTATTTGTCATAACTTGCAGAAAGTGCCGGAGGGGTTTCTGAAGCATTTGAATGAAGACTTTCAGAATGCAGTTCTTATTGGTCCTTCTGGTGATAATTGGCAAGTGACTATTTTGAAGAAAGGAAATAACATTTATATGCACAATGGTTGGCCACAGTTTCTGACCGACAACTCAGTGATGCTTGATGATTTCTTGCTTTTTACATATCATGGAGGGAACTGCTTCCATGTTCAAATTTTTGGTAAGAATGGATTGGAGAGGTTATGTTTCAAGCAAACAAGACAAGATCAAGTTCTGATCCCAAGTTTGGTGAGGACAAAGAAGAACACACACAGAAGAACTTCTTCCAGTTCATTCCTCCACCAAGCCAAGTCTTGTAAAAAAGGTAATACTTTCTCACAGATTGTGGTAATTACAAACCCAAAAAAGTGACATTCAATTGGCCAAATGTTTTGAAAGGAAGAACATGCAAACAACATTGTAGATCCGCCCTTTGTTATTCCCTCTAGCCCCCAAAAACATCTCATGTCTTAAATTTTGTTTTATGTATGTAATAGGTCTGTCTTTCAGCAACAAATTCTCATTTTCAAAGCTCAAGAGTTCAGTTAAAATTGAAAGTTCAGAAGCATGCTACTTGGCAGATTCTTTTACCTCTCGCAACCCTCACTGGAAGCACCTCATGACTAAATGCAATGTAGAAGATCACTGCACACTGGTAAATATGAATTTTTTTCTGCATAAAGTGTGACATTCTTATTTCACAAGCTAAAATCAAACCATTTTTCTTGATTGGAATGTCAGTTTATCTGAGTTATATGATACATTTCTTAGTCATAGTTTACTTCAAGTATTAATGTGGTATAAATTGGGATTTGCATGCAGCCAATTGCTACTGAGTTTGCCAGGAAGCATATTCCTGAAACAGTGAAACAGATAGTTCTTTGGAACACAGAAGGAAAATTTTGGGAAGTGGTAGTGACTTGGTTTGGATGTCAAAATAAGAGATATACTCGATTTACAACAGGATGGGGAAGATTCGTTCGTGATAACAGACTTATGAGGGGTGACACTTGCATATTTGAACTTGAAGATCAAAACCATTTGAGTGTTCACATATTCAGAACAGGATTTTGTGCACCCAAATTGTTTTAAAAATCAGTTTGAATTTAGTCTTTGAATAGGTTTTATTGATTTGATTCATGTCATAAACAGACGTTATTATTAATCTTTGTAGTATAAAAAGTTCATTATAATGTATTATAAGATGTATTAGAATATAAACTAAGGAAATGCATTTGTGCAAACTATCTAGCATTAACATTTAGGAATGTTAACATGAATTTTCAAACATAAACTGAGATATAAGGTATTCTGTTTTATTTCAAACATATCTTTACGCCACTCACAGCAGAGTACATAAAAAAACATTAGTGTTTGTGCTTTCTGCAATAACAGAAATGATGACCAAAAATGGGATGTATATGGAAAATAGTGGGCACTGTTTCTATTCTGCTTTTGTTCCCAGAACGGGTAGTAAATGTTAGAAACAAACCCGTGATGACTTAAAAGCTAAAAAAACAAACGGCCGGGTTTCAGAAATAGCAAAACCAAACTGGGAAAACAAATCAAAACTTAGACTTTAAGTTTGAAGTGGATCTGAAAGGTGAAGAACTTCCCAAAGTTTTCATCTTTGAATCAAAGGGTCTGCATATGCTTTAAGCCTTTGGTTTTTCTGCCTTCCCTGCTTCACAGCTAAACTCTGCAACTGGTACTTCAACTTCTTTTATCTCATCCTTTCACTTCTTCACTTTTTATGATACATTTGTTAGTTTCTCGGAGTTTATGAGCAATGATACTGAAATTGAAATTTCTCTTGCTTTCTTTTTACTGACAATCTTCCACCTCTCAAACTTTTTTACGTCACTATTTACTGGTTTATTCTGCTATACGTAGTGGGATGCAAGTTCTGAACTCAAATCCTGATTTTTGTTTAAGATTTTTCAAGAAAAATGGACAACTTTTTGAACTTTAATAGAGATTTTGTAATTAACCAACCAGCCAAAGTATCTGAAAACCTTAGCATTTTTATTTTTGTACTGATTTATGGTGTAAATTTTTCAGGATTTACAATAGTTTTGGATATATTGATGGCTGCTGTTGTGAAAAAGTACCCTGGCTTCTTCACAATCTTCCTTCCACTGCAACACTCTCACACTATGGTATTTTCTTGACTACATTTTCTACAACATAGTCTTACATGAACACATATAATGAGAAATTTACCCAAACGGTGAAGACATTATGTATCTAAACTGTAAACTGCTATAACCAACATTGATCTTCTGCTGAGTTATTCATAACAGGGGTTACAACTCTGCTCTCTCCAATTGCAACATATTATAGAAAAGATTGTTACTTTTGTATAAATAATACAGTAATAGCATTAATAACTGCTAATTAATATTTATCTTCAAGTCTATTTTTTTCATTAATTTCATTGTTTTGAGTTGCTACCACTCCTTGTTTATTAATTCTAATAAAATTTATTTTTAAAAAATATTACATTGATCTTTCTTTTTTTTTTCTGTTCTCTCTCTCTCTCTGTATGTATATAAATTATTTATATTTGATTTACTATTGTTTATAATATTTTTATTTTTATTTGTTAACAGTCTATTAAATACTTAAAAGTAGCATTTTAATGTGGTTTATGTATACTTTTTCTTTTGTTTTCCTACTAAATAATTAGATCACCTTTACGAAATATAAGTATGAAATACACATGACAAGATTATAAGTATTTTTTTTAAATTATTTTTCAATTTCATTTGAGAATTTTAAACTCATTTCAATAACTCCAAATACATCTGAAACATAACTTAAGCTCAATTTTCTTTTCTTTTTTTTTTCATGTTTCTGCCTCGTACTGTGGAAAATTATAAACTCTCTCAGTAATAAATAGAATATAAAAAATAAAATTAAAATAAATTCCATGTTTCTTATCATAATATTACGTATGTATTTATATAATTAAAACTTTACTTAATGATGAAAAATTAATATTATCTATAACTATATATATTTGCTGGTGTGTTTATGTATATACACCACAACGTGACACAGAAAAGCAGTTTTTATGATCATAAACTCGGTTTTCTTTGTGTGTGCTTTCACTTTCTAGCATTTTCTGTCTCCATTTTTACCTGATGTGTTGTGCACTGAGACATGATTTTATAACTATGCCAGAAAATGAACTTATTGGCTTTTTTTATTCATAAGAAAAGCGAAGATCTATACAAATAAATAAATTAAAGAACAACGGTTAGAAACACCTTCAATTGTGTAGTAGTATTAAATTATGTCCATACCAGTCATTGCATTTTTTCTGCCTATATGTATGTAGCATATCGTAATCTGGTTTCAAGACTATCGCAGTGTTTTCTGTGATAATCTGCAGAAAGTTCCAAAGGAGTTTTTGAAGAATTTGCATGAAGACTTGTCGAGTAATGCAGTTCTCAGTAGCTCTTCTTCTGGTGACAAGTGGCAAGTGAGTGTTCTAAAGAAAGGAAGCCAAGTGTATATACAAAATGGTTGGCCACAGTTTGTGACAGATAACTCAATTGTGCTTCATGATGTACTGATTTTTACATATCATGGAGAGAACTGTTTCCATGTTCAAATTTTTGATAAGAATGGAGTGGAAAGGTTATGCCTCAAAGAAAAAACACAAGAACAAGCTGCCATACCAGAGAAGACTACTAATGTATCCAAGTGTCGTAAAAAAGGTAAGTAACTTGTGTTAATATCTGACAAATTTGATTTGTCCAAGTGTTTTGAAAGGAACAATATGAAACAACATTGCAGATTTGATGTCTATGTTCCCCCTTCCTCCAACATATCTCATTTTCTTAAACTTTTGTTTGAGGTTTGGAAACAGATATGCCTTGCGGAAACAAAGGCTTCATTTTTACTGGTTGTGAGACAATGCAAACAAGACAAAAACAAACTGCCACCCCAAGTTTGGCAAGGACAAAGAAGAATAAAGAAAGACAATTTTCTCCTGGAAAGTCTCATCAAGAAGGTAAACATGATGTTTAAACTTTCACATAAATGTGGTTACAAACTCAAAACGTGATAAATTTGATTTGACCAAATGTTTTTGAAAGGAAGAACATGCAAACAACATTATAGATTTGTCTTATCATTCCACCCTAACCCCTCAAACATGTCTCATTTCTTAAGTATTTGTTTCTTTAACAGACTTGTCTCCTCCGAAGGACTTCCCTACTCCTCAACATTCAGTTGAAATTGAAAGTTCGGAAGCATTGAAATTGGCCGAGTCCTTTACCTCTAGCAAACCTTACTGGAAGAACCTCATGACAAAATGTCATGTAAAAGGTCGTTGCATATTGGTAAATGTCAATCTATTTTCTTTACTAGTGTCCCTATAGAATTGTGTGATATGAATTGTGGGTAATGATCATTGCTTGCAGCCTATTGCTACTAAGTTTGCCAGAAGGTATATTCCTGAAGAAGTGAAACAGATGCATATTGGAAATTCCGAAGGAACACTTTGGAAAGTTCATGTGAGTTGGTCTAGAGGTTATGCTCACTTCGGTACAGGATGGGCAAATTTCGTTCGTGATAACAAGCTCATGAGAGGTGACACTTGCATATTTGAACTTGAAGAAAACCTTCATTTCAGGGTTCACATATTCAGAACCAGATGTGCACCAAGTTAATCTGGATCCACTGTTTTTTACAAACCTGAGCTTTATTCCAAATTCTGCACTGCGTTATCTTCACTTTATCATTATTATCATTATGTGAAACTACTTCCTTTTTATTATGTTATTCATGATGGATTCTTAGTAGTTTTATTATCTGTCAATCTTAACGTTAATATATATATATATATATATATATATATATATATATCTTCTTCTGAAGTACATCCAATAGTCTCACTTCTGAAGTCAAGAAATATTCAAACACTACTAATACTCCTTCCTTCTTCAACTCTCAGAAGTGGTAATACATTGCAATCCTAACCACTGCAACCATTACAATACCATTGATTATACATAAGCAGTCAAGTTCTTTGTCATGAAGAGAAACAAAAACCTCTAGCCATGAACTTCGTTTCATGCTTGCATATGGAAGTTCAAAGTTGCTCTTAACATGTTAAAATTGAAATCAAAAGCTCTGGTGAAATGTTCTGTACGTAGCACACTCATAATCGATTTAGATTCTTTCGTACTGTTGAATATGAAATGATCATGTTAAAGAGAATATGGTTTTTTTATCCAATATAACTAATAAGTCTAACCCTCTTTATTTTATAAAAAAATAATAATGTTTTTTTAATGAACCTTTATCTCTCACAATCTTAATACTGTTTAGGTTTCAAATGCAGAATAATATCATACTAATTGGACCTACCATCCCTTCTCAAAAGGTAAAAGAAAATCCAACATTCTTAAAAATTCAGCAGAACAAAAAACTTGTATTGGAGTTCAAAGAAACTCAAGAATGGTGACATGTACTCATTTTGGATTTGTGTTTGAATGATTATGTGCATTTGCTTGGGTAGCTTTTTTCCATGTGCTGACAAACTATCATTAATTTGTGGAGATATTTCTTTTGAAAATCTCAGACTATTGGGAGAATCGTATCTCAGAAACAGCAAAAGAGAAATCGTGTAGTGTGAGAACTTTACTAAACAAAGAATTACCTATATATAGATGTCACCTTTTATCATGTTAGGAAAAGTTACAAACGAATCCTTGCTATCTTCAATTTTGGTGGTCCTTCATCTGTTTTCCTTATGCTGGCACGTGCAAAAAAGTTGCATTTCCTCACTGCAATTTTTTGTTCTTTTACAAAAGATGTGTCATGAAAGAACAGAATGAAGTCTCAATATCTTTTTCTGATAATTCTAGATCTTTACATGTTTAGAAATCGGGATAATGACCTTCTTTTCTTATTTTCTTAACACTTTTCCTTTTACTTCAACTTTATATATGGTTACTCTGAAGCTAAGCCTTCCTGAAGAGTGTATGATTCTTAAGTAATCAATTTTGTAAATTAAAAAAAAAAAGTAATTCACTTAAAAGCAAAAACTGAGTTATGGTTTTCACAAAAAAAAATGCAAAAGGGTCATAATATCACATGCAAAGATAAAAGAGTTACATACAGAGAAAGAGAAACATATTACTTCTACAGTGAAAGGAGCAAAAATTGAAATTACCTAAAAGAGATTGAATGGAAGGTTTTGTAAAGTTTTCCATACAAATCACTCCTGCGATGTTGGATTTTCAAAAAGGTAAAAACTTAATCAAAAATTGAAAAAGAGAATAGATGTTCTTAAGAGTTAAGATTTCCATAAAAGAAAAATGACTGAAATGGGTAATTGAAATTTTCACAAAAATGAAATTTATTTTTAATTACATACTATAATTTGATTATATTTCTAATCTTTTACGTATTAAAAAGTTTGTTTATATTTATAAACTATATGTATTTATTAACACAAATTTTTACACGTATAATTCTAATATCAAATTAAAAAATAAACTTTTAAACTTAAAACAATCTCACAAAATAAAATAAGTAGGGGATTTTATAAACTCTTAATATTTCTAACCATCTCTTTAACAATATTTTCCTAATATAGTTCTTTTACTTTCTAACTTTAAATACTTTTATTCTTTTATTATAAAATAATAAAATTATAAAAATATTTTTGTAATCAAATTTTCATTATTTTGAATTTATTTAATGATATTGTTTTCTAAAATATCATGACTTGCTTTATGATGGTAACATTTTAGAAATTATTAAAAAAATACTAAATTTTAATATATATATATATATATATATATATATATATATATATATATATATATATATATTAGTTTTAATGGTTTCTAAGCATAAATACCTGCAAAAACGAAATTATGAAGTGGTGTGGGAGTCTCTGCGCACAAGAACAGTCTGCCCAAAACTTTGTGCTACTCAGCACGCTACAGAAAACAACACAAGTATTTGAATATAACACAAATGGTGACCTAAAATTGAATGTGGTTGGAAAATAGTGCGCACTGTTTCCATTGATGACATAAGCTGCGCAGAGAAGGCATTGTCGTTTTATTTTTTTATAGGGAGAGCTATAAATGGAGCTGCCGTGCCTCTGTGTTTGTTTCCATAACAGGTAACAAAGAATCAAACGCAACAAGTGTTGAAAATAACACCCCCTGTTCCAATTTCCTAACGTGAAAGCTAAACAAAACAAACGGGGTTTCAGAAGAAAGTAACTTGCAAAACCCAAACTAGAAAAACAAATCAAAGCTTAGTCTTTCAGTTTGAGGTGGTGACTCACCGAGTTTTCACTCGTTAGCTTTTTAACAAGGTGTTCATATATGTCAAGTTGGTTTTTTTTTTTGTTATTTTAAGGTTTTAAAAAACTATTGTTTGACTCAAAAAGCAGAGGAGAGTGGGGAGTGATGGTGAAGTGGATCTGAAAGGTGAAAATTTTCAGTAGGTAGAGCCCAAAGCTATCATCTTTGAATCAAAGGGTGATCAAATGTTTTAGCGCTTTGGTTTGGTTTATCTGTCTTCCGACACACTCAGAAAATGACGCACCCTTCTTTCCACAAGCTTCTTCTACCCTCCACTCTCCAACCCAAACAACTGGTACCTATATTTTCTCTCATTCTTCCCACCTATTTTGTAGATTTTTTTTTATGTCTTTTGCCACCACTCCTATCTCCCAAACTTTGTCAGCTCGTTAATCAAGTTTGGATTTTTTTAAATTCCATCTGGAGTGTGTGTACCAATTCCTATCTGTACTTGTTTGTTCTGGTAGGGTTGGGAGGAAAAGTGCATGTTGGTCTGATGATGAGTTCTGAACCTAAATTTCTGGGTTTGTTATGTTTATTTCATGATTAGCTTGCTTTCAATTTTTTACTGCAGAAGACTGGTTGAGTGGTTGTGAAGAAAAGTCAGAAAATTTCTTTTGGGACAAGGTCTTGGGATTTTGGAAGACAGAGTTCTTTGTGTTGGCTCACTCGAAATTAGTGTAGAACATGAAGTCAATAAAGTGTGATTGGTTAATTTTATGTCTTTTTTCAACAGTGTTCTCACTTGTAAGCTTTTCAGCTTTGTCCACGTTCCTAAGTGAAAAACACCCTGTAAAATTGCCAGACTTTTTTGTTTTCTTGAAATTAGACTCTGTTGGTTGACCATGATTTGATGACTGGTTCTTCTACAGAAGAAATAAGCTTTAGGTAGGGGAATTATGAGAAATCACACGTTAAACACATATATATTCTCGAATTAGATATCTATCTTTTTACTGAGCACTGTCAATTTCTTTTCTCAGAGGTTCTAGTAAATACGAAACAGTGATCATGCATTTGAACAGTGTTTTTCACCGTATACACTCAAATTGATCTTAAAATAGTTATTCTGTGTTACTTAGGTAGAGATTTATAAGTTTCTCTCAACTTACATTGGAACTGATAAAGGAAGAACTTGAACTTGCAATAAATCCATATCCATGCCGCAATTATATAAAAAAAACTTCTGTGGAATGGAATCTGTATTGAATCCAACTCTGTCTTTGATATTTGAGCTTCATCAATCACATTAGCTCCAGAACTGTAGCGGAGTTTGAAAGTTCCGTTTATTCTGAAGTTGGCTGGCTTAAAAGTTGAATTGCATTTGAAAATTAGTCTAGTTAAGAATCTGAAGTTGAGTTTTGCACACATGTCAAACCGTTTTTAGTTATATCATCTGTTGTACATTACTGTTGATGGAGGTGGGCATTTAATAGTAATGGAAGGGGCAGTCTTCCTACCATCTTCATTCGATAAGTTTGGTTCTTAGAGTTTAGAACATCATTGAGATCTTGTCTTACAAAAAATTACCAATATTTGGAATCAAACTTGATTTATGAATTGCAGAGGCTTCCAGATGATTTTATGAGGAAATATGGGGGTGAACTTTCTCCAATTGTTACCCTCTCTGTTCCTGATGGTAGTGTCTGGCGTGTAGGGTTGAAAAAGGCAGACAACAAGTATTGGTTCCGTGACGGTTGGCAAGAGTTTATTCAGCACTATTCCATTGGCGTAGGATACTTGTTGGTTTTCAGATACGAAGGAAAGTCAGGTTTCAATGTTCATGTTTTTAATTTGGCTACTTCTGAGATAAACTATCAATCAGCCATACGATGCAGTAATGAAGGGCCTCACTTTGCAAATCTTCTTAAATTTTTTGAAGAAATGGATGATGAAGATTCCATTGAAATCTTGGATTCATCACCTTCCCATCTTGCTCCAAGTTCATTGCAAAATAGAGTTCTTGCTTGTTCAGTAGATAAAATGTCGCCTGCAAAGAGTTATACACCTCCAGCATTACAGAATCTGTTCAATGGATCTAAACTTAATAGCATAAACTGGGGGGAGGGTGGTGATGCGCATTGTTCCAAAAGTGCCAATTCACTGGATAATCGATTCACCAGAGACATAGGAGTTCAATTTAACGCAGTCGAGTTTAAAAGATCTACTGAAGAATTGAAACTACGAGCTTCCATGGAGGAAAGGTTGAAAAAAACTGCAAGAAAGAAGCGGAAATCAGGTCCTAGTAGTAGTCCCTTTTGACTCCTTTTTCTTTCTGTGATCTATTTATCTACAAAGGAAATTTTAAGATCAATACAATTTGTGAAAGTGCAGATGGACAGGAAGCCTCTGCTGAGCAAGAAGAGGAAGTTGAAATGCGCTTCAGATTTTATGAAAGTGCTTCTGCAAGAAAAAGAACTGTGACAGCAGAAGAAAGAGAGAGGGCCATCAGTGCAGCGAAAGCATTTGAACCACCTAATCCTTTCTGTAGGGTTGTCCTAAGGCCCTCCTACCTATACAGGGGATGCATAATGGTGAGCCTTTGAATTTGACACTACACATATAACTTTTCATTCTTCTTATTAGCTGATCTTGTATACTAAAATCTCATCTTTGTGTATTTTTTCAGTATCTGCCATCCTGTTTTGCAGAAAAACATTTGAATGGAGTTTCTGGGTTTATTAAACTTCAGATTTCTAATGGGAGACAGTGGCCAGTTCGCTGCCTTTATAGGGTAGGTAGAGCCAAGTTAAGCCAGGGGTGGTTTGAATTTTCATTAGAGAACAATTTAGGGGAAGGTGATGTGTGTGTGTTTGAGCTTCTTAGAATGAAAGAAGTAGTGCTGCAAGTTACCATATTTCGCATTACTGAGGAAGTGGGAATGTTGAAGCCTCCTCCTTCGCAGCAGAACCAAAACATGAGCTCAGCTAAACTGCTGAACAATCCCTTGCAGCAACACCTTAGTTCAACTCAAATGGTTAGAAATTAGCAGCAGCTTCATCACTTATAGCTCAGCTGTATCAAATAATACCTTGCTTATGTGTGGAACTCAGATGCACTTTCTGTCCAACATGTCAGGGTGACTTCATTGGAACATAGTTATTATAGTTTTGATACTTTTCCCTCATTCCTCTTCTTTTGACTTGGGTTGTAAATAGATTGTTCAATCTAGCTCATCAGAAACCGAGTCAATGTTTTTCCTATTTCTGTTTATCTTGTTTTTCTTTTCTTTTCAGTTTCAAGTTAGATTATATAGCACTGTTTTTGTTGATTGCTGTAAGTTGTGTCTGATAGTTTACTTGCATGTTCATCTTTTCTGTGACATGGATGGATGGATATACAAGGAGACAGTAAAAAAATAGGTTATTTTATTTTTAATTAGTTTATAAATTATTTTTAACAAATGAAAAAAAATATATTTTCTTTTATTTTCAAGAAGTTTACCTAAGTAATATTTACTTTTCATACCCTACTGTTTCTAAGAGATCAGCTTACATTTTTTTTTTCTTTCTTTGCTTTTGCTTTAAACAAATTTTCAAAAGTCCATTTTGAAATTAAACTTTTGAATGCCTATTTGTTCTATAACATTATGCTTCCCAAACTAAACAAATTGTTATTCCAAAATAAAACAGTATATTCCAGAAATTATAATTTTTGAATAAAATTTTAATTTTGAAAATACGAATACACTCTTAAAAAATTAGATCCGAAAGCACATTTTTACATAGCAATATGGAATTTAAATTTAGAAATACAAACTAACAGTGAAAAAACAAAATATTCACATTTGGAAAGACATTAGAGAGTATTTTTTTTAGAAAGGAAAAAAAAAATGGACATGGTGTTTAGAAAATTTACAACATGGTCTTTCTTTGGCCAAAATGATAAAAAACTATGTGTTTCTGCCTTTGACTTATTAACTTTACAACTTCATAAACTGCTAAAAATTTTCAGTGTTGGGATTACTTTAAAATTGTTTCAGCTAAATTCACTATTGAATATCATTTAAGCCTTATTATTCTGTTCCATGATCT
Source organism: Vigna mungo (assembly GCA_036885675.1). Classification (NCBI taxonomy): domain Eukaryota; kingdom Viridiplantae; phylum Streptophyta; class Magnoliopsida; order Fabales; family Fabaceae; genus Vigna; species Vigna mungo. The sequence goes on from CP144694.1 coordinate 33,837,257, forward strand.
TCCTATAGTACATTTGTGAAAAGAGATAATAAAAACAATTGTTTTAGTCTGTCAATAACTTCATATAGGTCTCTCATTCAAAGTTAAGTTTCAGGAAATTTGATAGGCACATAAACCTTGTTTTGAACTATGAAATAAGCTCACAGTATTGGAAGAATCATATACCAAATCATTCTTAATTTTATTTACTCAATATGGTTAACTAGTGCTGTCCCTTTAGTTCATGTAATACAAAAAAATTAACTTTAACAGTAATCTGTGAAATAAAAACCAGACTTATCATTATGGTTAATTATAGCATATTATAGGGTCAATCTCGTCCATAGTCACACGTTATTCATAAATAGAAACACAACATATATAGGAGATGCTTGTTGAGGTTAAAGTATTCAGAAATAGCATTATGTACATAGCATGGCATCATTAATATTTAGATGGACCACACGATAATTACCATAATCTGCACTGAACTGAAATAATTGGTGCAGTACTGGACATGCACCATGCACCATGCATGCACTGTTGTATGGTATGCTTTCACAATCATTTTCCGGGAAGAGAAAAGAATCATAATAATCACGAGATGCTCATCAGACACTTAAACAGAAGTTTCTTGGAGTCTTGAAGAAAAAAATAAATAAATTTATCATTCATTGCATTGATTTGTTGTGATAAGAATCAGATCACAGAAACTAATATCTTCATTCCAAAACTCTTAAAGTTGAGAAGCTTGCACACAAAAGCCACAACCTTACCCTACCCTTCTTGTTCTCCTTCAAAATTTTCATACCACACCTCTCAAAGAAAACAAAGATAAGTGCTTCTGCTATGTATGTGGTTCAAAACACTAGGGCATGTGAATAGTTGCTTCTGCAATAACATCTTCTGCATAATCAAGGTGTAACAGCTCCAAATCCTGCACTGCTCCAACTTACACTGGTATGATCTCTCCCTACCATTTGTATTTAGGGTTTGTAGTATCACTGTAATTAACTTCACAATGTTTCATGTAAGACTTTTTTAAAACTAAACCTTATGTGCTGCTTCTGACACCCTTTTCTTACAAAGGAACTATTGAATGGGATTTAATTTCAAAATTTTAAGAACAAATATAAAGCATACTTTTTTTTCTTTTGCTTTTTTTCATCATTGTGGTAAACTTTTAGTTCAAAAGTGAGGGCGTTTCAAACTTTCGTTTAAAGACTCAAAAGGGGGTTGTGATTGGTTGGAAAAAACTGGTTTTCAACACTGTCTTACTGATATAAGAAGAGAAAATGTTATTTACACTGAGTGCATGAATACCTGATTCCACTGGTTTTTTCTTGTGCCATGTTTGTATTGTGCCTTTTGTTTTTTTGTAAAAACCTAAGTTTGATTTTTGTTTTCACAAGCTATTATTAATTCGCATACTTTAGTGTCAGTTTATTGGTAGCTGCTACCATGAATGGACTCATTTGTCTGTCTTTATCCTTATTTTTGATATGGCTTTAATCATAACATTGTTAATGGTTTTTGTTTGGTTAGGAGTTTTCTACTGCCATGCATGCATGAGTGTTGAAATTATTTTTGAGAAAAAAAAAAGAGTATAAATTCTTTTTTATCCAAAGTTCATTTATGAAAAAAAGAAAATATTATTATTTGGTAAAAATATAGAGAATTTCTTCCTTTTTTAATGGAAGTTACATTTTAAATTTGTTGGTTTGTATGCAATGTCTTGAAATGTACTATTAAAATTGAAAAAAATAATAATAATAGAAAACTTCATAGATCACTGCCAATATTATATTTCCGGAGTATGGAAAATTAGCATTTACAATTAAAAAAATATAATATTTCTTAAAAAAAATCCTTTTATTAATTATCTATATACAAGGTCATTTGGTTAGAATTGTTATCTCTTTTTCTTTCATCTTTTTTTCTAGTAACTAATGTAATCGTTTTGGTAGTTCATATTGTTTTTGCTTTATTCCTTTTGGTATTAATTAAAATTTAAATGATGTGAAATTTGAAAAAACATATTATTTCGATAATATAAATAAATTAGGTGCTTTGGATTCTAAATCTTGAATATTATGTCTTTGTGCATTCAATTTCCTGAAAATTTTCATTGTTTTGAATATCAAGAAGACACAAATTTTCAGAACTTGTATTAGGAAAAGATTAAACCTTTCACAGCAGATCCAACGTTTCTTTGACAGCAATAGCACGATGACTGGTGGAGAGAGGTACCCAGACTTCTTCAAAGTCTTCCTTCAAGATCAGCACTCAGAAAGAATGGTAATTTCTTCATATGCTTTCTGCAACGATAATAGTAATGGTGTTCTTAGATTACTACTCAGAATATTGTAATACTTAGATTTACTGAAAATAGTGAGAGTTATAACAATTTAGTTATATCTCTATATTGCTTTAGTAATGTAACATACAAATGCAGTTTTTGATTCCAAACACTATCGAAGTATTATAATATCTCAAGTATTGATCTTTCTTCAGTGAGTATTGTTCTTTTTCTTCTCTCAAATTGCAGCTTATTCCCAATGCTTTTGTGAAGTTGGAACGGTTACAGGGAAGGATCCCTGAGGATGTCCTCCTCAGGAATAGTAGTGAGAGAGTGTGGCATGTTAAAACACGGTTTTTTGGGGACAGATTATATTTCGATGAAGGGTGGAAGATTTTCCGTGAAGAAAACTGCTTAAGAAATGTAGATTTTCTGATATTTAGATATGACGGGGTTAATGAGTTCAGGGTCAAAATCCTTGAAAAATCAACACAGTGTGAGAAAACTCTGGTAAAGATGGAGGAGGAGGAGGAGGGGAATGAAGAAGAGAAAGCAGCACCACAAGAAGTTGAAGAGACAGTGATAACACAGGAGGAACAAGCTGAGGACCGTGACATAGAGGACGAGGAAGACAGCCAAGATCAGGACTACGATGATGACGACAATGATGATAGTGATTTTGATGAGAACATAGAGATGGAAGAACAGAGTGAAGAAGAAATCTTCGTTGGTCCTGTTGGATACACCAGTCAAAGTTATCGAAAAACTTACAGAAGTAAGTAAGTTTTCAGCTTCATGTCGAACCAGTTTTTTTTCCCATGTCTATAATATGAGAGCATGAATCAGCCTTTACCCACTGATTTATCTTTCTTAGGGGACACTGCATCAAGTTCCTACCCCCAGACTGATGACCCTTTCAAAGAAGAGGAATTTGACCCAGAAACGTGCATTCAGCCAGAGAATAATTTTTTTGAAGCAAAACTCTACAGAAGTAGACCCAACGAATTGGTTAGAACTTATAATTCTAATATTTTTTGTTCTAGTTCTGTCCTTTTAACCTGCATATAGCTATTGGCTTTTCAGACACTAAAGCCCTGTTAGATGAGTAAGTCAATTTGCCCTGAGTCTTTGTTCCTACCTTCTACTTTCCGTTGCTAATTAAATTCCCTTTGGTTTGTTTTGTAAGCCCTTTTAATCTTTGAGCCTAGCCTATACTACCGTGTTCATGTTTAAAGTGTTAACTTTTTGATTCCCCGTGTCCTGACTCTGTTTAAGCAATTTCACTTTTCGTCTACTGTACTTTTTACTTTTGGTTTGATTTGATTCCTTTCTATTGCAGCATATTCCAGGAATCGCCATTCAAGATTTTTCTCTCAGTTTTCCTGAAAAGATTACCCTGAAATGTTGTCAACACTGCCAGCGAAAGGTACAATATGTGTTTTAATGGGGTTGTTCTGATAATTTGAAGTTATAGCTGTTTACTTTGATTGTCACAACAGGATATTCAAAGAAACAAATTGCAAGACTATCATCTCAACTTGGTACAAGAGACACCCATCAGAAAAAGATATTTAGAAGTGACGGGAAAAGTGTGTAGGTGGCAGGATGATAGAATATGTATCAAGGGTTGGGCAAACTTTAGCAGAAGGAACAAGATAAAAATTAATGATGTGTGCATCTGTGAAGTTATATCAGACGAAGACCAAGTAGTAAGAACATTTCTGGTGCACGTTATTGGTACTAGGAGGGAATAAACACACAATCATCTGCCAGAGATTTGGACTAGTGCCAATTACACGCTCTAAATATTTTTAGGAATTGATGCTTATAGTTTTCTTTCGTAATGGTTTCTTCCGTTGACTTGTAATGGCTACCATATTTATCTATTATTGGTTGCACTATCATTTAGATTACACTATTGCCTGGTTCTTACTTGGTTTGGAATTTGGAATCTTGTTTGTGGACTTAAACTCCACTTGGTTTCTTTGTTACTAGTTGGACAAATATAAACTTAATTATTATGCGAATTGGAGATTGGTGAACCGGTTTGATGCTTGAACTGTTCAAAGGCGCTGGAGATTTGCCACTAATTTGATGTTGCTACCAGCCGCATCTTTAACACGTAATGCTGCAACTGAGATTTTCCAGATTGCAGTCATCATGATCAGTGATCCCATTCCTTTATTTTAAAAGTGGCTATATAAATTTGCTGACCATTTAAAAACAAACTTGTATTTCCAGATAATATGTTAGTAAAACTTGCAGGGTTCATTCTATTTCTGAGGTTCTCATATTCGTGATCAAAATATAGTAACAAGGAGCATTGGTTTAAGGCACGTTGAAAAGAACGAACCCTTACCCACAAGTCTGTCTTTTCTGTTTACGGTCACTGAACAGAAAAGTGTTGCCTTCTCCCTCCCAACCCAAATGTGACATCCAAAAAATTGCATAGCATATTTCAAGGCAAAAATAATAAAGAAAATAAAGAACAGCATGAGCACTTGCTCAACATGAAAACTTGCACAAAAGTAGCAGCTATATAAATCAGTAAACGGGTGGTATTATGAAGTCTAACTATTACAGGAAATGTTTCACAGACCAGATGCATGAGACATATCGAACTTGAAACAAATTCAATGACAAAAATTTTGGCTCCCTATTCCCTTTAGAAGAGCAAATAACAGCAGCATTATTGCTGCAATATAAATCTATCATATATTCTTTTCTCCCTTTTCCATAAGAAATACCAAGAACTCCTATCTGCAAAACAGTGTATTGCCGTGACAAAACCTACTACGCACCCCACATGTGAGGACATCTGCAAGACAAAGTACACAGTCGGTTAAGAAGAATAAAACAAAATATTTACAATTCAGTATTTAATCACAAACAATAAGTAATCCGCTCTCAAAGAATAATAACCACAATAAGTAACCTGATTACAACAATTACGTTTAAGTATCCTTCAACTTTCAATTACTTCAAATCTATAAAATGATAATAGAACCTACAATATAAAATCAAGAGTCCTGGACCCAAAGGTACACAGCACATGCAATTGGCCGCTTATCCACACACAAGAATTAATAAAACGAAAGTTTATAAAACCAAAATGCATGTCCAGTAATAAACACAAGTCATAGTCAACAAAAACACAATATATCTCATTTGCAATAATGTGAGCGGGAGTTACTTACCAAAAATGGAAAAATATGAAAGATAAGAGGTAAAGTTTATTATAAAAAATGTGTCTTCTTTATATTCTTCATAAGAATTGAACACAGGTATCAAGAGCTTCCAACAACTAGAACTCGCACTTAACCAACTGAGTTATACGCCCTTGATCTAAAACATGTGTTAAAAACCCGTCTAGTTACATATTCTATGAATAGAGATCCCTCGGAATTTATTTTCTGGCAGGTGGAAGGGCCTTGGTTCTTGAAAAGAAAACACCAACACCTCACCCACCTCCCATTTTACCATTTTATCCTTCATCTTTTACCATTTTATCCTTCATCTAGGAGATCGTGCAATTTGCGAAAAAAATTCGCAACAAAAGTTTTTCCACCAGTTACGAGCCATGAGTGCATCAGCACAACCAATTGACACTAGTGTCAAGATACTTGCTTTCATGACTTGACAAGACGCTATGCACAGATTCAGACCCGAAGTCTATCAAATATATTACAATCAAACACACACGCAAACACGCTTGTTCTCACAGTTTGAAGGGACATATTACACCATAACTGCCAAAAGTGAGCAGACTACGGAACTTCACTTTCAATTAAGGAGCCATCCAAGAAAAGTTAAACACATCAGAAGCATAAACTTATTCATAAACACTCCAAAGAAGAGAAGAAGAAAACAAAAAAATCTTCCAAGCTAATCTGTAAAATCTCCTTTATATAAGTTTTTCAAAATCAGACTTTTAACTTATGCACCATTTTTAACTTATAAAGAAATTTACTACATTTTTGTCCTTTATTTTCTTCTCCAAAAAATGCTTCTAGAGAAATCCGAAAACTTTACCATTCTCCTTTTCAATATACTTTTACACATAATCTGATAATATCTTTACAAAAAAGATGCCCATATGCTCTGTATTCTATGCAGTCCAATAAACTAGGTATAAAATTAAATTCACAGGCATGACTGTAATATAGAAATAACATATACGTCATTCCGTTTATTCTCCTTGCACAGCAACCTATTAATTCTGACAATGGAAGATAGATATGGATGAGAAACAGTGGGTGACCTAAAATTCAAGCAACGGTTACGGTTTGTTGTTTGGAAGGTTGGAGACCCTTGTTCCGTCGATTTTGGTCGGAATCGGCGAGAAAATCTTCGATGTTGTAGACGACGGTGATATAGAGAGAGCAGCTAGGGCACCGAGCAATCTCTTCACCGAGTTTGAGGTCTTCCTTCGTGATCTGGAAGAGGTCCCCGCAAGGGCACGGGTACGTGTAGGCCTGCAACTCCTCGTTCCACTCCATGTCCTCGATCTCCACCTCGTCGTACGACATCGTTTTGCTCTTTCTGGACTTTCGCCTTTCAGGGTTTTTCTTCTCTCTCGACCAACAAACCCAACGCCAACAGAGGGAGCAAAACAGAAGAGGAGATTCTTGCCTTTATCTAAATTTACAATTTAAGCCCTTCAATTTGGAGAATTTCTTTTCCTCAAAATCATAAAACCTAAGATATGTAATTTAAATTGCTTTTATGGAAGTTTTATTTTTCCTTTTTATGGGAGGGTCCTTCAAATAAATAAATAAAGTTCTCAACCGTCAATTGTTTATTTTATTATTTAATTTTTGCATAACTCGGGTGAAAAATGAATAAGTTATTAGAGGTGATTTATTTATTATTAGACAAAACACGTAGCATAGAAAATTAATTTAATTAAAGAATAAATAAATTTAAATAAATAATAATTTAAAAGAATAAAATGATAAAATAATTAAATTTAAATTAACAAGTAAAAATAAAATCTGATTGTTTTAATTTAAAATGATAATTACTTAAATAATAAAATTGGAAAAATAATTATTTACACGAAAAAATAATTTTGTTTGTATATAGATATAGATTTTTTAATGAAATAAATAAAAACTGAAAAGTGATTTTTTTTTCTCTCTGAATCTATGAGAATAATAATACAAAATCTGTTAACTTTCCCTTTTTTTTTTCTCTCCCACCTCTTTCTCAATCCAAACATGAGGATGAAAACTGAAAGAGCAAGAACTATTCTCTCCCGATGAACTCACTTGAAAACTTGAGATGAGTTTCATATTTTTAATTTTAAAATAATAAATAAACAATAGCACGCATCGATACAATATTCAAACCGTGTCTTTTTTATCTTGGGAGACTGCATTGATAATAAAGAATATTTTAATATTTTATGAAAATAGATTACAATTTATATTTTCATGAATATAAATAGTTAAAATAGAATTAGATGTTTCTATTTTTGTTATTATTTTTGAAGTGATAATCAACTTTTTTTTTTGCCTTTAAAACAATATTCTTTTTAGTAAATTTCGTTTAATTTAGTTGTTTTATCTGATGGTGTCTAAATAGTTAAGTGTTTAGTGTTTAGGTAAGCAAAAATTAAAGGAGTTATCACGCAGTACAACTCATAGCAATCGCAATTCATTGAGATAAAGACTGCATTATTGTTTCTAATTTTGGTTGCACCATATAGGTCTTTTGTGAAAAGATTCTGGTTCTAGTTTTTTTTGTAGGTTTGAGTGAAGATGATGGTGTGAAGAGGAGAACTAGAGGAGGTGCGAACTTGATTATGAGACTAGTGGTTGATGATTTGCGAGTAATTACTTCATTTTGATGGTTATCTATGTTTTGGAGATAAACGATTGTAGTGGAGAAGGTGAAGTAGGATTTTGTGTGGATGCTTTTATGGTTGTATTTCTGGTTCTTTGATATTGCAGGTTGGGTGCGAAGATGAAGGAGATTTCATGGTGATGTAGTTCGCATGAAGGAGGCTCGCGAATCTGGATGATGGTACATGGTTTTTGTGTTTTTTGATCTTAGGTTGATGCGCAAGGAGATGACAATGGATAAGAAGCGCGACGAAGGGGTTTAATGATTGTAACACAGTTGATGAATTAAGGTTTCGCGTGAGTACTATAATGATTATGTTTGTAGTTTTTTATGTTGCAGGTTAGGTGCAAAGATGAAGGAATTTTTCATGTGTTGTGGTTTGCATGGAAGAGGCTCGCAGATCTTTGAAGATGGAGAGTTGGTGAAGCATTTCATCGAGCTTTTCCGACTATGTTTTAGAACGAGTATTCTTGGCCATGGAGGAGAAACCAGAATGAAAGCACCAATATTAAGGTAATGCACTGAATTCAAGGACAAACAACCTCTAGAAGAACAAAAGATAAGAAAAGTGAATAAAGATTTTCTCATCTTTTTCATTCAAATATATGTAATATATAACCTAATACCTAAGCTCACAAAAGGACAATAACAAAATCTTAACCAACTTTCATTACATAATATGATGACTCATACAATCCTTTAATAATAAATAAAATTAGGTATCTCTTTTGTTTTATGAGTCATTCTTTTGGACCTGACATCATCTTTGATTGTGTCTGTTACAAAATTTGGACTTTCATGTCTAACTAAATGATGGTTTGTGGTCACGTTGATACTAAAAGAGATTACAACATAAAAGAAAAGTATATCAATATACTTGGTGATTGATAGAAAAAAAAAACCACTTTCAATTAACTATGTAACTTGCCAAAGTATATAAAAATTGAAAATTCATTAAATTTTTACAACATATATGAAAAATTGAAAGCTTCAATTTTTGTCACATATACTAAAAATAGATCGTTCATTCAATTTTGCCTACATATATGAAAAATTAACAGCTCAGTTTTTGTCACGTATATAAAAATTGCCAACAATTTTTCTTATGTGGATACTAACAATTTAGACAATGTGAAAAAGACAAAATTAAACAAATTTCAAAAAAAATGCGACCATAAATGTAAAAAAAAGTCAAAAACAACTTTAAATAAAAATAATAAGAACAAAGGTAGATATATTAAACTAAATTTTACTCTCCTCGTATTTAAAATGTTAGTCCACCAAGTTAAGGAACGTGCTTTTTATGAATATATCATTTGAGTAAGTGTCATCTCATTTTTTTATTTATAAGAATAAATAATTTTAAAAACATTATTATCATAAACATTGTTCTTATTTCAAAACTTGACTAATTTAAAATTTTAAATATCGAATAAAATATTTAATTTATATTTTTTAAATATTTCGCATGGCTTATTAATTTAAAGAAAAAAAAAAATTGGGAAGAAGAGATGGAAGACAGAAAGGTATTAGTATGGTTCCATGGTGGACATGGGAAGCAGAAAGCAATGAAACGCAGTGATGCAAGGAATTCACCAACACCAACAACACCAACACCTAGCTGCACTCGTCTCCGCGGCCCTCCCCAAGGACGATTCCGACGAAGACCCCTCCCCTCGCCTAGCAGCGATCCACTCCATCCACCGCGCCATCCTCCACCCTCATAACTCCCTCCTCCTCTCTCACTCCGCCACTTTCCTCGCCCAGGCCTTCTCCCAACTCCTCTCCGACAAGTAACTTACTCATTTCACCTCACTCCGTTTTTGACCTAATTTCAAACTCACTTCACTCACACTACTCATCCTTTTTCAACTAACTTCGATTCTCCTGCAGATGCTACGAGGTGCGGCAGGCCGCGGTCACAGCCTACGGTGCGCTCTGCGCTGTGGCCGCTTCAATCCCTGTCGCTTCCAACGGAAGACAAAACCTTCTCATGCTCGTCGACCGCTTCATCGGCTGGGCGTTGCCGTCTCTCAGCACAGCCGTCGCAGTCGATGGCACTAAAGAGCTCGCGCTGGAAGGCCTCCGCGAGTTCCTCAACGTTGGTGGAACGGACAGGTACGCTTTGCCTATTTTGAAGGCCTGTCAGGTGCTGCTTGAGGATGAGAGAACCTCTCTGGCTCTGTTACACAGACTTATTGGTGTTATTACTTTGATATCGTTGAAGTTCGTGAGGTGCTTTCAGCCTCATTTCCCTGACATTGTTGACTTGCTTCTCGGTTGGGCTTTGATGCCGGATTTAGCTCAATCAGATAGGCGTGTTATTTTGGATAGCTTCTTGCAGTTTCAGAAGCATTGGGTTGGCAGTCTTCCCATGTCCTTGAGATTGCTCACTAAGTTCTTGGGGGACATGGAGGTTTTGCTTCATGATGGAACTCCAGGCACGCCGCAACAGTTTCGGCGGCTTCTTGCTCTGCTTTCTTGTTTTTCAACTATTCTGCAGTCCACTGCCTCGGGATTACTGGAGATGAACCTTCTTGAACAGATATGCGAGCCGCTCAGCGCCCTGCTGCCAAGATTGCTACGGTGTTTATCAATGATTGGGCAGAAATTTGGGTGGTCTGAGTGGATTGAGGATTCCTGGAAGTGTTTGACTCTTTTGGCTGAGATTTTGCAGGAGCGGTTTTCAAGTTTTTATCCTCTTGCTGTTGATATTTTGTTTCAGAGCTTGGAGTTTGGAGTGACAGTGCAGCGGCCAGGGTTGAAGAAGATTAGCTCTTTCCAAGTCCATGGGGTTTTGAAGACTAATCTTCAGTTGTTGTCGTTGCAAAAGCTTGGCCTCCTTCCATTGTCCGTGAAGAAGTTATTGAAGTTTGATGCATCGGTCTCTCAACTGCGGTTGCATCCGAATCATTTGGTGACTGGGAGTTCTGCAGCTACTTACGTTTTTTTGCTTCAGCATGCGAATAAAGAAGTCGTTGATGAAGCAGTCACCTCGTTGATTGAGGAACTGGAGCTCTTGAAGAGTTTAATAGGAAACAACAATGGCCATTCATATGAATTTAATCGTATTATAGATACTAAAACATTTTCAGAAGCTGAGTTATTGGCCTTAATCAAGTTTGATTTGAAAGTACTATTAGCGTGTGTTTGCATGGGTGAGGACAACAGTTTGATTAAACAAAAGGATATTGCTTCCTTGTATCTCAGGAGGTTAGAAAAGTTAGAGTCGTTTATAACAAAACAGATGAATCCTTTTGAATTACCAATCCAGAATTTCATGGAGTTGCAGATCACTGTTGTTAAGACATTGGAGCGGCTAAATTCAGTTGAGTTCTTAATTAAGTGTTCTGTGAGAGAACAGAATTGTGAGAAGACCTTAGTTGAATTTCCAACTGAAAAGGAGGACAGAGATGATCAATTCAGTAATGAGCGTTTGGCTGTGATTACTGAGCATTTGGAGAAGTACAGCAAGCTCGTTGTAAAAGCCTTTCATGTTTCTTCTCCTCTGGCAATTAAATTAATTGTTCTAGATTGGGGCCAAAAGTTCTGCGAGAGTGTAATGGCAGTTAATAAGATCTCAAGCATTAGCGGTTTTTCCTACGAAGCATGTGAGTATGCTAGTGTAATCATGAACTTAGTTTTTTCACTTTTAGGTGGTACATTTGAGAGGGAACAGGAAGTGAGGTCACATGTTGCAATAACTCTGGAGATGTTTATGCAGGCAAAACTTTTGCATCCTGTGTGTTTTTATCCCTTAGCTGAAGTCATACTGGAGAAACTTGGGGATCCAACCATAGAAATACGGGATGCATATGTAAGACTTCTTGCCCATATTTTGCCTACTACTATATATACATGTGGTCTGTATGATTATGGAAGATTTAGGTCTGTTGACCCTGTGTTAGGAAACAATTCTAAGCTGCACTGGAAACAATTATTTGCCCTGAAGCAGTTGCCACTGCAACTGCACTCCCAACATCTTGTGTCAATCTTAAGTTACATTTCACAAAGATGGAAGGTGCCTCTTTCTTCTTGGATCCAGCGCCTCATTCATAGTTGCCAGAGTTCAAAGGATGCTATTTTAAGTCTACCTGAAGAAACGGGAATTTTTGGTGCTAATTCTCCATGGTTGGATATACGAGTGGATGAAGACATACTTGAAAAAATCTGTTCTGTCAATAATTTGGCTGCTGCCTGGTGGGCTGTACAAGAAGCAGCTCGGTACTGTATTGCTACAAGACTACGGACTAACCTTGGTGGCCCCACCCAAACATTTGCTGCTCTAGAGCGTATGCTTTTGGACATTGCACACCTTTTGCAACTTGACAATGAGCAAAGTGATGGGAACTTAAGTATGATAGGGTCTTCTGGTGCTCACTTGCTACCAATGAGATTATTGTTGGATTTTGTGGAGGCTCTTAAGAAAAATGTATATAATGCATACGAGGGGTCTGTCATTTTACCACCTGCTACTCGTCAGAGTACTTTATTTTTTCGAGCAAACAAAAAAGTATGTGAGGATTGGTTTTCTCGTATTTGTGAGCCAATGATGAATGCCGGGCTGGCTGTACATTGTAACGATGCTGTTATTCAGTATTGTACACTGCGTTTACAGGAGCTCAAGAATCTTTCTGTGTCAACTTTGATGGAAAAATCTAGGACCCAGGTAACTGATAACCTCCACAATATCAGAGGAAGGTATAGAGGAGATGTCCTGAAAGTTTTAAGAGATGTTTCACTAGCTCTTTGCAAGAGTTCTGATCCAGAGTCTTTGATTGGCCTTCAAAAATGGGTTTCCATTACCTTCTCCTTACTCGGGGATGAAAACCAGTCCTTCAGTGAGGGTGGAACAGTTGGACCACTTTCTTGGATAAGTGGGCTTATATATCAGGCAAGAGGTGAGTATGAAAATGCTGCAGCTCACTTTACGCACTTGCTACAGACAGAAGAGTCACTCAGCTCCCTTGGTTCTGATGGTATACAGTTTGTTATAGCACGCATAATTGAGAGCTATACGGCTGTATCTGATTGGAGATCTCTTGAAACCTGGCTGTTAGAATTACAACAGCTTCGTGCTAAACATACTGGTCGAACTTATTCTGGTGCTCTAACAATGGCTGGAAATGAAGTTAATGCAATCCATGCATTAGCACGTTTTGATGAGGGTGATTATCAGGCTGCATGGTCAAGCCTTGATTTGACACCTAAAAGCAATAGTGAGCTTACCCTTGATCCAAAAATAGCCTTGCAACGGAGTGAGCAGATGCTCTTGCAATCTTTGCTCTTCCAGAAGGAGGAAAAAAGTGATAAGGTACTGCATGATCTGCAGAAAGCTAGGTCAATGTTGGAGGAACCACTTTCTGTTCTGCCACTTGATGGCTTAGCTGAAGCAACACCTCTTGCAATTCAATTGCACTGCATTTTCCTTGTAGAAGATAATTGCAAGCTCAAAACAAATCATGAGAAGGGCAAACAACTACCATCAATACTGAATTCTCTTGAATCACTACCATCTTCCATAAGTAAAATCCGTCAAGATTGTAATTCATGGCTGAAAGTTCTTAGGGTTTATAAAACCATTTCCCCAAGTTCTCCCGTTACTCTAAAATTTTGCATTAATTTGCATAATTTAGCCCGCAAGCAAAATAATCTTTTGTTGGCAAATCGTCTGAACAACTACATAAAAGATCATGTATTTGCTTGCCCTGAGGAGAGGCATCGAAATCTTCTGGTCTTAAACTTGCAGTACGAGAGCATTTTACTACAATATGCTGAAAACAAGTTTGAAGACGCTTTCACAAACCTTTGGTCATTTTTGCATCCTTGCATGGTTTCTCCAAAACCATCTATAGTATCTGACGTTAAAGAGAGGATTCTGAAGGCCAAAGCATGCTTGAAACTCTCAGATTGGCTGAGACGAGATTATTCAGACTGGAGTCCAGAGGGCGTTGTTCTCAAGATGGCAGCAGATTTTGATTTGGCTGAATCATCTCCATGTGGCAAAGATGGCAGCAAAGAAAACTTAAGTTGCAAATCAAATTTGGGTTCTATTATTGAGGAAATTGTTGGTACAACAACAAAATTGTCTTCTCGTATTTGCCCCACCATGGGCAAGTCATGGATTTCTTATGCTTCTTGGTGCTTTAAGCAAGCAAGAGACTCACTCCATGCTCAGAGTGAAACTATCCTTCATTCATGCTCGTTTTCTTCCATGCTTGTTCCAGAAATTCTACCTGACAGATTCAAGTTGACTGAGGATGAGGTGCGAAGAATTAAGTCATTGGTTTTGTGTCTTTTTCAGGACAATATTGATATGAAAGGTTTCACAGATGAACAGGAAGAACGAAGCTCTTGGCTTGATTCTGCAGAGCTCTCAATTAGTGAGAGTCCTCTGCAGAAATTGGTTTGGAATATAGTGAATGTTATAGAAACCGCTGCAGGGGCATCAGGTGCAGAAAACTCTGGTGGTGAATGTCTTTCAGACATGGTATCTTCTCAATTGAGGATTTGTTTGTTAAGCACAAATTTTGGGCTTGGAGAATCTGACATTACTTCTGCATTGGATAATTTTGTTGATATTTGGTGGTCTTTGAGAAGGAGGAGAGTGTCCTTGTTTGGACATGCTGCTCATGGTTACATACAATATCTTTCTTATTCATCTTCCCGTATTTGCCATAGTCAAGTGCCTGGTTCTGAATACGAGACTTTGAAGCAAAAATCTGGCAGCTACACCCTGAAGGCTACGTTGTATATATTGCATATACTTCTCAATTATGGTGTGGAATTGAAAGATACTCTTGAATCTGCTCTTCTGGTTGTTCCTTTGTTGCCATGGCAGGTTGCATGCTAGATCTTAAGCTTTTACTTTATCTTCTTTCTGTTTCATGAGTATAGTTAACTGAAATGTTACTGGAATTGTCGTTATAGGAGGTTACACCTCAACTGTTTGCACGTATAAGTTCACATCCTGAACAAGTGATCCGAAAGCAGTTGGAGGGTTTACTAACAATGCTGGCGAAACAATCTCCATATTCTATAGTGTACCCAACACTAGTTGATGTTAATGCTTATGAAGAGAAACCTTCAGAAGAGCTTCATAATGTGTTGGGCTGTCTGGTAATATAAAATTTCTGTGTGCATTTGTAGCTTATGTATGTATTCTTTTTACTTCAAATATTCTCTTAACATTATATGGATAATTTGGCATCAAAGTTTTCACAACGTGACAATGGTCACGTCTGCATTTAAAGACAGTGAAGTGTGGTCACTGATCAATTAATCTTTTTCAGGGATTTAGTAGTTTCAATTCTAGTGTCTGTAATATACTTTGGGTGGAAAAATACAAACTAATCTAGTTTCAGGCATAATAAGCATCTTGTTGGGTACTCATTAGTTTGACCTAGCATATTTATTAAGACATGATGTGACGTGCTCATGGATTTGACCAAAACTTCTATAGTTGTTACTGCTTTTATACTGACCTTTTATTAACTTACTTGTTTGGAGTAGCAAATTGGATAATTAAAATTTACTTGTTCCATGCAGAGAGAACTTTACCCCCGACTGGTTCAGGATGTTCAGCTTATGATAAATGAACTTGGAAATGTTACTGTTCTCTGGGAGGAGTTATGGCTGAGTACTCTTCAGGATCTTCATACAGGTTGCTTACTGAATTTTTCCAATATTTTGTTGATCATGAGATCCATTTCATTGCATTGCATTGGATAATTGATGACTTCTTTTTTGGTGTTTGAGGAAGGTACATGAGATTTCTATTTATTGAATAATTAGGTGGAGAAATGGGGCTAACCATATTTTGTTGCAGATGTGATGAGACGGATAAACTTACTGAAGGAAGAGGCAGCAAGAATTGCAGAAAATGTAACACTTAGTCAGAACGAGAAGAACAAGATAAATTCTGCTCGATATTCTGCAATGATGGCTCCAATAGTTGTGGCTTTGGAGCGTCGATTAGCTTCAACGTCTCGAAAACCTGAGACTCCTCATGAAGCTTGGTTCCAGGAAGAGTATAAAGACCAACTAAAATCAGCCCTAGTATCATTTAAAATCCCTCCAGTATCTTCTGCAGCTATAGGTGATGTGTGGCGACCTTTTGATAGTATTGCTGCATCCTTGGCCTCATATCAGAGGAAGTCTTCAGTTTCCTTGGGAGAAGTGGCTCCACATTTGTCTTTGTTATCATCTTCAGATGTTCCAATGCCAGGTCTTGAGAAACAAATGCAAGTACCGGACTCTGACAAAGCAACTGATCACCAAGGGGTTGTCACAATTGCTTCTTTTCATGAGCAAGTTACCATCTTACCAACAAAGACAAAGCCTAAGAAACTAGGTATACTTGGTTCAGATGGTCAGAAATACACATATCTCCTCAAAGGACGAGAAGATTTGCGCCTTGATGCTAGAATCATGCAATTATTGCAGGCTATAAATGGTTTTCTGCATTCTTCATCTTCTGCATGTAGCAATTCTCTTACCATTCGCTATTATTCTGTGACTCCAATCAGTGGTCGGGCTGGCCTAATCCAGTGGGCGGGCAATGTGGTAAGCATTTACAGTGTATTTAAATCTTGGCAAACCCGTGTCCAGCTAGCACAGTTTTTGGCATTGGGCTCTGCAAATACAAAATCCTCAGCTCCTCCACCTGTTCCACGTCCCAGTGATATGTTTTATGGGAAGATCATACCTGCACTTAAAGAGAAAGGCATAAAGAGGGTGATTTCCCGAAGAGACTGGCCTCATGAAGTCAAATGTAAAGTTCTTCTTGATCTCATGAAGGAAGTGCCTAGGCATCTTCTTTACCAGGAGCTGTGGTGTGCTAGTGAAGGATATAAAGCTTTCAGCTCAAAATTGAAGAGGTACATCACAGGAACTTCTGAACCTCTGGCGCATTTTGTGGTTATGCCATTTATAGTTAAACTGAATGGTTAAAGGTGTTCCCTGAATATGGATTTGGTTTTTGGGGATTTTTTTTACTATAATATCTACAGGGATATTCGTACTAACCATGAACTTGGTTCTCCATTTACACCTTGTTTGGTTGAGAATATAGTAGAGGATGAAATTTGTGTTGTATGTTTGATCGGAGAGGAAAAGAGGGAAAACAATTTTATAAAATGGTACGAGCCACCATAGTATTTCTCATGTGCTCATACTCATCTCTCTATTTCTCTCCTCATCTCATCTCTATTATTTCTCTTCAATCAAACACCTTTAATTTCTACTTTACTTCCATTCAACCTATTTCTTTCCTCTCTATCAAACAAAGCATTAAAACAATAAGTGTAGTTCAATCAATGTTTTGAAGGCTTTAGTTCTTTTATCATTAGTTGTCAAATACGGGTTGACTATTCTATTTGAATGTACCTCTTTCCAAGCTTGTGCTTGGAAAATGATGAACCTTTTTCTTTGAGGCAAGAATTTATAATAGATTTGATACTCCAGTTAGCTTTACTATTATTATAATTGTCCACCATCAATTGTAGGTATACAGGAAGTGTTGCTGCAATGAGTATGGTTGGTCATGTTTTGGGACTGGGAGACAGGCATTTAGACAACATTCTTATAGATTTTTGTAATGGGGATATCGTACACATTGATTACAATGTGTGTTTTGACAAGGGGCAAAGACTAAAAATTCCAGAGATTGTTCCTTTCCGTTTGACCCAAATAATTGAAGCAGCTTTAGGGCTAACTGGAATAGAGGGTAGCTTCAGATCAAACTGTGAGACAGTTATTGGTGTTTTAAGGAAGAACAAAGATGTGCTTTTGATGTTATTGGAAGTGTTTGTTTGGGATCCACTTGTGGAATGGACACGAGGTGATTTTCATGACGAAGCTGCAATTGGCGGTGAAGAGAGAAAAGGTATGGAGTTGGCTGTCAGCTTAAGTCTATTTGCATCTCGAGTACAGGAAATTCGGGTTCCTTTACAGGTATGTACAGAACATAGTTGTACACAAGCAAGTATTTGTCTCTGACATAATTAGATAAGCAGTGTTCAAACCTTCTTGTGGTTGATATTTGGTTCAGATGTGTTAAAATAAGTGTGCAAGCACATAAATACTTTTGTGCTTCAAGCATTTGTGTAGTTTATGGATATTACACGAACACATTTTAGAATTTGTGTGATGTATTTGAAATCGATTTGCACTCTTGATTTTTATTTAAATTCTTTAATTTGTAACCTTCAATTAGAAAATCCAGCGTGTGAAATTTGTCATACAGTATAGCTACGTGTTTATATATATTTACTTGAGATCTATTCAACTTGACTAATAAATGACTCTTTTTCTCCCTTAAATCTGTGAATAGGAACACCATGATCAATTATTGACAAGCCTGCCAGCTGTTGAATCAGCACTTGAGGTATTGATGAAATCAATGCCATGAAATTGTTTGGCTACATTTAAATTGTTTTTGTTTATTTTTTTTCTCAATTCATATATATATATTTTTTAATTTGAATTAACTTTGAGAAGTATGTACCAGAGGTTTGGTGATGTTCTAATCAAATACGAGCTTGCCTCTAGTCTGTACTGTCGAGCTGACCAGGAGAGGTCAACCCTTATATTGCATGAGACATCTGCAAAGTCAATTGTTGCTGAAGCAACCAGTAATTCAGAGAAAATTCGAGCTTCTTTTGAAATTCAGGCTCGGGAATTTGCTCAAGCAAAGGCTATGGTTGCTGAGAAAGCTCAGGAAGCAATGACTTGGGCTGAGCAGCATGGAAGGATTCTTGATGCTTTACGGTGTAACTTAATCCCAGAAATAAATGCTTCTTTTAAGCTGAATAACATGGAAACGGTCATATCACTTACATCTGCTGTCATTGTAGCAGGGGTTCCACTAACTGTTGTTCCTGAGCCAACACAAGCACAATGCCATGATATAGATAGGGAAGTTTCTCAATTCATAGCTGAGTTGGGTGATGGACTAACTTCTGCCACAGCTTCTTTGCAAGCATACTCCTTGGCCCTGCAAAGAATTCTACCGTTAAATTACCTTTCAACCAGTGCAGTGCATAACTGGGCACAAGTTCTACAACTTTCTATCAATGCCCTGTCATCAGATATGCTCTCTCTTGCCAGAAGACAGGCTTCTGAACTTATTGCAAAGTTTCATGTAGATAACAGTGATTCTATTAAATTCAGTCATGATGATCTCTGTTTCAGAGTGGAGAAGTATGCAGTTGAAATAGAAAAAATAGAAAAAGAGTGTGCTGAAATAGAGAGTTCTATTGGCTCTGAATCAGAATCAAAAACTAAGGATCGTCTCTTATATGCTTTTATGAAATTCATGCAGTCCATTGGTCTTTTAAAGAAGGAAGTTGGAATATCTTCTGTTCAATCTAAATATGACAGTGAGATACCTTTAGGAGAGCTAGACGAGGAGAGGGAGAAAGTATTTTCAATTTTGAATATTGCCGTGAGTTCACTTTATAACGAGGTTAAGCATAAAATATTAAATATTTATAATGATACATCCGGAGGGAGAAATCAATACAATATGTTGCAGAACGATTCTGGAACTATTTTTGCTGAGTTTGAAGAACAAGTAGAAAAATGTAATCTTGTGACAGAATTTGTTCATGATCTATGCCAATTTATAGGAAAGGACATCCCTTCTGTTGATATTAACCAAGTTCGTTTGAAGATTTCTTCTGAAAGTAATTGGGTTTCCATTTTCAGTAATATTTTAATTTCCTGTAAAGGACTGGTTAGTCAAATGACAGAAATTGTTCTGCCAGATGTAATACGAGCTGCTGTTTCATTAAATTCAGAGGTTATGGATGCATTTGGATTGATCTCACAAGTTCGGGGATCTATAGAAACTGCACTGGAGCAGCTTATGGAGGTTGAAATGGAGAGAGTATCACTTATTGAACTTGAACAGAACTATTTTGTTAAGGTTGGTCTTATTACTGAGCAGCAGCTGGCCCTTGAAGAAGCTGCAGTTAAGGGCAGAGATCATCTTTCTTGGGAAGAGGCAGAGGAACTTGCATCCCAAGAGGAAGCTTGTAGAGCACAACTGGAACAACTTCATCAAACATGGAATCAAAGGGATGTAAGGACTTCGTCTCTTACCAAGAGGGAAACAGACATTAAAAATGCTTTGATTTCTGTGAATTGTCAATTTCAATCTCTTGTTGGTGTGGAAGAAGAAAGGGAGCTACATATTTTGAGAAGCAAAGCACTACTGGCCTCACTTGTTAAGCCTTTCTTGGAATTGGAATCCATTGATATTTTGCTGTCTTCAACTGATGGTTCAGTTGCCATGCCCACGAGTAAATTTCATACTTTGACAGATTTGATAAACTCTGGAAATTCTATCTCTGAATATGTCTGGAAAGTTGGAGGTCTATTGGATAATCATTCCTTTTTTATTTGGAAAATAGGAGTCATAGATTCTTTTCTTGATGCATGCATTCATGACATAGCTTCATCAGTTGAGCAAAATCTAGGCTTTGACCAATCACTCAATTTTATGAAGAAAAAACTTGAAATCCAACTTCAGAAACACATTGGTCACTATTTAAAAGAAAGAGTTGCTCCTAGTTTACTGGCTTGTTTAGATAAAGAAAATGAGCACTTGAAGCAACTTACAGAGTCATCACAGGAACTTGCTTTAGACCAGGGGAAAAAGGATGGGGCTGTGAAAAAAGTTTTACTCATGCTTGAAGAATATTGTAATGCACATGAAACTGCTAGAGCAGCAAAATCAGCTGCTTCTATCATGAAAAAACAAGTGAATGAGTTAAAAGAAGCTCTTCGGAAAACTGCCCTTGAGGTAGTTCAAATGGAATGGATGCATGATGTTAGTTTGAACCCATCATATAACAGAAGAATCAGATTTGAGAAGTATCTAGATACTGATGACAGCTTGTATACAATCATTTTAAATCTCAACCGATCTAAATTACTGGACAATGTGCAATGTGCTGTGTCAAAAATCACAACATCAATGGATTGTCTTCAGTCTTGTGAACGAAATTCTCTTATGGCTGAAGGACAACTTGAGAGAGCAATGGCTTGGGCTTGTGGAAATTCCAGTAATTCTGGAAATACTTCAACCACAAATTCAGGAATTCCTCCTGAGTTCCATGAACATATTAAGAATCGGAGGCAGATTTTATGGGAATCTAGAGAAAAGGCATCAGACATTGTGAAGTTGTGTGTGTCAGTGTTAGAGTTCGAAGCATCAAGAGATGGGTATTTGTTTATACCAGACCAACCTTATCCCTTTAGGAGTAGTGTTGATGCCAAGACATGGCAGCAGGTGTACTTGAATGCACTAACAAGATTAGATGTTACTTTTCATTCTTATTCACGTGAGTTTGCTATTTTCCTATGTTTGTTGAACTTCCCCATTAGTTGAACGTCTGCATAAAGGGAATATGTAATCTCCTTTTCTTGTGACAGGTACTGAACAAGAGTGGAAGCTTGCACAATGCACTGTTGAAGCTGCTTCCAATGGATTATATACTGCTAGCAATGAACTCTCCATTGCCTCTCTAAAAGCAAAGTCAGCTTCAGGTAGAGCTTGCCATCTTGGTTACTGTTTATGTACACATTGAATTTCACACATGCACATGCATGTTTTCTTTCTCTGTTAATGTATCAACGTCGTGGTTACATGTGTTGAATTTTCTTTGCCTTTTTTATAGGTGATTTACAAAACACGGTTCTTTCAATGAGGGACTGTGCATATGAGGCTAGTGTTACACTGTCTGCTTTTGCTCGGATTTCAAGGATCCAAACTGCTCTAACTTCAGAAAGTGGTTCAATGCTTGAAGAGGTAGTGTCCAAATTTCATCGTTGTTGTATGTTAATGTGAAGTATAATGTTTAACTAATTCTTTCATATAGTTTATTTAAAGAATTTGATATTTGTATTGATGTCAATCCATGCACTGTGCACATGTTTCTAAAGAGATAATTTTGAAACTGCTAGTTTATAAGTAGGCAAAATGATTTTAGGTTAATGAAATTATGCTTTGCACCTGGTCTTTAAATCTTAACATGACCCAAGTTGTTCACAGATCAAATAAAAATAACGTAAATGTAATTTGATGAAATTCTTGAAAAATCTTCTGGCTCCATGGATCATTCCTTTAGCAATCCCGAAATTGTTAGACCAACTTGTTAACGAAGTAATGGTAAATTACTGACCCCTCCCCCTCCCCCTCCCAAAGTAATCCCAATTCAATAAAAAGGATTAGTAGGCATTTGAATAAGGATTATGTTCTTCTTCCTCATCATCGGATCTACTGTTTCTTATAAATATATGATTACTATCACAAAATTATTACAAATAATTTACTACCGGTTCCATTAATTACCATTATGTTCTCTTCCTATTTATTTTTATTTTTTTTGGAAACCAATATTTCATCGCTTTGTAGGTTTTAGCAATAACTGAAGATATACATGATGTTTACAATCTGGGGAAAGAGGCAGCTGGTATCCACCTTTCTCTTATGGAAGGCCTTTCAAAGGTTTATTTACCTCTTGTATCTCAGTTTGTAAAATAGTGACGTTTAGGCTTTGCCTTAGCTGTCAATTTTATATTTCCTGATATTAAGCTTCCCTAACATCAGTTTTGTACTTTGGTGGTTTTGTTTTTTTAGGCAAATGCCATCCTTTTTCCACTTGAATCGGTGCTGTCTAAGGATGTAGCTGCTATGGCTGATGCAATAGATAGGGAAAGTGAGACCAAGAAGGAAATATCACACATCCATGGACAAGCTATATATCAATCATATTGTTTAAGAATCAGGGAGGCTTGTCAGACCTTTAAGCCCTTGGTGCCCTCTCTGATGTTAGCTGTGAAGGGACTTTATTCATTGTTGACAAGGCTAGCAAGAACCGCTAATGTCCATGCTGGCAACCTGCACAAAGTAATCTGACAGTTTCAAGCTATTCCTGTTTTCTCTCTCTCCCTCTCTCTCTCTCTCTCAATATATATATATATATATATATAATCATATGGCGAAACTTTGTCCTTTAACCATATTCAGCCATTGATAACCTTGATCTATATGCGTGTGTTTATACATCTGTATATAAACAACCACTACTTCAGTCAAATATTTTGACTGGCCACGGATTTTTCTTTTTGTAGTTTGAAAGATCCATATTCTCTGTTTTCAGGCGCTTGAAGGAATAGGAGAAAGTCAGGAAGTAAAATCAGTGACAACTACTTTGTCAAGATCAGATGGTGGGGGTGATGATGCTGTTGAGTTTGATGGTAAAGAAGGGGTGGGTCTCTCTAGGTCTGAAGATGATAAAACTGATGATTTCATTGGCTTTTCTCGACTTAGTTTGGAAGACAAAGGATGGATATCACCCCCAGATAGCATCTACTGTACTGGCTCTGGATCTGACATGACAGCAACCGAAGTTAGTCTTCCTGATAGCTTGAATGATTCAGCAGGAAATAAAGACCTGCTTTCACAGGGGTCTAGTAGTAGAAACCCCACAGGTCATGTATTCTCTCAAACTGAAGTAGAAGAAATCTCACCCTTTGGGCTGTCACAATCTTCTCCTGTAGAAACTGATCTTAATGGTTCTGGTTCTGTGAAATCAATCAATGAGGCCACTGAACATTCTGAAGCAATAGTTGTACTAGGTGATAAAACTGCTGCCATCCCTGCTAACTCCCAAAATCCAACAAATGAGAACATAGACAAATTTGATTCAGCAGATGAGCCCCTTTCTGCAAAAGAAATTAAAAATGCTACAGAACACCGTGATGCTCGTGATCTAAACGTAAATGCCAATACTCGTGTTGGAAGGGGTATGTACAAAATCTTTATATATTATTTTTTTGTATCACTGCTTATTTAATTTATTAATCCCATATCAGAAGAATAAATAACCAGTTTTTCATTAAGATTTTTAACCCTCTCTAGTGGTGTTCAATAAATAAACACATGAAAGAATATGAACCTTATAAAATTAATGTTACCCATTTCTAATAAAAAAAGAAAACGCACTGTCCTAATGGATATAAGTGGACTCTGGTTGCCTTCTGTATAATGGTTACACAATTATTTTGTGGGCAAAATTAAATTGGCAAGGAGTTGTAATGAGCCGTTGAGTAGGCAGTTTATTTTTCTTTACTTTGATCTTACTTTGAGTTTTTTCTTTTAAATGTAAAAAGTAAGGAGAAAGTGTGGATTTATGATATGTTTTTCCTTTCATTTCCTTACTCGTTTTAGAAGAGACTGACTTAGTGTCCAGATCTTGTCTTGATCACAGTTAAAATTATTTAAAATGTTTTAATTTAACTATGAAACGAGTTATGGATATTGCATTTTGATATCCAATGATATTCATGAACTGTATTTTTTGAAAAAAATAGATAAGAAACAGTACTAAAACCACCAAATAATCTTTTACGCTATCAGTACCTCATCATTACTATGTCGATCATTCAGACATCATAATTTCTTATGTGATTGAATGTAAAGGAATTGACATGCTCTTCATTTGTGGATATTTGAACTTTATGCTAGGTAAAAATGCTTATGCTTTGTCAGTATTGAGGCGGGTTGAGATGAAAATTGATGGTCGAGATATCTCTGAAAGCAGGTAGGTAGGGTATTTTCGCAATCACAAAGTCTTCTACTGAATTGTTTTATTAATGTTGGGCCTTCTTTGGATTGCAGAGAAATTGATATTGCAGAGCAAGTAGATTATCTACTAAAGCAAGCAACTAGTGTAGATAACCTATGCAACATGTACGAAGGTTGGACACCATGGATCTGAGGTTTCAAGAGGTTCCTCAGACTGGAGCATCTCAAGTCCCACTCCCAATATTATGCAAGAATCGGCCTCAAGCCTCGTTCCGTTGACCACGGCGAGGAATAGGTCCTTAGGCCAGCTATTTTTTCCCGGTGATGCAGGAAGCCACCAGAACAAAGTTTTTGCAGGTCCCATTAATCAAGCCCTTTGTTGAAGTATTTCGCTGATCACAATCACTGATCTATCCAGGGCCAAACTGTGTAGCTTCTGCCGTCCTCTTGATTTCAGCTTTTGTCGAGGCAGAGTTACTATTTTTCACCTTACATGTGGACTTTCATCTACCATCCCACAGTGAAGTCCCAGGCTCACAGCTGGTCTCGTGGGAGATGAAAATGGATTACCATGCCTTCCCTCCTGGTTTAAACAGTGTAGTGTAGCTTTTAGCTCCTGCAACTTGCATTGCCATACTGATTGAGGAGCACGTTTTGGATCCTCAGCTCTTGAAGGCTGAAAGAATGTTTTGTTTCTGGCTGGAGCATCATACTATTGCTAAATTCACGTCCAGGATGTATTACACGTATCCGTGTAATCATTTATCTGTTGATAGGTCAAGTAATCAATTGCGCATTGCTGATCTCTCATGTAATTGCAGCGTGTTTGGTTTCTCATTGGCTAGCGCACATCGGTTTGAAGCAACGAAGACCAGCTTATGCGGCTTTTACTTGGATATTGGAGCTTGTGACGAAATTTGTAACTTTCAATTCCATTTGTCATATTTCCGCTAATCCACTCCCATACATGTACCTAAAGTTGCCTTCATATGCATCCCAATATTCTATACTTCCCTATTTTCTCTGGTATTATACCGAAGAAAAATATGGTAGGTGAAAAACGAAAATTAATAAACATAAGTGAGAAATAAATTCAAATTAAATATTTCAAAATAGAAGATAAAAAAATTATACATATAGGTAAACAATAACAGAGTAAATTAAACCACTTTTAAAATTATTTCTATTTCTTTCTTTTTTCTTTTTAAATACTTCAGCTCATTTTTATTTATGATAATAGATTAAGGACTGCTTTGGTTCCCTTTGCTATCATAAACATAATAATACTATAAATAAGTAAAATTAGTAATAATAAATTAAATATCTCACTTTTTCTTTTCAATTTCATCTTCTATCTCGCTTACAAACAAAGGCTCCAGGAATACGCCGATGTTTTATGCCTTCTATTTCTTACCTATTAAAAAAAATAAAAAAATAAAATTACTTTAACTAAATTTTAAGTATTTCATAAATTAGAATAATTTTAATTGAACTCTTATTGAAAAATAATTTTTTAAACATTTAATATATTTTCTATTTTTTAGTATTTTACTGTTGAAATAATAATCAAAATATTATTTTAAACATTCAATAACTCAATTCAAAAACCTCCCCAAAATATTAGATATTTGATCCAGTTTTTCTTTTTTAACCGGAGCGGATCTTTTCCCAATTGTTTAAATTAGCGAACGCACACAGATCCAAAAGAAGAATCTCGTACCCTGCTCTGAGGCAAGTGACACTTCTATAAGTGCCACGCATGTTGTTTATCTTTCATGCTGTAACACGGTTTCACGCCATCAGATTTTCATGCGTATATAATAATAACATGAAATCTAAGATTCTAGTTCCTGTTTTACGTTTCAGTTTCAAACTCACAAAAAGAACACAGTTTCCAAATAACGCTTCACTTTATCTCAATCTTAACACCCCAATGACCTCAGTCACCTTATATATTCAAACATACTTCTCACATCAAACTAAACATTACCAGAACTCTCTTTCTTGTTTTTGCTGTCATCTCAATTTCAGTCACTTATTTTTCTTACCAGCTCTCTGATTATTGCTTTTCAGTTTTTGCTGCTAATTTGGTAGATTTCAAGTCATGTCTGCACTGGTGGATATATGGACAAGAGAACAGTCCAAGCTAAGGGAAAAAAAATGCTGCTTCCATTCAACACGAATCTGCTCAATCCCTCCAGAAAAAGGATCAGAGCTCATCTGGGTTGGCTGAACTTGCTGCCAAACCCATGCAAGTTAACAAGCCAAGGTTGCTCTTTTCGGAGGCTTCACTTTCCATGCTTGTTCAATGTTTTAGCCCTTGAAGAAGGCAATAAATGCTTAACTCACTTCATATTTCTTCCTTTCAAAGTTAGAATCGTGTGTGTGTGTGTGTGTATATACCGCTCCTTCATATTTCTAATAAAATCACCTTTTGGTTTTTCTTTTCTTCTCTTAATTTGACACCAAATCGTTTTGAAGTATTATGTTTGATGATGAATCATCAATCAAATTTTGTTACTACTCGCTACCCAATAACCTCGAGTAAATAAAATATATACACTCATCGTGTAAAGGTATGTGGAGACTATGCTAATCATCTGTATAACCTCATACCAAGTTTACCACTTTCTATTATACCAAGTTTAGATAAGATTAATTATATTAAAAAAATTCGGATAAGCTTTCAAACTTTAGTCAAAAAATAGAAAAAAAAAAGTTTATTTTGTATTGTGAGATGAATGTTCTACTTGAATTCAGTAAAACTCGGTCCTTATAGAGAAATAGAAAACCAGAACGCGTTATAATTAAGTATATTCAATATTTTGGTCCCTACGGTTAACACATACTAGCCACTCATAGAAATACATATTTTTTGGAGGTGTTGTTGACTATGCTTTTAAAATATATAACTGGGCATGTGTCAATTTCCATTGACTTGTTCCTTCTTTTAGCAAATTACATTTTCATTCAAAGAAAGTTATTAATATACATAAAAATGCTTTTCAATTATTCAAAGGTGACATGACAACAGATACTTAAGGATTAAACACACGAACCATAGCTGTTGGTGTAGTTTGAAAAGTTCCACGCCGTCGTTGTTGTCCATTTCTTTTCTCAGCAATTTCCATTCCAACGTTTTGAATACGTTGTTCGTTACCGAACCAGAACATGTTCCACTCTTTCCCTCGCAAGTCTTCTTCATATACTCTCTACCAATTGCCACTCACTTGGCTGTTTCCTAATTCAGATATTACGTCTCAGAAAATGAGTGGAGGTGGAGGAATAGCATAAGCAGCATCAAGTTGTGTTGATTTGATCAGAGTGAACAACTTTGTTTCATTTGGTTTTTGAAACTTTTACTCTGGAATGATATATTACCGTACATGGCTTCGCTTCTGAAAAATCTACGTCCCGGTGTGCCTTCAGTTCATGATGCTGGTGGTGATTTCAGCTATGAGTACTCTTTTGCTGAGGAATACAAAGGCCCTCCTCTTGGCTACTCCGTCCCAGAAGTTCTTCCTTTCAACCTTGACCAAGTCCCTTTTGCACCTGTTGCTCATTCTCCCCCTAACAACTTGTCCCTCCCAGTTATCCAACCCTTTAGAAAAACCAATGCAGAATTGGCTTCAACAACTGCTTCTGTTTCTTCTGATCCTCTGTCACGCGAACAAGAGGATCATGATGATGATGACCCTTTAAACCCAAAACATGTTAAACGGCCCTCCGTGGTGACTTTTCGTCATCCTGAGACAAATGAGATAGTGGAGGATGAAGAGATTGTTGAACCTGCAAGTGGAGAAAGTAGTAGTAACAATAGTAAACGTGTGAGGCCGCATGCCGAGAGAGTTGGGAAGAAGGG
The DNA here is from genome assembly GCA_036885675.1 of Vigna mungo. Taxonomy (NCBI): domain Eukaryota; kingdom Viridiplantae; phylum Streptophyta; class Magnoliopsida; order Fabales; family Fabaceae; genus Vigna; species Vigna mungo. The sequence continues at coordinate 33,865,841 of CP144694.1, forward strand.
TTCGTGCTATCGATGTCTTAAAGGGAGTCGTCTAACTGAGAGGGAGGTTTGCATTGTTTGCAGTGCAAAGTTTTGTCGCAACTGTGTGCTTAGAGTAATGGGGTCCATGCCTGAAGGCAGAAAATGTGTCACTTGCATTGGTCATAGAATTGATGAGAACAAGCGAGGGAGGCTTGGAAAACCTTCTCGGATGCTCAAGTACTTGTTGTCTAAGGGGGAAGTGAAACAGATCATGAAGGATGAGATGTTTTGTGAAACAAATCAAATACCAGCAGAAGATGTTATTGTGAATGGAGAACCTCTTGACTGGGATCAGCTCACGCTGCTTTTGACCTGTTCAAACCCCCCAAAAGGATTGAAACCGGGTTTCTATTGGTATGATAAAGCATCTGGCTTTTGGGGAAAGGTGATCATCAACTCGAACCTTATAGATACTCCTTTTTGTTAGTTCAATCTGAGTGAAGCTTAATGAACTTGAACTTACCCTTTATGCTTTTCACATGCAAACCTCAAATATGGTGTACTGTTTGATCCTGCAGGAAGGTCAACGACCATGTCAAATTATTAGCCCACAGTTGGAAGTTGGGGGGCACTTGCAGAGAAATGCAAGCAATGGAAAGACAGAAGTAACTATAAATGGTCGAGAGATTACCAAAGAAGAGCTATGGATACTGAAGGTGGTTGTTGATCTGTGCACTTTCATAGTATACATTTTGAAACAGTTAAACTCAAGTGTCACTTTGTTTGATTGCAGTGGGCAAGAGTGCCATGTGATGGAACAACTGACTTTTGGGTGAGCCATGATGGATCATACATGGAAGTGGGACAGAAGAATGTGAAGGGGCATATATGGGAGAAGGTAATTGATGTTGTTTAGCTTTTCTTAAGCTATAAATCCTTTGTCAATGACTCTGGTATATGTGCATGCTTTTGACAGTCTACAGTGAAGTTTGCTTCTCTAATTCTATCGCTACCAGTTCCTTCTAGCTCCTTAACACCTGCTGGCGAAGGAGAAAGTGGAATTAGCAAACACAACATTGAGCAGAAAATGCTTCACAAATATTTACTTGTCGGTTCTGACAATTCTGGAACATGTACGATATATAAACAGGTAACATGCTGCTAGAGGGAATTATTGTCATGAAATTGTTTGGTATCTCTCCGACAATAACTGTCTGTAATTTTTATGTTGAAGGCTTGAGTTTTGTGACACTTAGACTGAACCATTTATATTGCAGGCCAGGCTTCTGTATAATGTTCCATTCTCTGGAACCGAGCTTCACAACATAAAGCTGGTAATTCAAAGAAACTTGTATAGGTACCTTGGTATCATACTAGAGGCGCGAGAAATTTTTGAAGAGAGTTTGTATAAAAAAAGTAACGAACAACATGTTGGTGAATCAACTTCTTCTGGTAATTGTTTTTCTTTGAATATATAAAAAGCTGACTGGGAGGTCTGCGCTGTCTGAATGAAGTGTTTATCCACATTTTATTGAACACCTTTTCCTTTTGCATTCTTTTTTTGAACATCATAAAGCAAAATGGCCTTATCCATGCAGTCTTTGATAACAAGATTAATGATAATTTCCTCATTTGCTAAACAGAATGTTAAGGAGAAAAGTTATTGATGTTTAGTTTACAACAGGGACTACTGGAGAAATTATTGACACGACAACCTATTCCATTAGTCCAAGACTAAGAGCTTTCTCCGATTGGCTACTCCAATACATGATGTCTGGCAACTTGGATGAAATATTTCCAGCAGCTGCTCGTGAATATGCCCCACTGGTGGAGGAACTGTGGAGGGATGCAGCCATTCAGGCCACGCACAACAGGAGAAATGAAATAAAAAATCTTCCAAAAACTGCTGGCTATTTTCTTGAGCGGGTAAGAAAATGTTTAGCCCCCACATATTCATCATCATCACATCATAATTCATTTCTACTTTTATAAAGTTGTGTTTTTTTCCTACTCTGCTGCCATTCTCTATACTAGAGTTGTTAGTTATACAGTTCACACGGTTAATAATGCTCTATTACTGAATAGAAAGTATTTATCTTGTCTTTTCTCCTCTTTTTAATCCCTCTTGAACTTCTTGAGTTAGTTTAAGTTTGATACAGGATTATGTAACACAAGATTATCTCAATCTCACAAATATCTAAATATTTCTTCGGATGCAGGCTGTTGAAATTTCCAGGATAGATTATGAACCCTTGGACATGGACATCTTGTATGCTGAAGGGATGACCTTATCCAATGGCCTTTCTTCCATGGAATTTTCATTTCCTGTGTCAGCTCATGAGGACTCATTGGACCCTGTTTATCGACATGATCCTTTGCTCAGGTCGCCTTTCATTTCATCAAGTTTACACATAGATAACAATCTTCAGTTCTGTAGTTATGCACTTCATTTTTCAATTCCAAACCAAAACTAAGCTAGCTGATTTATGCCACTCAAAGCATAAACCTTGTAATGGATAAAACAACTTACGGCACTGCGTTGAATCTTTGTTTGTGCTTGTAGGTATCAGCTCATCAGAGTACATCCAAAAGGCCTTGGAGAAAAGTGCAAGTTGTTGGACATGTTTGAAGACACTGATGTAGTGTTGTTCTCAGTAGCCTTAACTGACTATGATGAGTACACGGTAGACAGTAAAGGAGCTGTTACCAACAAAATTTTAGCAGCCAAACATATCTTTGAAAACATCATCACTCATAGAGTCTTCAGCAACACGAAATTTCTTCTCATATTGACCAAGTTTGATCTGTTTGAGGAAAAGATTGAACAGGTTCCTCTAACACAGTGTGAATGGTTTTTGGACTTCGATCCAGTTATTAGCCACAATCATAAAACCGCCAGTATTAGCAAACGCAGCAACCATCCTCCACTAGCTCAACGTGCTTTTCAATACATTGGTATGAAGTTCAAGAGCTGGTTCAATTCTCTAACTGGTCGAAAGCTGTTTGTTTCACTGGTTACTGGGTTGGAACCTTCTACTGTTGATGAAGCTCTTAGATATGCAAGAGAGGTTATGGTGTGGCAAAAATGGGACCCCTCTTTGAGAAATGAGAAGTCTGAGATAACATCCACAACTTTTGAGGCAAGCTCTGAAGAAAAATATAATAACTATAATCAACCCTAGAAAATTCTCTAGTTTTTTCCTCACATTTTGGAACCAGTCAATAGTACTGGATTAACATTGTTGTCACCACCACATAATAACTAGTCTCTTCCCAGACATGCTCTGTAAATGTGACTTTAGAATGACAATTTCATGTATGATATAATAAATCAAAATTACATTCATTCATGTTTGATTAGAAATACACAAAATCTATACTTTTATGTGAGGTTAAAATATTTTGTATATATTTTATTACAAAGTCTCAGATAAAACCATTCAAACACAATTCACTTCACTTTAAATATAGTTTTAACTAAAATTGATTTTGTAAAATCAGAATCACTCAACATTTAAGTTTGCCAAACATTAAATTGCAGAATTTTCATTGCTGACACAGTCGCAGAATGAAAAAAATCTTGCTTTTGCTCTGCTGAGATATATTTTGCTATCACCCTTTTGATATTATGATACAAATTATTAAATATCACCCTTTATAGTGCACATTGTTGAATGGAGCTTTGTGACAAAAATCAATGAACTGGGGGTGAGGTGAATATAACCTTTTTGTCACGTACTGACCCTGATATTTTTTAGGCTTGAAAAATATCCTGGGAAGAAAGGCACTCCAAACTTTTATGCGAATAAAAAAATGAAAATCAGCAGAAGATTCGGATATTTTTTGTTCATAAAAGCAAGAACAATGACAATTTATTCAACAATCTCACCAAAGGCACCCCTTTATGAGAAAGAGAAAGTCATTCTTGTTTACCTTTTCCTGTAAAGTATCATAAAGTCAAGGTTTAATTGATTTAAAATGTACTAATTACGTTGCATAAGCACCAATAATGCACTGATTTTAACTTTTCTGCGAGATGAAATCCACTGACACATCTAAAAAGATTATAATTGCATATTTATATTTATATATATATATATATATATATATATATATATATATATATATATATATATATATATATATATATATATCGACTCAACAAAACTAAAACAGAACAACTGAAGTATATAATCAAACATGAAATTAAACTCAACAAAAATTGGTATACCAAATACCATTTTTAATTATATCAGAACTTATGTACAATAGTTCATTACACTTCCATTACATAACTAGCAGGCTAAGAACTGACAGATAGATAAATAGAAAAGGAATATACAAAACATATTGATTCTGCTATTGCTCATTCCTTAAAATCAGCAAGAACATCCTTCATGAAAAACATATCACCAAGGCACAAATCGATCCATCAGCAAACACATGGTTGCTTCTGACATGGTTCCACTGCTGTCTCTGGTGACTGCAGTGTTCTTCTTCTGTGCTTCCTTTTCTTCCTGTTCCCTTTCTGATCCTTCTTTGGCCTTGGACAAGAAAGGCTTGCGTGAAAGAACTTTTTCTCTCAGCTTTGCCAGCTCCCCAACCCACACCTCTACCACAGCAGACATTTTCTTCAGCAACTGCAAACCGGTGAGGTAAAAGATTCAGTTTTTATGATTTTGCTTTGTGCTTTTGCTTTGTGTTTTTGCATGAAGATGGATGGTGAAGAGAGTGTGGTTTATATAGGAAGAAAGTAGAAGCTTTTGGAGCACCTTGGATTCAGTAGTGGCACACAGGACTCGGTCAATTCAATTGGATATACTTCAAAACTTTCTGATATTCGGTGGGAGAAATCTATTGGCTATATTAATATTTTTCTCTGGTTTTGGCCCACTGGCTCCATGAATTTATGGAAGTACATGATTATGATAGTACCATGTTTTGAATTCAAGGATAAGATGAATGTGAGCATTCAATTATTGTTTTTCCTTTTTCTTATCAGAAACAAAATATTATAAATTTTCAATATGAAAATAATTATCTAAAGCAAACTACTTATTAATACTACTTATTAATACCTTTTTATTGTATTAATTTTTGAAAACTATATCTAAAGCATAAATTAATTAAAATTTGTTTAACATTAATTTGAGCCTGGTTTACTTTTCATATAAATCAATTTTCATTTTTTATTAAAAGTATTTTCTTTGTTTTTCATAGGAATTGGAAAACTATCAATCTATATATAATTCAGAATAATTATTATTTGAATAATAAACCAAGTATTGATGATATGTATGACTTACATGATACATGCATGACATTGGCTGGCTCCATCATGAATGACGTTTGCCAACTACTCATCACTTTTTATGACTTATTATAGTTCAATTATATTATGAACGAAAGCAACTTCACTGTATAATACTTGTCTATAGTTATTATAAAATAAAAATAGGTTTTCACTGTATTAATCTCACTTTTATTAAATTTATTATTCATTGACTGTGATAAATGTTGCTAAAAAAATGAACTTATTTTTGAATTGGATTATAGAAAATTAATTTGTATTATTGTATAGTTAGCACAAATACCAGTACTTTGATATTTATGTAGGAATTACATGGTAGGAATTTTGTAGTGTAACCTCAAAACAAATATATATGAAATAAAAAAATTCTCTTAATTATGTGTTCAGATGTCGAATTTTATAATTTTCAAGAAATTTTGAATTACTTTTGCATTAAATAATTTATTTTTTATGTATTTTATATCAATAAAGAAATTACAGTTATATAATTTATCATTAGTAAAAGTTGAAAGGAAAGATAAGAGAAATTATGGGTTCTTCTTACTAACATTTACGAAATTGATTTAAAAGATTTGGAAGAGATTGTAAGTTTAATTTTTGTCACCAATGTCGTCCAATAAAAGAAAGACAATTAAATTTTAATTTATTTTAAAATAAAACTTTTTATTACCACATGATATAAAAAGTATTAAATATAAAAATTATTACCTTAATTCTATAGACATTAACGAAAACAATTACCACATATTCTAACAACAAAAATCAACTTCACATCTACCCAAAAACTATTTCATTAATGTTAATGGAGAAAATTCTCATAAATATTTTGAACGAAAAATTTGTCTTATAATAAAGTTTTCAACAGTATGAATAAGAAAGTAGTTTATTTCAACGTTAATTAAAACAATAATGTCAAAATTAATTGAAAATTATGTATTGACATTGATTGAAAAATAATCTTAATTTATATTTTAATTGACATCACTAAAAAAAGTAGTTTTAAATGAAAGATATTGAAAAATAACTATGATTGACATCACTCTAAACTGCTTACAAGGTGTTTGATAATGATGAGTATTGAATTCATTCAAAGAATATTTAGGAAGAAAAAGAGTTTTTGGGGAGGACTCAACTTTTCCAAGAAAGGTCCAAAAATATTTCTCACGTGGGCTTTCTTATTGAGCCATTATTGGACTTATCACAAGACTTATAGGCTTTTTCTTCTTGTAGCTCCATAATTTTTAAAATTTTCAATCTACTCTTTTAAAAGTAGCTTCTCGATTAATTGATCTAGAAATATTTTAAAACAAGTTTTTCGTAACATATATAATTAAGAATAAGTTTTCTAGAACACATTTTTGTTTTGGAATTAGTTTTTGAGAATGAACTTTGTCTCTTAACCGATATAGCACTATTTGAATGTAATATTTTAAAATTTATATTTGGTTATTTGATTTATTGAAATAATTAATTTAAATTACATTAATGGGTATAACAAAGACAACAATGTGACGATAATTTAGGAGTAACAAAAAAAATAAGTCTAATTTTTTTTGGTCCACTTGTTGTTAACCCGTAAAAAAAGGTTTAATTATTTTTAGTGACTTTTTTACATAGGTTTCTCATTATTTTTTCTCAAATAGGACTTTTAAGGTTTCAAACATCTCATCCTTTTCTTAACCCTTTAATACTCATCTTTACCTTCTTTAAATGCTTGTATCTCTTTCAACTTGTTGAGAGTCTCTTAGCATGATTTTAGAGCTATGATTGTCATCAAAGTTATTGCATATTGTCTTTTATCAGTGTCCCAACACCAAAATCATCTTACAATACTAAGTTAGTGAGAAAAGAAAAACCAGATTGATGAATAAAACTGAGATTACCCTTTTGTGCTTTGCTTTTATGAAGCGTGAGATTATACACAGCTCATACTTATTTTCTTCTTAAGCCTAACAAAGTCTAATTTAAAATATATTTGTTTTAGTTAGCGTAGTTCTTTTGACAATTTTTGTTATACAATTTCTAGCAAATACTTTTTTTTTCTTTTTAATACAATAAGTTAGTATGGTTTATAGCAAATCGGTTTGTTCAACTGGGCCCAGCTCGGTAAGGTTCGGTTTGGTTGATTCGCTTCGACTCGGCTCGTTCGGCTAGGCTCGACTCGGCTCGTTCGACTCGGCTCAACCTGGTTCGCTTCAGTTCAATTCAGTCTAGCTTGACTCAGCTCAGTTCAGCTCATATCATTATGGTTTACTTCGATTCGATTATGCTCGATTCAGTTCGGTTTCACTGGATTCAATTCGTTTCTATTCGGATCAAACTGTCATTTTTACTATGAAATTTTTACTATTATTTTTGTACTAATATCATTAAAAATAGTGTGACGTGTTAACTAATGGCTTTTTTTAAAATATTTCTTTTTTATTTAAATAAAATTATCATATGTCAAACTCAATTGTCCACATGACAAAAACAATAAAAAACCTATTTGAAAAAAGTAAAAAAGAAAGAGGACTGATTAAACATAAATAAACAACATGAATTGATCTACTGCACTAAAACGAGTCAAAAAAATTTGGCATATCTTAATATATATATATATATATATATATATATATATATATATATATATATATATCAAAAATATATTTAATAGTATAAATGTTTTTAAAAATTTTAATTGATTAATTAATATTTTTAATAGAGTATATTCAAGTAATTATTATCATTATATATTAAGTTTAATGATTTAAGTTATAAATTATTGTTTTTTAAATAATATAATATATAAAAGTTAATGTTTTTAAATTATTTTTACTTAAAAAACCATATTTTATCTTTCCAATTTCGCAGGTTAGATAAGATGCATCAAAACTTACATTACCACTCCTAATTTAATCTTTTTCTCTTAGTATGTGAATGCAGTTAGTAATAAGGAAAGGAAGAAAAGCCAACTTGTAATGTACTCACCATGAACAATTACTACTAAATCTCCTCTTTATACTTTTCACACCGATCAATTTTAACTTATATACTCAAATACACATGTTCTCTTGCATGATAAAAAATATTTTTCATTACATTGTTACTCATTAATATATTACAAAATTTAACTTTTGTAACTTAATTACTTTTTGTATATTATAGAAATTGGCTTTTATAATATATTTATGCATTAATACATTGTGGAACTAATTTCCATATAATCTATGGAAACGCACCTGGCCATATTTTAAAAAAATTAAAGTATAGATATTGGTTAATTAAAACGATATTTAAGAAAACAAAAAGGTGTGAAAGAAAAAATAGAGTTACGAATAGCATGGTCCGTCTGTTCAGTGGATATCATTTGGCCCAATTTAAATGTTGGATATATCCACCCTTACACTCTTCATTAAATTGCACAGACTTTTCTTTTGTTTTAAAAATGAAACATTTTGAGTATGACCTACTCATTAAAAAAAATACTTAAATATATTTTTTTTTCTGTAAAAATGATCTCCTTAATTTTTTGAAAAATTATTTACTAGTGTTAAATCAATAATACTACAAAAATTGGTTTGCTCAACTCCATAAATATCTTATTATAAGAAATTTGATTAATTGTTTGTTAAAGAAAAAGTTCACCATTTGTTAAAAAATTTGCACTAAAATATTTGCAGTTGTCCAAAAAAGTTAGATTAATTGAGTGGAATATGAATATGAAGAAGTGTGAGAGCTCTAGAACTTGCAATTATTGCTTTATCATTCATCTCTTGTCTTGATTGTTCTGAACTATGCATACTACAACCAAATGACACGTACACTAGAGTTCTTTCATTAATATTGCCTACACCAACATCCCCACAAAATCACTTCTAACACTTGTAGGACCAAAAATAAATGTATGAATCAGATTAATCCACTTATACAATGGCGAAAAAAGTTAGAATGGGTGATAATGCTTGTAGCTATCAGTATAATAGAATATAAAACACTTGATAAAGCCATAAAGTGTGTTCAAAATTATATGTTATGTAATAAACTTTATAAATTAAACCATGGTTATCAAACTTTCTAGTTAACTCGTAACCTCGTACGAGTTTATGTTTTCAAACGTAACTTTCGAGTTAATTCGGAAGTAAACTCGTTTTTTGTGTAAAATCGGTAGAATCGATTGTGAAATCGGTAAGATTTTGTAGAATCGCGAGTTTTGAGTGATTCTGCGAGCTTAAAATGGACAAAAATTAAAAAAAACGAAGTCGTTTGGAAGTTAGGGTTTCATAACCCGATTGTCACTATCTCTCGTGTCCCTGTATTTTTCCATGACACTGTTATAATTCTTTTTTATTATATATTTAATGAAATATATCAAAATTTGTAGTAATAATCCAAGTATTTATGTTTTACTATGTATTGATGATAATGATATCAGTGTCATTATCCTAACTTCAAAAGATCAAAATAAATAACATTAAATTTTACAATATCATCCAATACAGTTTCTGGGTCATCTAAAGGTTTATCACATAGAGGCAGTATTTTTTTCTGAATACACTTAACACAGTAACATGTTAAAGAGTTTCTGCAGAAGAAACCTAAAGAGTTAAACTTAAAATGTTTAACGAAAGATTCTGCATTGGTATATTATCCTTGATTATATTAAAGATAACAGGGATAGGTATGAAGCAAACATGATGCAGAAATCCTGGTTCCATGATTGATGAACATGGGAGATATTTTGTTTGAGTCAAAAAAGAGGAGCTTGACTGCATGCATGTGTTCTTGAGAGACAGTGGTTTTTGGAGTGAGTGAATGGGCCAAAACTTGATAGGTGTGGAGCAGTGATCAGAATATAGCCATCTGTAGAGCACTAACAGCGGTTGGTGGCTAGCTACCATGTTACATTTGGTTAACTTTTTGGTGAAGTTATGATTAGATTACTTGGACATACTCTTCACATTTGCATCCTAACGACAACATGGTCCAATAATTCTCCAATAGCGTGCCATGTGTACAGCACTAGAACTGCTACAACTACAATGCAGGTTCTAGAACTGCTACCACTCTTCTGATATTTCTGTAATGCCTCCATTTCTTACATCAACAAAGTTCCAAAGAGATTGAAATAAGGAAAATATCATAATTGGTCATATACTTTAAAAGTTTGTCCACATGTGAAATGTCGAGTGCTACTGATAATTGATTATATTGACATTTCATTTAGCAGCTATACATATGGTCAAAACGAGTCCTAATACTATTTTATCACTATTCACAAACAGTAAAATTTGAGCTTTATGTGATCATGAACCTATGAATCAGAACGGCTTGAAATATATACCCAAAGGGACAAAACTGGGGATTCTTTATGGACACTGTTTCAGTAAAAAGTTTTAAATTAGATGCTATTGAAATATATATATTTATATCAGTTACTTACTATAGTCATTGTCAGTGTTTTAAACAGCAAAATCTAGAAAATGAACATCCAATAATTATGTATAGAGTAAAACAAAAGCAAAGAAATACCAGATTGGAATCATAGTTAGAAATGGAGCTGGCCATTTGAATGTATATTCTGAAAAAGCTTTAAAACAGTGTCTAAATTGGTTGTGGCTAATTTGTGGGACAGCACAAGACAAAGAATGCGGAACAGATATATATGCTGAAATGAATGATTGTGTCGTGTTGGGGCAAAAACAAGAAACAGCTAATTTTCTTCTTGTAGTGCTTTTTCTCTGGGATGAATGAAGAATTTCACAGCCATTGAAAACTATAACAGACGAGCGCCACGTTGCCAAACTTAACATTATTTTTCAATCATGAAAGTATGCAGAAAAAGGGAAAATTGCAATCATTCAAACGCTTTGACGTTCTTGCTACGCAAATAATCATCTAATCAGCTTCATATCTACACATGAAAAATAATGTTGGAAAAGATAAGACTAATTCCTATTATACAAGTGAATACAAATCTTATCTTAAAAGGTAGTTTTGTGGAATAAAATTAGACTTAAAATCCATTTCTAACATGATATCAAAATAGTTAAAAGAGTGAAAAGAGTGAGAGAAGGATGTGCCTCTAAAATTTCTGAAGTAAATTTCCTCACAAAGAATATTTTAGCTCTTTTAAACACTTGGAAGACTAGAATTATTTTGTTTAATAATGTTTAAACGGTAAATTTGAGAAATTAAAATCACATTAAAAGAAACACGTTTGGATAAACTTGGATTCATTCCAAATATTAAGATTAACCATATAAATTAAGTCATTTTTAATATTATATATGTGTGTGTGAATATTACAAATTTTAATGCCTACGGAATATTTCTTTTTACCTAACCAGAATAAATTGCTAACATTCTTAGCCTTACCTACTTTTTGACTTGTTTTTAACTCATCAAACTCACGCTTTAGAGGCTCATTAGCGTTTTATTTTGTTAAAATTTACAGTATATGTTTTGTTTAGGAAGAAAAAGAAAAAAAGAAAAAAATCAAATATCCAATGATTTTTTTTTCATTGTATCCATATATATCATAATTCTCCCATTCTTTCTCCAAATTAAGAAAAAAAGAATAACTATATGAAACCCAGTATTCTTTCTTTTGTACTAAATTTTCTGTTCCAAAGACAAAGGAATGAATTTGTCATCTTTTATACTTTAATCTCCAAGCCTTTCGGTTTTCTACTATACTATGTTAAATAAAGTGTAAGAGACTTTAGAAAAAGTGTAAGAGGCTTTAAGAAAAGTGTAAGAGACTTGAAGATATTTTCTATTGTAGCGACGGCAAGTCTATAATTTGTTTGGTCTACCTCAGTTTTTTAGGGCTTTTAAATTCTTCCATTCACTTTTCTACTTTTGTTTTGGAGATTCACTTTCTTTTAATAAGTACACATAAATAGGATACTTATGCAATAAAAAAAACGTAAATGAAAGAGTCATTCATTGCATTAAGTGGCCATCGTGTAAAAATCTCCCGAAACTTAATTATTAATTATGATGCAACGGGACAACTACCTCAATGGGACACTTGTCCCAGATTAATTAATTACAATATTATTAAGCTTGTTAAGTTTTTGCTAAACAACCAGTACATTATAGTCCAACAACAACATCTTTTTCTTCAAAATTTAGTTAGATTGCCACTCAAGTATGTCTGTGAGAATCGTGTTTTTGCTTTAGGATAACGTGTTTGATGATCGGCAGACACAGAAGGAAAAAAGAATTTGCTTGAACATATTCTGATTTGAGAGTTTCACTTTTTATATTCCATGATTTGGTGAAACTACGAGCGAGTTAGCAGACATGCAATGCAATGAAGAAAGTTTGCATTTAATCAAACATGAAGCCTGCATGTTTCGCCAAGTGTCCAAGACAAATTCCTGGTAACATTTTTAGGTCTGTGATTTTGACTTGGTTGGCCTCACGGCTTACACGTACATGTTTTGTTTTTTAGGAACTGACACGTATATGTAGATTAATAATGAACATATTTTTGTCATGATTACTCATAAAATGAGAACGAAAATTATCTTTTAACAAACTTTTTTTTTTTTACAACGTATAAATAATTGATATAAAAAGTTTCAAATATTTTTTTAAATATAAATTTAAACAAATTAATAAAACGATAACACGTATTTTATTCTTAAAAAATTATTACAAAGAATTGTCAAAATATCGTCATCCAAACGAGAGATACGAATCACACGAGTGTTTAACTCTAAAATCACCACCACTACGGACTTGAATAGATCCACCGTGGTGCAATTCAATGAACTCAACCATGCATACGCAACGTTCATTCCAAAACTCACCAATTTCAGTGACACATGTGCAACCCTTTCTATTATTGCTCAAATATAAATATGAAATTTATATTAAATAATGATGACATCTCGAACTCCTAATAGTTTTTTTATACTATAATTATTAAAAGTTAAATATTTATTATTAGATAAAAAAGCATAACAAATATTGAAACACTAGTTTTTTTTTTCTACTCAATGATAACTCAAACTTGTCATGACTTTAAGGGTGGCTTGTATAACTTAATCGTTATCACAAAACAATTAATACAATTGGAAATAACTTCTTATTCTTAACCTAATTGCATGACTATGATAAACTAAATGTATAAAATTTAAATGATTGGCTCCCACTTCTTAACGCCATTGCAATGAAGTCAAAATGTAGGTAAAAAGGTTTGCTTACATTTTGAGGAAACTATGATATAAAAAGCATGTTATACCTATCACAGATAAAATAATTTATGCATGTACATTGAATTCAATACAAAGAAAATTTATGCAAATTCGATTATTTGTCCGCCATCTCTTCCCTTTAAACTGTAAAGGCTTATATAAATAATAATATCGAAATCCAAACACGACTTATGATTAGATTCGGTAGATTTCGGATGACTTCTATAGAATCTATTATATGTTTCATACATGTATAAAAATAGATGAACACACCATAATTTTTAAATTCCCCTATCTTAACTACGTGTTTAAATCTCAATGATGTCTTTTAGATGGCATTTGCATATCCGTTGCAACTAAGAAAGTGTGAGCTTCCATGTTTTATTATGTGATGAGAAGCAAAATTTTTCTTACGTTTCCATGTAGTAAAACAAGTATATTTATTTTGCTAGATTAAAAATGAAATAAAAAAGATAAAAATAAATAGAATTGACACAAAAATGGAAGATAAATATATTTTTTTGTAAAAGAAAAACATAACTAGAGAATATATATAATTCATTTTGGATATTAAAATAAGAAAAGAAAAAACTAATTGTTTGGATGAGTGGAGGAGAGTATAAATAAATAATTTGAATGAAAATATTTGTGCATTCATTTAAATTTAATGTACATAGACAATCTTTTAACTCCAATATTTTTTAAGGGTAAAATTATATATCTTTTTCAGTTTTTACGTTATAAGAATATTTAATTTTTAAGAACTAGAAGAAATGGAGAGGTTTTCATTTATTGTTTAACTGATCATATGGGGAAACAAGTTTCTTATAAGTCCCTCAAAATCTCCTGTTATTTTTTTTCTTGAGAAAATTAAATTTTTATTATTTTATTTTTCTTTTCTTTTCTCCATATGTTTCCTGGAGATAAAAGGTATAATCAATCATTTTAAACCATATTACATATTTCGTATTGTTCTATACCACAAACTATAGAAGTTTTGCGTATGTTAAATATATAGTATAAAATTATGGAACCGTATCAAGCGAAGCATTTTTTTATTGTGATAAATATAAAAACTATAAATATAAATCACATTATTTATTATATATGCATGTTAGTTGTTATCATTTTATTAATTAATAATCACAATCACTTAAAAAATAGCACACATTTTTTTACTATTACTCAAACTTAATCTAATAATATTTGCAGTTGCTATTTTTCATAAAGAAGAATTGCCATTTAATGTATAAGTAAGTTACGAATCTATATATTATCCAGAAAGTTAACTTAAAAATATTTTTAATATGTATAATTAACAGCAGAATTTATTCAAACAGAGATTCATAAATTTTGACATTTTTTTTTTATCATGCTTGTATAAAGGATGAGTGTAAAATATCCAAATGAGTTAACATATTTGTACACACACTCTAACCTTATAGAATTTAAATGTTTACTCATTTTAAAGTTTTGATTAAAAAAATAAACATATTTGAAACAAACACGTGCTGATATTAAATTTATTATAACTTTTGTATCTAAAATATGCAGATAATAAAATAAATTCATTTTAAATTTAATAATAATAATAAAATAATATAGTTATTCTCACCTGATATATAGACGCACACGTAAAAGTACGTTCATATTCGTCATGCTTATGAAAAATGTAGAATTAGTCCATACAAGAAGATTCCTTGATGCAATAATTTCTGTATACGCTATTCATTTCTAGAATAATAAATATTTTATAAAAATATATTACACATGCAAGTTAAATAATAAAATATATTTTTGACAGGATTACAAAAAAATATAGGTATTATAAGAGAAGAAAATATAATATTTAAAAAATGAAAAGTATTTTAAAATAAGTGAAAGTGTTTAAGGAGACATAATTTGAAATGGAAGAAGTGGTAGGCTTAGATTAATTTATAAGGGGCATAAAATGTTGGGTAGCAATGAAATAGAGGCGACCTACTTTACTTATATAGCAATTATCCGTTACTGGGAATTCAGAATATATAGATTCAAGTTCACACTTGGGAAAGACAACCGAGGAAGATGTTCGGTCACGTATTAGATGTTAAACTCGGGAAAATCAGTGGTCCTGAACAAAACAACGTTTGAAGTTTGATGGTAATATGAGAGACGGAGACAGATATACAGTGTTTGAGAAAGGCGCAGCGCAGACATTTGGGTCTGAACAGTTAAACATCTGCCAACATTTTGGATTACAATCTAAATGTTACCCTAAATGGTTGAACAAAAAAATTGACATTATTGTGGTGTCTGGTGTCATGTGAAAAATCATTTCCATATTTTGGTGTATGCATATGGTTTTGGGTAATTAAGAATGTTGGGTGATGGGCGGTTGGGGCGTGTTTGGACTTGTGACAGTGGGAACAAGGAAGTTAAATTCACCAACTGAACGTGTTGAATTCAATAAGCCATGTAATATATTGTGGTATGTAACTGACAGACGCCATGAATGTGTTGTGGGTAATAAGGAAATTTTAATATTGAAAGTGTCCAGCTGAAGGGACACGGCATGTGGAAAGGAAAAGATGCCTTAACGTCATGGTGACGTAAGCTAAAAAGCTGCTTTTTGACAAGCCAAAAAGGTCAACATTAGACGATTCCTTCCCTTCTCTTCCCGGTATGGATATTCAAAAGTCAAACATAATAACAATTCGGAAATCGCCTTCTCATTATTCATATGCAAATTTTCTCCCACACATAAATCCTTCCCGTTGTTTTGGCTTTCCGTGACACGTGTCGCCCACCCATCAGCCCAATCTCCCTCCACCTCTCGCTATATATATCCCCCCAACAAACCTCTGCCTCAACTTTCAATTCCTTCACACAAACACAACCTCAGAATTTTAAGATTTCTCCTTATCCAATGACTAACGCACAAGGCGGCTCCATGTTGGTGGAGCCAAACACACACAAGCCCTTACACAGACCCAAATTTGGAGCCTTGTTGCACTCCGAACCCATCAACAACGATGCCGATAACTTCCAATATAACCACCGCACCAACCCTACCCAGATGATGAACTACACCGATAGCAGCAATGATGTCTCTCCCTACTCCATGTCCCCATTGAACTACCCAAACCATTCTTCATCTCCTCTCAACAAGTCTCCATGGCTTTTACCCGCCTCACCCGCGATAAACCCCTTCCTCCACCACCACCAAGACCACCTCCCCGGCAACAGCCTCATCGGATCCCTCGTTCGCGAAGAGGGTCACATATATTCCTTGGCCGTTTCCGGTGACTTGTTATACACCGGCTCCGACAGCAAGAATATAAGAGTCTGGAAGCATCTCAAGGACTACACCGGCTTCAAATCAAGCAGTGGATTGGTTAAAACCATAATAATCGCCGGCGGGAAAATCTTCACCGGCCACCAAGACGGTAAGATCAGAGTGTGGAAGCTTTCCTCCAAGAATCCAAGCAAGCATAAACGCATCGGAAGCTTGCCAACCTTCAAAGATTACATGAAGTGTTCCATGAACCCCAAGAATTACGTGGAGGTTCGCCGCAACCGGAACGCGGTGAAGGTGAAGCACTTCGACGCCGTTTCGTCTCTCAGTCTGGACAAGGAGGAAGGGTTGCTGTACTCCGGGTCGTGGGACAAGACGGTCAAGGTGTGGCGCGTGGCGGATTTCAAGTGCTTGGAGTCGATCAACGCGCACGACGATGCGGTGAACGCGGTGGTGACGATGCCCGGAGGGTGCGTGTTGACGGGGTCAGCGGATGGGACGGTGAAGATGTGGAGGAGAGTGAGCGATGAGAAGGGGAAGAAGCCGAAGCATCTGTTGGGCAAGGTTTTGCTGAAGCAGGAGAACGCGGTTACGGCGCTGGCGGTGAACCGTGCGGGCACGGTGCTTTATTGCGGTTCCTCCGATGGAATGGTGAACTTCTGGGAGAATGACGAGAAGTGTGGGTTCACACACGGCGGCGTTTTGAGGGGTCACAAGCAAGCCGTGCTCTGCCTGGCCGTGGCGGGGAACCTTCTCTTCAGTGGGTCTGCCGATAAGAAAGTGTGCGTATGGAAGCGTGACGAGAGTGGGTTCCACACCTGCCATTCGGTTCTGACGGGTCACGTGGGTCCTGTTAAATGTATCGCCGTGGAGGAGGATCAGGCGCAACCGGAGAAGCCTCGCAACAAGAAAGATGATGAGCGGTGGATTGTGTATACGGGGAGCTTGGACAAGTCGGTGAAGGTGTGGCGCGTGTCCGAACAGGCGCCGGAGTTGAGCTCGTTCCAAACCTTGGCCAGTCCTGGTCCATTTACCACATAAAGATTGTTTTGGTTAATTAGCTGAGTCATCGAGAAACTTGTAAATACGCATGTCATTAATTGGATTTTTTACACTCCAGTTTGTACAAGCCTTGTATCAAGTATTATTGCAAAAGTTAATTAGCCAAGTGATTGATCTTAGAGTGTAAAGTTAATGATATTTAGTTTTTAACAGGAATTACTGGGAATATTATCGACAGGACGACCTACGATGTAGCATGGATACGATATTTCCAGCTCCTGCATGCGCATGACTTTGCTCCATTCACCCCACTTGCAATAAGACAAATGAAGTAAAAATATCTACTGAGAATTATTTTCTACAGCGGCTGAGATAATCTTTTCTCCTCCACATATTCATCATCACATCATAATACTCTCACTAATTAACATATTATAACACTTCCTGCAACTCATATCACACAACTTAATTAAATTCTAACAATGTTTATCAATAAAACTGTAATCGAGAAAACAACTCCGCAGCGCATTGAATCTTTGTTTGTGCTTGCAGGTTCCATTTTATTAATGTACATGTTTGAACAGCACAGGTGGTTGGACATGTTTGAAGAAACAGATAATAAACTCTTCAAAAGAAAAAGAAGAAGTTAATTTTAAATCTATCTTAATTTCACAAAACTGACTTCTAAGTTATATATAAATGAATAAAAATTTTATCTTACAAGTCAGTTTTATAGAATTGAATTAGATCTAAAGTGAATCCTCGCTATTAAATCATATTTATGTTTAAAATATTTATACTTCACCACCAAAAAATAATATATTGAAAGTTTCATATCGACTTTGAGAAAAATCAAATTAAACTATATAAATAGAAATAAATCTCACGTTACAAACCAATTTTATAAAATTATGCTAGGCTTAGAACTCTATACCTCAATTTTAAATGAAATTTTATCAAGTCAAGATAAGCCAAAATTAAAGTGTAGCTAATGTTTGAAGTTCCATATCGACTAAAGATAAGGCCAAATTATAATATATAAGTGAATATGCAAACTTCATTATACAAGTTGGTTTTGTGAAATTAAGTTAAACTTAAAGTTCATTTCTACTTCGAAATGTCTATACGAGATGAAAAATAAATTTTGATATGTGGTTAGGTTAGGTTCTGCTTTTAGTTTTTTCTCCTCTTCACACATTGAGGATAACTTGTGTTTTAAACGTGGGTGGAGAAGCTTAGCTTTGTAGTTCTGTTTTTCTGTTTGTATTACTCTTTTTGCTTCTATTATCTGTTTTTTTGTTAAAAATTTGGTAATTCTGATTTCTTTTCTGATTAGTTTTAGGTTCTTTAAAAATAAAAATAACTGCAAGTGCATTATAGAACACATGTTCCATAGTAAAAACTTTTTTTTATTTTATTCAGAATGATATAAACTTTTAAATAGACAAATTACAAGATCATGGACATTTTAAGAACTAACAAGTCTGCCTACTTAAAAACTTTAAAAAATTAAAAATAAAAAATAACTGCAAGTGCATTATAGAGCATTACAATACACTATAATAACCACTTAATCATTAGTAATTAACTCAATTTAATATATTAAATATATTATTATCCTTAGACTACTAGTAAATAAATATGTCAAAATTAGGAATTTTATTCGTTAAAGGATAAACAAACTTTAACGAAACGTTTACTATAGAAATAAGATTTTGGTACTGAACGATAATCATAATTTTGGGAAATATGAATACTTAAATATCATGAAGTTTAATAATGATTAACTTTTACTTAATTTTGGTAAAATATAATTCTTAAGATTAGTAATACATTTTTTTTTTATAAATCAAGAGATAATACTTTGTTTTTATTGAAATTTAAATTTGTTATCACACTAACTAATTTAATAAAAATAACAGTGATATTTTCTTTAGTAAAATTTGTAAGTTTCCTCCCTTCCATGCAAGATAATTCTTTTGTTAGAAATCTGATTCAAAAATATTCATAAAAGACTTATTTTCTCAAAATGTTATGTTTTTTTTTTCTCAAAATAAACAAAATCCAGAAATTAAGTAGTTTATATTATCAAAAAAGAAATTATACCAAATCAATTAGATTATCGTGCATAGTGTTATTTATTTCCTAGATTTTAATATATTATATATTTATAGTGATTGAATTTAATAGCTGGAACTATTTTGTATTAGATATTTTATACTGTAGATAATACTATAAGAAAATTATTACATAAATATTGACGGATATATATGGCTTCTTCCGACAATACCTAATATAATATTTGAATATGTATTTTATAAATACAAGATGTAGTAGTTGTGAATAGGACATAAATGTTAGAATTAGTTAAATATTTGGTTTTTTCAAATATAGTTATCATATGAGTGTGTGTTTGTGTTATCAAACTTGAAACAATGCATATTATCATATTTTCACATTTCAGCACTTGGATACGTTCAGAATGTAAAATTAGTGTATCCAACGACACAGAAAAATAATAAATTCTAATAGTTTTTCATGAATTTATTTCAGTTTTTTAAAATATTGAAAACATTAAAAAAAAAAAATATATATATATATATATATATATATATATATATATATATATATATATATATATATAACCTATTTTAAATGAATTAGATCGTCAAAAAAATCAGTTATTTTTTGAATAAATCAAATTTATAATTATAAACATATAAATAAATTTTCATTTTGTTAAAAAAATTTGAAATATAATCTATCTCTATTTTTCACATTTGAATCACCTTATTTATTTATTTTTTTAAAAAAATGTAACACAGCCCATATAAAGCACGAAAAGAAGAAGAAAAAATTGAAAATAGTGTAAATGAAATACGACAAAAAAAAATTAAGAAATTAAAACGAAGTTAACAAAGTAACAAATTATAAAAAGAAAGAATATATTAAGGCTATATATGTGATACAAGTCAAGGTTAAAAAGCCATATTTACGTACTCTAATTGATTTTACTTGGGTTAAGTAATTACATTTTTAAAAATATATTTTAAAATAATATAAATAAATATATCATCCAATATAAAATTAGAGTGTAGAGGAATTATAAAATAAAAAATATATATTTATATATGTTAGTTATTTTGTATACATTGAAGGTGAAAGATAATAAAAGTAATATTGATATTAGTTTCTTCGAGGTAATACAAGCATAACTTTCTATATCTTACTTAGTAAAAGAGTAAACAAAGTAATTTAAGTGTTCTTTTCAAAGAACCTAACTAGTTTATCATTCTTTTTAAGTTTCAAAATTAAAAATTCTGAATAAGATCTACTTCCATTCCATCAACTTGTTTTTCTTCTTTCATTTCACTTCAATGTATATACATACAGTCTAATATATACATCTTCCCAAACATTAATTACCTTCACTTTACAATAAACTAATAAAATATTGTACATAATTAATTACATTGTTGATTTCTACTTTGCAAATGTCTCTCGTTCTTGTTTCGATAGTCACCAATATCATTGTTGTTGTTTGAGAAAATATTGCTTGAGTTATTACGTAAGCTGCTGACATTGATTTTATTATTGCTAACATCATTATTGATTTTAGCACGATCTCGATTCTGATTGATATTGTTCCCAATGCTTTCAGAACCCTTGTAGTTTCTATAATTGGAATTGCTATTCAGATTACTTTTAATCTTGTAGTCGTTGAGATCATTGAAATTGTCATTGTTTTTAGTGTTGTTGTGATTGAGTTCATCCTTGTAAGAATTGCTTTTACTAGTATGACTATTATTTTTGCTACTATAAACATCATTGCTTTTTTGGTTTTTGTAGTCACTAACATTTCTTTTAACACCATCATTCTTAGGATTGACGTTTCCAAAAAGGTTGTGATTGTTATTATCATTGTCAATACTCTTAGAACTACCATCATTACCCTCATCACTATAATTGTTACCTTTTTTAACACCATCATTACTGCAAATAACTTTCCCATTGTCGTAAACATTATTACGATTGTTGTTTCCCTTTCCGTTGGCCTTAAAATTGACATTGTTGGTGATGTTGTTGGAATTGCTATTGGTATTACTTTTAATCTTGTAGTCATTGAGATTGTTGCAATTGTCATGACTTTCAGTGCTATTATTGTTAAGTTCATCCTTGTAGGAATTGCTTTCATCAGTATGACTGTTATTTTTTCTCCCACAAAGACCATTATTTTTTAGGTTGTTATACTCACCAGCACTTCTTTTAGCACTATCATTCTTGGCATTGATGTTGCCATAAAGGTTGCGGTTGTTGTCATCATTGTCACCTCTCTTAGAATAACCAACATTACCCTTGTCATTAATATCACTACCTTTGTTAACACCGTCATTATTGCAAATGACATTTCCATTGTCGTAAACACTATTACGATTGTTGTTTCCATTTTTGTTGCCCGTAGAATTCACATTGATGTTGATATTGTTGGAATTACTATTGGGATTACTTTTAATCTTGTAGTCGTTGAAATTGTTGCTATTATCTTTTCTTTCAGTGCTATTATCGTTGAGTTCATCCTTGTAGGAATTGTTTTTATTGGTATGACTATTACTTTTGCTACCACAAACACCATTATTTATTAGGTTGTTATAGTCACCAACATTTCTTTTTGCACTATCATTCTTGGGGTTGGTGTTGTCATAAAGGTTGCAATTATTGTCATTATTATTGCTTCTCTTATAATTAACATCATTACCCTCGTCAATATAATTGCTACCTTTTTTAACACCATCATTACGACAAATGACATTCCCGTTGTCGAAAACACTATTATGGTTATTGTTTCCTTTTCCGTTGCCCTTAGAATTACCATTGTTATTGATATCGTTGAAATTCCTATTGAGATCACTTTTAATCTTGCCGTCGTTGAGATTGTTGCAATCATCATTCCTTTTAGTGCTATTATTGTTGAGTTCATCGTTGTAAGGGTTGCTTTTATCAATATGACTATTACTTTCACTGCCATAAACACCATTATTTTTTAGGTTGTTATAGTCACTAACATTTCTTTTAGCACCACCATTCTTGGGGTTGACATTGCCATAAAGGTTGCGATTGTTGTCATCATTGTCACCTCTCTTGGAATTGTAATCAATACCATTGACACTATAATTACTACCTTTCTTAACTCCACCATTATTGTAAATGAGATTCCCATTGTCGTAAACATTATTATGATTGTTATTTTCCTTTTCGCTGCCCTTAGAATTAACATTGTTGTTGATATTGTTGGAATTGCTATTGAGATTGCTTATAATCTTGAAATCATTGAGATTGTTGTAATTGTCATTGCCTTTTGTGCAATTATTCTTATGTTCATCATTGTAGGAATTGTTTCTATCAGTATGACTATTACCTTTGTTGCCACAAACACCATTATTGTTTAGGTTGTTATAGTCCTTAACATTTCCTTCAACAACATCATTCTTGCAGTTGGAGTTGCCATAAAGGTCACGATTTTTGTCATCATTGCGACCTCTCTTAGAACTACCATCATTACCCTCATCATTATAATTTCTACCTTTTTTAACACCATCATTATTGCAACAAACATTCCCATTGTCGTAGACACTACTACAATTGTTGTTTCCTTTTCGATTGTCCTCAGAAGTAACATTATTGTTGATGTTGTTAGAATTTCGATTGAGATTGGTTTTAATCCCGTAGTCGTTGAAATTGTTGCAATTATCATAGCTTTTTATGCAATTATTATTGAGTTCATCGTTGAAGGACTTGCTTTTATCCGTGTGACTATTACTTTTGCTGCCAAGAACACTATTATTTTTTAGGTTGATATAGTCATTATCATTTCCTTTAGCACCATCATTCTTGTGGTTGTCGTTGCCATAAAGGTTGCGATTGTTGTCACCTTTCTTGGAACTACCATCATTACCCTCGTCATTATAATTTCTACTTTTTTTAACATCATTATTGCAACTGACATTCTCATTGCTGTAAACATTATCACGACTATTATTTTCTTTCTCGTTGCCCTTAGAATTAACATTGTTGCAAATGTTGTTGGAATTGCTATTGAGAATGTTTTTAATCCGGTTGTCGTTGAGATTGTTGAAATTGTCGTTGCTTTTAATGCTCTTATTATTGAGTTCATTGTTGAAGGAATTGCTTTTATCAGTAGCAATATTAAATTTGCTTCCATAAACACCATTACTTTTTAGGTTGTTATTGTCAGCCATATTTCCTTTAGCACCGTCATTCTTGGGGTTGGAGTTGCCATAAAGGTTACGATTGTTGTCATCATTTTCACCTCTTCTAGAACTACCATCATTACCTTTATCAATATAATTGCTATCTTTTTTAACATCATCATTTTTGCAAACGACATTCCCAATGTCGTAAACACTAGTACGATTGTTGTTTCCCTTTCCGTTGTCATTAGAGTTAACATTAATTTTTATGTTGTTGGTATTGCTATTGAGATTGCTTTCAATCTTGTAGTTGTTGAAATTTTTGTTATTGTCTTCTCCTTCAGTGCTATTTTTGTTGAGTTCTACGTAAGAGGAATTGCTTTTATTTGTATGACTGTTACTCTTGTTGTCACAAACACCATTAGTTTTTAGGTTGTTATAATCTCTAACATTTCTTTTAGCACCATTGTTCTTGAGGTTGGTGTTGCCATGAAGATTGTAATTGTTGTCATCATTGTCACCTCTCTTAGAAC
Organism: Vigna mungo; assembly: GCA_036885675.1. Lineage (NCBI taxonomy): Eukaryota > Viridiplantae > Streptophyta > Magnoliopsida > Fabales > Fabaceae > Vigna > Vigna mungo. The sequence continues at coordinate 33,890,323 of CP144694.1, forward strand.
TTTCATCATTAGTCTTTTCATCATAATTTCTATCCCTATTAACATCATCATTATGGCAAAAAACTTTCTCGTTGTCAAAAACACTATTATAGTCATTGTTTCCCTTTTTGTTGCCCTTAGAATTAACATTGTTGTTAGAATTGCTATTGAGACTGCTTTTAATCTTGTAGTCGCTGAGATTGTTGCAATTGTCATTTCTTTCAGTACAACTATTATTGAGTTCATCCATGTAGGAATTGTTTTCATCAGTATGACTATTACTTTTACTGCCACAAAGACCATTAGCTTTTAGGTTGCTATAATCACTATCATTTTGTTTAGCACTATCATCCTTGGGGTTGGGTTTGCCATAAAAGATGTAATTGTTGTCACCGTTGTCACTTTTCTTTGCGCTAGCATCATTACCCACGTCATTATGATATCTACCTTTTTCAAAACCGTCATTGTTGCAAATGACGGTCCCATTGTCATAAATGTTAATACAATTGTTGTTTCCCTTTCCATTGCCCTTTGAATTAACATTGTTGTTGATGTTGTTGGAAATGCTATTGATATTACTTTCGATCTTGTAGTCATTGGAATTGTTTTTATTGTCTTTTCTTTTAGTGCTATTTTTGTTGGGGTCATCATTATAGGAATCATTTTTATCAGTATGAATATTACTTTTGCTGCCATAAACACCATTATTTTCTAGGTTGTTATAGTCACTAACATTTCTTTTACTACCATCATTCTTGGGGTAGGAGTTTCCAAAAGGGTTGAGATTGTTGTCATCATTGTCACCTCTCTTAGAACTACCATCATTATTCTCGTCATTATAATTGCTACGTTTTTTAAGACCATCATTATTGCAAATGGCATTCCCATTGTTGTAAACACTATTACGATTGTTATTTCCCTTTCCATTGGTCTTAGAATTAACATTGTTGTTGATGTTGTTGTAATTGCTATTGAGATTGCTTTCAATCTTGTAGTCATTGAAAGTATTGCTATTGTCTTTTCTTTCAGCAATATTTTTGTTAAGTTCTTCGTTATAGGAATTTGTTTTATCCGTATGACTATTTCTTTTGTTGTTACAAACACCATTATGTTGTAGGTTGCTATAGTCACTAACATTTCTTTTAGTACCATCATTCTTGAGATAGGCATTTCCAAAAAGGTTGAGATTGTTGTCATCATTGTCACCTCTCTTAGAACTAACATTATTATTCTTGTCATTATAATCTCTACCATTTTCAACACCATCATTATTGCAAATGACATTCCTATTGTCGTAAGCACTATTACGATTGTTGTTTCCCTTTGCATTGCCCTTACTGTCAACATTGTTGTTGGTGTTGTTGGAATTGCTATTGAGATTGCTTTCAATCTTGTAGTCATCGATATTGTTGCTCTTCTCTTTTCTTTCGGTATTATTTTTGTTGTGTTCTTCATTGTAGGAATTTCTTTTATCTGTATGACTATTTCTTCTGGCGTCACGAACACCATTATTTTCCAGGTTGTTATAATCACTAACATTTCTTTTGGCACCATCATTCTTGAGGCAAGTGTTTCCAAAAAGGTTGAGATTGTTCTCATCATTGTCACCTCTCTTAGCACTACCATCATTATACTTGTCATTATAATTTCTACTTTTTTTAACACTATAATTATTGCAAATAACATTCTCATTGTTATAAACACTATTAAGATTGTTGTTTCCGTTTTCATTACCCTTAGAATTAACATTAATGTTGATGTTGTTGGAATTGTTGTTGAGATTGCTTTCAATCATGTAATCATTGAAATTGTTGTTATTGTCTTTTCTTCCAGTGTTGTTTGTGTTGAGTTCTTCGTTGTAGGAATTGCTTTTATCTGTGTGACTATTTCTTTTCCTATCACAAACATCATTATTTTTTAGGCTGTTATGGTCACCAACATTACTTTTTGTACCATCATTCTTGAGGTTGACTTTTCCATGAAGGTTGTGTTTGTTGTCATCATGGTCACCTCTCTTAGAAATACCATCATTACTTTTTTCATTATAACTGCTACCTCCTTTAACATCATCATTATTGCCAATGACATTCAAATTGTCATAAACATTATTATTGTCGTTTCTCTTTCTGTTGCCCTTAGAATTAACTATGTTGTTGATGTTGTTGGTTTTAATCTTATAGTCACTGAGATTTTCGCAATTGTAATTTCTTTCAGTATTATTATTATTGAATTCAACCATGGAGGAATTGCTTTTATTAGTGTGACTATTACTTTTGCTGTCAAAAACACCATTAATTTTTAGGTTGTCATAGTCACTAACATTTCTTTTAGCACCATCATTCTTGAGGATGGTGTTGCCATAATTGTTGCAATTGTTGTCATCGTTGTCACTTTTCTTTGAACTAGCATAATTATCCACGTCATTATAATTGGTACCTTTTTTAACACCGTCATTATTGCAAATGACATTCCCATTGTCATAAACATTATTACGATTGTTGTTTCCCTTTCCATTTCCCCTAGAATTAACATTGTTGATGTTCTTGGAATTGCTATCGTCATTGCTTTCAGTCTTGTAGTTGTCGAAATTGTTTCTGTTGTCTTTTCTTTCAGTGCTATTATTGTTGAGGTCATCATTATAAGAATTGCTTTTATCAGTATGAGTATTACTTTTGCTGCCATAAACATCATTCTTATTTAGGTTGTTATAGTCACTAACATTTATTTTAGTACCATCATTCTTTGGGTAGGCATTTCCAAAAAGGTTGAGATTGTTGTCATCACTGTCACCTCTCTTAGAACTATCATGATTATTCTCGTCATTATAATTGCTACCTCTTTTAACACCATCATTATTGCAAATGACATTTCCATTGTCATAAAAACTATTACGGTTGTTATTTCCCTTTTCGTTGCCCATAGAATTAATATTGTTGTTGATGTCTTTTCTTTTAGTTCTATTTTTGTTTAGTTCTTCGTTGTAGGAATTACTTTTGTCTATATGACTATTTCTTTTGCTATCACAAACACCGTTATTTTTTAGGTTGTTATAGTCATTAACATTTCTTTTAGCACCATCATTCTTGGGGTAGGAATTCCCAAAAGAGTTAAGATTGTTGTCATCATTGTCACTTCTCTTAGAACTACCATCATTATTCTGGTCTTTATAATTGCTACCTTCATTAACACCATCATTATTGCAAATGACATTTCCATTGTCATAAACACTATTACGATTGGGGTTTCCCTTTCCATTGCCCTTGTAATTAACGTTGTTGTTGGAATTGTTATTGATATTGCTTTCATTCTTGTGGTCATTGAAATTGTGGCTATTGTCTTTTCTTTCATTGATATTTTTGTTGAGTTCTTCGTTGTAGGAATTACTTTTATCTGTATGACTATTTCTTTTGTTATCACAAACACCATTATTTTTTAAGTTTTTATAGTCACTAACATTTCTTTTAGCACCATCGTTCTTGGTATAGACATTTCCAAAAAGATTGAGATTGTTGTCATCATTGTCACCTCTCTTAGAACTATCATCATTATTGTCATCATTGTAATTGTCTACTTTTTTAATACCACCATTATTGTAAATGAGATTCCCATTGTCGTAAACATTATTGTTGTTGTTGTTTCCCTTTCCATTGCCCTTAGAATTAACATTGTTGCAAATGTTGTTTGAATTGGTATTGAGATTGCTTTCATTGTTGTAGTCGTTGAAATTGTTACTATTGTCTTTTCTTTCAGTGTTATTTTTGTTGAGTTCTTCATTGTAGGAATTTCTTTTATCTGTATGACTATTTCTTTTGCTGTCACAAACTCCATTATTTTTTAAGTTGTTATAGTCATTAACATTTGATTTAGCATTATCATTGTTGGGATTGGCATTGCCATAAAGGTTGTGGTTGTTGTCATCATGGTCACCTCTCTTGGAACTATTATCATTACCCTTGCCATTATAGTTGCTACCTTTCTTAGCATCGTCATTATTGCAAATGGCATTCCTATGGTCATAAACACTATTACGGTCATTGTTTCCCTTTTCAATTCTCTTAGAATTGACATTTTTGTTGATGTTGTTGTCTTTGTCTTTGTCTTTTCTAACACAATCAATGTTGCGAATGTGATTACCATTGTCCTTATTTTTCGTGTCGTCATCATTGTTTGGAATATTATTATCATAAACCCCATTGCAGGTGTGATCAACATGACCTTTACTCTTAGAAGTTCCATTATTGTTGGCATTGTAATTATTGCCACTAATCTTTGGATCATCATTCTTATGGATCTTCTCATAAGCAACGTAACAATTGTTGACTCTATCCTTAGAGTTGTTAATGTTGCTTGTGTTGTCAACATTAACACCACTCTTAACGTCTCCATTCTTAAAATTACTATCAATGTTTCTAGAAGCACTATCATCTTTCATAATCATTTTGTCATTTCCACCCGTTTTAGCATCACTATTGCTGGAAATGTTGTTGACATAAGAATCATCACAGTCATAAATATTATTGTCACCACTCATAGATGTTTTATTATTTCTTTTGTCGTTTTTGTTTTCTTTATTTTTAGCTTCATCTCTGCTTTGGATATTATTCTTATTGTGATAAACACTTGCACGAATGTTCTTTCCATTGTCACCACTCTTAGAATTATCTTCTTTCATAATCATTTTGTCATTTCCACCTTTTTTAACGTGACTATTGGAGATGTTGTTGACAGAAGAATCATCATAATCATAAATATTTTGATCACCACTCATAAAGGTTTTATTATTTTTTTGGTCACTTTTGTTTCCTCCATTTTCAAAACCATCACTATTTTGGATATTATTGTCATTATAAGCACATGCATGAATGTTGTTTCCATTGCTACTACTCTTAGAATTATCATCTTTGATAATTTTCTTGTCATTTCCTCCACTTTCAACATTACGACTGTTGGGGATATTGTTGAAATAAGAATCATCACAATCATAAATATTGTTGTTACCACTCATAACAGTTTTATTATTCCTTTTGTCAACTTTTTGTTTAGCATTATCACTATTTTGGATATTATTATCATTGTGATAAACACTTGCATGAAGGTTGTTTCCATTGTCATCACCCTTAACATTATCACCGTTCACAATCTTCTTGTCATTTCCATCTCTTTTAGCATCATGATTGTTGGGCGTGTTGTTGGCATAAGAATCACCACAATCATAAATATTATTGTCACCACTCGTTAAAGTTTTATTATTTCTCTTGTCCTTTTTGTTTTCTTTGTTTCTAACATTCTCGTTATTTTGGACATTATTCTCTATGTGATAAGCACGTGCATGAATGTTGTTTCTATTATCATCACTCTTAGAACTATCATCTTTCATAATATTCTTATCATTTCCAGCTCTTTTAGTATCAATACTGGTAGTGATGTTGTTGACATAAGAATCACTAGAGTCATAGATATTGTTATCGCCATTCATAAATGCTTTTGCATTCCTTTTATCGCTTTTGTTCTTAGCATTATCACTACTTTGGATATTATTCCCATTGTGATAAGCACTTGGATGAATGTTGTTTCCATTGCCACCACTATTGGAAAGATCATTATTGAAATTTTTGTCTCTGTTGTCATTAATTTTATTGCTAACATTCTTGTGATATTTGTTGGTATTGTCATTGTCATTGCTTTTAGTGCTATCACTATTGCATATATTGTTTCCATTTGCATATCCAGTATCATAGTTCATATTGCTAATTTGATTGACAATGTTTTTACCTGCATTAATGTTGTGATTGCTGCCAATGTCAATGCTTTTGCCACTACCATTGTTACAATTGTTGTCGTAGTTGCATATATCTTCTCCTTTGTTGTGAACATTGATGTCATTCTTAATGTTTTTTTCATTGCAGCGGTTATAATTGAGGTTGATGCCTTTAACAATATCTTCATCGTTTTGTTCGTTGTTACTTTCATACTTAATACTTCGAATATCATCAACATTGGTGCACTTGCCTCCATTGATTTCAACATCACCAATTTTGCAGTTGTCTTTATTGTTGGCGATTTTAGTCCTAACACTCTTTTTGTACTTGTTGTCATTTTCATTCTCAATGCCTTTAGTAGTGTCATTGTCCTGGTTGTTAATGACAATGTTTTTACTCTTTATGCTATCAGAAGTGCAACTACTTATGTTATTGGCATGAGCACTACCGTTGTTATGGTTGTTGTCGTCATTATTGTTACTTTTAACTATTGTTGCAAGTTTGTTGTCAATGTCAATGCCTTTGCCACTACCGTTGTTATAATTGTTGTCGTAGTTGCATGTATCTTTTCCTTTGTTGTGAACATTGATGTCATTCTTAATGTTTTTTTCATTGCGGCGATTATTATTGAGGTTGATGCTTTTAACAATATCTCCATCTTTTTCATCGTTGTTACTTTCATACTTAATACTTTGAATATCATCCACATTGGTGCACTTGCGTCCATTGATTTCAACATCATTAATTTTGCAGTTGTCTTTATTGTTGGCGGTTTTAGTCCTAACACTCTTTTTGTACTTGTTATCATTGTCATTCTCAATGCCTTTAGTAGTGTCATTGTCTTGGTTGTTAATAACAATGTCTTTACTCTTTATGCTATCAAAGTTGCAACTACTTCTGTTGTTGGCATAAGCACTACCATTGTTATGGTTGTTGTCGCAGTTGTTGTTACTTTTAAGACCATTGTGATATGTGTTATCATTGTCAATGTATCTACCAATATCAGCATTGTTATTGTTGTTGCTAGTGTGAATCTTTTTACTTACACTTGTGTTGTGATTGTTGCCCGTGTCAATTCTTTTACCACCATAAATGTTATGATTGTTGTATTGGTTGTCGAAGTTGTTGCTAATGTTTTTAGTACCATGATTGTCGTAGTTATTGTTGTCAACTTCTTTACTTCTGTCAATCCAGTAATTGCTCTTGTTGTTGATATAAGCACCATCATTGCTATAGTCGACCCCTGTACTAATATCAACTTTATTATTGTTGATAATGTCATTGCTTTTACTTGCATCCATCTTACAGTTGTTGTCAATGTTGGTGCTTTTACCAGGATGGATGCCATAATTGTTGTTGAAATTGTTGTCAATGCCTTTAGTTGTAGTGCTATGAATATTGCAATCAGTTCTCCTATAAACATCGTCACCATTGTCGTTACTTTGATGACCATGAATGTGGTGGTTTTCGTTGTCATTGCCAATGCGTCTACCAATATCAACATTGTTGTTGCTGTCAGTGTTTTTACTTACCCTTTTAACGTCATTGACGTCATACTTATTATTATCAACATTTCTATGGTCATTCTTAATGCTTTTAGCATTTGTGTTCCTTTCGTAATCACTGATATTATCATCTTTGTTGTGCTTGTCGTCATGAGTGTCACCCGAAATGTAATATTTGTCTTCTCTATCGTGATTGTTGTTAGTGGGAGTGCTGATAGAAGCATCACTGTTACGGTAATCAAGGTCGTTTTCATGGCTAATAGTGGACTTTCGTGGGGTGGAACAATTTGTTTCTGCTATGGAAGAATTAACACTCATTGTTCTTGGTGAGGAATACGAAGAACTGATATGGTTCAAAGTGGTCTTGCATTGGATGGTGCCCTCCAACACTTGTTCAGACACATGCCATACCTTCACTGAGTTGTCCAAGCTCCCAGTATACACAATCCATCCTTGTTCCCTTTGCTCCACAGCAATGCACTTAACAGGTCCTGTATGACCTATCAAAACTGAATGACATGTGTGGAATCCATTTTCACTGTACCTCCACACACACACATTATTATCCACTGAGCCACTGAATACGAGGTTCCCCGCCGTGGCAAGGCAAAGCACGGCGAGCTTGTGACCCCTTAGAACATCGCCCTGCAAGTACTCACCTTTATGGTCACACTCCCAAAAGTTCACCAACCCATCTGAAGAACCACAATAAACCATTGTAGCCATGCAGTTCACTGCCAAAGCTGTAACAGCATTTTCTTGCTTTAGCAAAATCCGATCCAACACATGTTTAGGCTTCTTCTCTTTATCCCCCTTTTTCACATTCACTCTCCTCCATAACTTCACCGTCCCATCAGCAGACCCTGTTAATACGCTTCCTTCAAGCAGCGCTACCACCGCATTCACTGCATCATTGTGTGCAGTGATAGAATCTAAGCATTTTGAATCCGCCAAACGCCACACCTTCAGCGTCTTGTCCCACGATCCAGAGTATAACAACCCTGCTTCTTTGTCCAAGCTTAGACTCGAAATTGCATCAAAGTGTTTCACCTTCACCGCGTTTCGGTTTCGTCGAACCTCCACGTAGTTCTTTGGGTTCATGGAGGATTTCACGTATTCTTTAAACGTGGGCAAGCTCCCTATTCTTTTGTAGTTATATGGATTCTTGGATGAAACTTTCCACACTCTAATCTTTCCGTCTTGATGGCCGGTGAAAATCTTCCCATCAGAGATTACTATGGTTTTGACCAAACCACTGCTTGATTTGAAACCGGTGAAGTCCTTGAGATGCTTCCAGACTCTTATGTTCTTGCTGTCGGAGCCTGCATATAACAATTCTCCAGAGACAGCTAAAGAATAAATGTGACCTGTTTCGCGGACGAGGGATCCGATGAGCTCAGTTTCCGGGGAATAATAATCTTCGTTGTGGTGGTTTCCGGTTGAGCTGGGTAATGACCAAGGAGACTTTTTGATCGGAGAAGAAGTGTTGGGATGGTAGTTCCATGGGGACATGGTGTAGGGAGAGGCATTATTGCTGTTGGCATCGTCGTAATTGTGACTATGGTTAAGGTTGAAATCATCATCCTCACTGTTGAAACTGATAAATGAGGTTGGTTCATAATGTGATAACGTTTCGAATTTGGGTTTATGCAAGGCGTTGTGTGTATTTAGCTCCACTAACATGGAGCCGCCGCCATGTGCATTTGTCATTCAATATCGAGAGAAAACGAACATCAACGAGGAATTCAATGGAATGTTAGATTTTGTTGGTTTGAGAGACTGTAACATAAAGAAACAACATTTGAAAATGTTAAGAATTTTGTTTCAAGTTGCATTTGTGTAGCAAAGTTGAAATTTGTGCCATAGGTTAAGAAAAGCATATACATATATAACTAGAGGTGGAGAAACGATGAGATAATAGACTAATATTTAAGGTAATAAAATGATGTTTGATATTTTTTTTTCTATTATTCGGCACACATTTTTCTACTAATATCTACTATTAGAATGTTATATTTTGCCTATCTATATATGGTGTATATATGGTGTTAAACCATTGATGTTTTACCTTTTAAAAATATAGCTTTGCCTTTTTAAAAAGAAATGCAGTTATTCTCTTCTAAAACTTAATGTTTAAAAATCGATCATAATATAATTTAAATAAATTAAAAGGATAATTTAAATTTATTCAGCTATGAAACACACGTAAAAAGATGTTGTACATTATAATTATATATATACATGTATTAAATAAAAATTATTAATTATTTATATTATTTTCTAAAGATTTTAACTTTTTATAAAAGTAAATTCTTTTCTAAAGATTCTCCATTCAAACACAGGGAGAATTCTGAGAGAAGAAAAAAAAATATTAGATGGATGTAATTCCTTAACCTTAGGAGGCCTGTAATTTGAGTATGTTGTAAGGCCTTGATAAGCCCATTAGTTGGCCCGATTCAAAGCCCACCTAATGATTCTGGTTTCGTCTTCCGCAAGTTGAAAACTTGGTATCAGAAGAATTGAAAACGGTTTGAAGATACAGTGGTAATTAGCAAAGGGAGAAACAGCTTAAAGAGTGGCATATACAATACTTCAGCATTAGCATCGATAATGGAGTTTGTTCCAGAAGAGGGCAAGCACCTTAACGAGGATTGCTCCACTTTGATTTTAGTGCGTTCATGTTCTAGGGTTTCGCCCTTCCTTTTTTCGCAGTTCACTACTCGGTCTTTTATACCGTTCTGCAAATACACATTCACTTTTTCATTTCATGGCTGAATAATATGTGTGGAGTTAGCTCAACTTTAGACCTAACAATTAACTGCTAATTTAGTTCTTTAGAGTGTGTATGTTGCATCATTGTTATTTGTGTGCTTTCAGCCTGCTCTGTCGATTGGCAATGTGGGGCAGCTTGTTGCGGATCTTTTGATTTCATCAATGGGTTCAGAGAGAGTTGGGTATTTGGACGATCCTAACGTTTTGCCCTGTGTTGGCAATGATGCTTATGGACCCTTTCCTCAAGGAGACCTTGCACTCCCCCTTGAAGGTCCTCCTTTGTTTTTGTTTTTAATTTTATTTGTTATCTCACAACTATTACTCTTGTTAATTTCATTTTCTATGCTCTTTCTCGTCAACTTTTTGCAGCTTATGATTCTCCTTCTAATGCTCTCACTATCATCCAACAGAGATCGCCGGTAATTAAGGTAATATCCATGGCAACATCTATTTTGTTCCTTTAATCTGATACTGCTTGCCTGTAATGTGCTGATTTTCTTGTTAATGGATCATTAAGTGATTTGCAACGTGTGGATTGTTCCTTATAAGCTTAGTTGTTGGCCGTAAAGTTTTAATATGGACAAACTGAGACTTCAGTGATACCTTTGTTATTTTAAACTAGTGCGTGCTTGAACGAATGATAGTAGTATCTCACTTCCTCTTGTGTTTGAACCTATTCTATATCTCGACCTTTCTGCCTTGTTCAAAATCCAAGGTGTTATACCTGTCAAAAACATACTCACTCAAGTCAGTGTTTTTCTCAATTGTTCCTTGAATGATTCCATCCGTCTGATCACTTCCCTTTCTTTTTCTCAACTTCCGAGTAAGTTATCCTATAAAATCTTGTTCTTATGATTGTGTTACTTGTTTAGCTGTCCCAGTAGCTTCTCTGAACAATGCAGTTAGTTTGCTGTCCTCTTTGAAATGTAGGTGAAAAATTCATAGGATGTGCAGTGCATGAACAACGCCATTCTGAAATTCCTACTCTAATTTAGAAGTGTATGGCAATTGCCAGATTGATTCTTAGGGTAGTCATAAAGATTAATATATATAATTGATTACTACCTAATATTTGGATTAACAATAACAGAACTGTGTGTATTTTTGGCTAGAGTAAGCACGAATTACTGTGCATGCCACTTGTTAACATCTTCCTGATGCTTTTGCACTATACTTCGTCTTAATGTTTTCTATTAAATTTAATGATGGAATTAGTACACATAATTTTGGAAACTGTAAGAAGAAATTGCTCTGATACATGGTCATTTGAGTAGGGTATGATGGTTCAGTTTGCAAAAAACATGGCTGATTTTCTTGCTGGCAGTGGAAAGAAACATATTATTGTTCTCTCCAGCTTAGATTTTGGAAAGTGGCAAAAAGTTGATATGTCAAGGTGAGGAGCTATATATTTTTGAAATTGTCCTTCTTCGTGGTTAAGATATTTAAGTCATTCAATTCTGAGACTGTAACTTCTGTTCAAATTATAATCCTCAGAATGTTTTTAGCTTTGTCACTATGACAACTATGCAGTATTTTAAATCCAACTTGGTTTAGGAAATTGCATCGTCATTCTTTCCATTCTGATACATCTATTGGCTATCACATTAGTGGTTTGCAGATATATTATCTTTCTAGTGCCAACAGCAATGGAACTGATGAAAACTGCGAACAGCTTGGATGGAAGAAACTTCAGGAGTATGATCCTTCTCAAAAGCATTGGAAATATCTTAGTGATTTAGCTGAAGGAAATGTTACACTGGAAGATATTATTTCTGTAGAAGATGAGCTAGAAGAAGAAAATTATTATGCTAGCTTGCCTTTTGCTGCACTTTTTACTTTTCTCAAGGTAACTTATATGCATTTATATTTCAAAATGCTACATTTCTTGTTAACCCTTAAAGCCTCTGTATGAAGATAAGAGAAGTGATGGCATCCTTTAATTTTATTTTTTAGATTGATGCCTGTTGTCATAAACTTTCTTTAGAAAGAACTCCTTCTAGTTGGAAGTTGTTTCAGTTACATGGTATGCTCTATTTTTATGCATGAAAAAATTATTAAGGCTCTACCTGGATTGATTGCTCCGGGTTCATTAGGGATTTTGTTTCCATATGAAGAACAATGCCAGAGAATTCCATTTTTAAAAATAATAACTAATTAAAGGTCGCAGGGTGGTTATCCCTTACCTTTTAATTACAAAAATTGTAGAAATAGAACATTAATATATGGATACATGGATTGATGGATGTAAGGTGTTGGTTTTTATGTATCAGGCTAAAGGTTTGAAGGTCACCTGCTTGTTGTGTTATTGCTCAGAAGGGGACAATGTATCGGATGCTTTTCAATTAGCCGATGCAACATATAAACTTCTCCAGATGACTCACCCTTCTACTGGTGAGCTTTCTTTTTCTTTGTTGTCTTTTTATAATTATTGCTGTACTTAATTTATCTTTGTCGTCTTTTTATATTGTTTTATTGTTTTTTATCTGTTATGTTATTCATATAAAAATTGTCTTGTCATGACAACTAATGATTTTTCCCAATATCTTTTTTCAAGGATATAATGATCCATTATTTTTAACTCCCAAAAAATGTCACGGAGAATATTTCTGCCCCGATTTGTCACTTTAATGTGAATTTTAAAAATTATTATTTTCTAAACCCTTTGTCCCTCATCCCTCTACTAAGACTATTATCATTTTTGTTGGTCTGCTGAATCTCTTGGATTAGAACATCTTTGTAGCGTGTATTTTCATGGATATCTTATTTCAAGATACAAATATCTCAGTATTTCTCATATCAACCACATCTCTCATTTTTCGCATGTTAAAGATTTAATTGTGACAAATGAATAAACATATTTCTGCAAGTAAAAAATCATAAGAGTTGGTTTCTAATATTTCGTATAATGCCTTTCCAGGAATTGAAAGTGGCACATGGCGAGTGCCACTTTCTTGGATGAGTGTGTATGGACCACCCCCAGATGTGTCCATCTTCTAAGGTTGGTTACTTAGTTTGATACCTGTAATTTGTTACTTAGTTACTTAGTTTTTTAAGGTCTGAATAATCCTAAATTAGTTCTATGTAAGAATAATGTAACTTTATTAAGGATTTGTTATGGTGGAATTCTAACTTCAATAGAACTTGTTCATATACTGTTACTGTGAAATGGGAACAGTAAGCAAGCGTGTAATTTTATATTTTTCATTCAGAGGTCTAAACTACAAGTAAAATGTGAAAATAACTATATCCATTGCTTCATTAGGATTATTTATGGGTAATTTTATTTATGCAATTATTTTATTACTTTAGAAAAAAATAATTTAGAGAAAAAGTGAAAGTATACTTAAATCCAATGTAAGAATTTATTTTAAATTACAACACTGCTCTTATTTATGATCTCTGATGACCATAACCAAATTTTTCAGAACTCGTCAATGTTTGACTACAGAGAAAGATAAACCATCGTACATTTATTTACTTATTGACCCCAGTTGGATTGGATGGTTTAGATAAGGTGTATAAATAAACAATTTTATATTACAATAATGCAAAAAATATTGTATTTAATATTATTATTATTAGATTTTGTTGAAAAGTCGTGCAATCCACAAGTTATACGGAGATAATACAATGAAAATGACTCCAGGGTTGTAATATCTGTCACTTTGATCTCCTCCATCATCTAATTCATTTAGCAGCCTTTGCTTCTTCGGCCTGAACTTTTAAACACCACACCATTTTCAACTCCAATTATCTACCAACCACTTTTTTACACTATATTTTCCTAACTAAAAAAAAAGTTGGAATATTCCAAAATTAATTTTCTATTTAAACTATAATGTTAAATTGAATTATGGAAAATACTTATCCTTTTTATATAGTTAAGAATTCCCACCAAAGATACTGCTGCATAACTTTAGTGGTTGGCAAACATCAATCATGTGATGAAATATTTCACCTATACTTTACACATTTAATATTACTCGGCTGCCTTGTGCGTTATACTTTTTTTTTTTTATATATATATACATTATCGAAAGCTTTAGTCAAAAGTCTAACAATTTACTTAGGGTTATTATTTTCTTTATGGTAATGGATCGTTACGTTATATGTTATTGTGATAATCAGTTCACATTTAGAAATAAAAGTATTATATATCTTTTTGTTTTTAAATATTAAACACGTTACTTGTATTTAACTTTTTATAAAATATTGAATAATCTACTGAGAAAATAATTTATTTTTAATACCAGTTAGGATGTGTTCGAACTGCTGATGTTATTTCAAAACTAAACAATCTTTCTTTTCCAAAATTAAACGTATCCGACGAAATGGGAATGCAAACAATAAGAGTTGGGGACAAAAGATATCCCAATTTAGACCTAATTTTTTCAAGTTTAAAACAAATATATATTTGGTTAGAACTAAAAATGTCTGTCATTCTAAATCAGGCTTAAAACTTAACGGCTACATTTAATTTTAAGTGTGTTCAACAAATCTAACCCACTTTGTCATTTCTATATATAAAATAAATAAAATTATGCCGAGTCTCATACCACAAATCAATTACTATTAATGAAACAATAAAGTACAACACACATTCAATTTTTTCTAACTCTCGTTCATAATTTTGAACGGTCAATGTCATACATAGCTTAACCAAATATGATGTAATGTGATCGTATATTATAAATTAGAATAATTAATTACATCTTTTTTTAGTTATTGTCTTCCTTTTCTTAGATGTATAATTTACTCTCTCCAACTATATAACTAACTAAAAGTATTTATTATTTTTAACTTTATATTTCTATGCGATCTTCTAAATTGATTATCTTTTAGTAAGTTAACCAACCATATTTTCTATTTTAAATTAAATCATTAAATAGGGTAACGTGAAGTAAAATAAACACAAGATAACACGTAATTAAATAAATGAATTTTTAATTATTTTACTTCACGTTATCCTGTTTAATGTGTCAAAGAATCGGATTGTGCCAAAAAGAAATTATTTTATCATATTTGGTTTAAATTAAATTACATATTACATAAAGAAGTAATTAATAACTTGTGGTATGAAAACTTTTAAAGTTCCAAGTCTAGAAAACGACCAATACAAAAGACAGAGAGATGACTTGGCGATCATGTTGAGAAATTGAACATGAAACTTTTATCACGAACTTACGTGTTTAATTATCTACCGTTGATCTGTTTATAAAAAAGATAAAAGTAGCTGAGATCGATTAAGTTACGTGATAGTACAGACAATTTTTTTTACCAGAAAATGGGTTGCCTTTTTCGCATAAAATTTTAACAACTCTTTTTTTTACGATTTTTAACAATTCTTTTTTTATAATGACTTAAGTGATAGTTAATCTGTTTCAATTATACAAATCAATAAAATAGTGATACATAATCTATTATAAAAAATATATTAAAAATAGTTGTTAAAATATCATCTTACAAAACTTATCCTTATTTAAACCAATGATTTCCTCAGCAGAAAGCGTATTTCCAAACATGTCACAAGGTATGCTTGTTTCCATCAAACATCATTTAAGGGGAAAAAAAAAAGTTGAAGTAAAGAGTGTGTTGGATTGACATTTATTTAAGTTCATATAACGACAAATACACCTTTGTACACTTGTAAATAAATGAGAAAGTTTGATAATATAAGAAAAATATATTATTTAAAACTAAATTATTCTACAACACCCTATACGAAGATTTATTTATTCGACGGTTAATCATTTAGAAATATTATAAATAGTATCACTAAATATATGAAAACAAATACATGTGTTATTAAAAGCTTATTTTCCTTTAGTGACATTGTTTATAACTTCTTATGAAAAAACAACGAGATGAAGTCTGACACTCTTCAATTAAGAGTACTTACAAAATATCGAATACCATTTTTTTTCCAAATGAATTACGTATGTCTTTTGTAGTTGAATAAGTAATTTGGTATTATCAAGAGAAATTTATTTTTATGATTCTAAAAAAAATTATTTTCAAAGTAAACCTCTTGAGGAAACTTGTGAAAAACATGTATTATTTTTTTTCAGCAATGTTGCGTGATTAAACTGATGACATTAAGTTTTCGTACACGAGGAAGGTATCAAAAGACTTCCAAATGATGATGAAACAATTCAATAATTACTCGGTAGATCTATTAATTTGAATGCGCCTTATAATTTCTATCGACAGAAACTTTTATCCCTTAATTAAAAAGCGGTAAAATTTAAATTTTTATTCTAAAAAAATGGAAAAAAATAAAAAGGATTGTCGATCTATGTTATTTTTATCAAACTCAACAAAAAAAAAAAAAAGAAATGAATGGAGGGTACGCTATAAATAAATAGCTCAGTAAAATATCTTTTAGATGGTAGTGTGAACATACATTGTGAAACTTAGAACATCCTAAGCAATGCATTGAAAGGGAGTGAGAGACAGAAGAGTGTGTCGAAAAAATGTGTAGCATAAGAAAAGGTAGAAAAGTTAAGGACAGGGTGGCTTAGTTGGGAGACATATGATCCTAATCCAAGGGTGGATGGAGCAAGCCAGTGTTGTTTTAAATTGTAGTAAAATAGCCTGCACGTTGTACACGCTGCTAACTTAACATTATAAAAAGATCATAGATCGTGCAGGCATACTTCACTCCACTCGCACCCTCCTCCTACACATTAACCACCGTTGAATCAACCATCGTCAATGGCTACTTCCGACACCACCGCCACCAAGCTTCCCCTCAAGGAGATTCCCGGAAGCTACGGCCTCCCCTTCTTCGGACCCATGAGTGACAGACACGACTACTTCTACCACCAGGGACGCGACAAGTTCTTCGCCGACCGAATCCAAAAGTACAACTCAACTGTCATCAGGACCAACATGCCACCTGGTCCCTTCATTTCCTCAGACCCTAAAGTCATCGCTCTCCTCGACGGCGTCTCCTTCCAAATCCTCTTCGACAACTCCAAGGTCGACAAGCGCGACGTCCTCGACGGCACCTTCATGCCTTCCACCTCTTTCACCGGCGGCTACCGCGTCTGCGCCTTCCAGGACACCACCGAGCCCTCCCACGCGCTCCTCAAGACCTTCTACCTCAACCTCCTCGCCTCCAAGCACGCCTCCTTCATCCCGCTCTTCCGCAACAACCTCTCAGAACACTTCGCTGACCTCGAGGACCAGCTCGCCGGAAGATCCTCCAAGGCCAACTTCAACGCCTCCGTCGGCTCCGCCTCCTTCAACTTCCTCTTCCGTCTCCTCACCGGTCAAGACCCCTCCGCAACCAAAATCGGCTCCGACGGCCCCACCCTCGTCACGACCTGGCTCGCGGCGCAGCTCGCTCCTCTCGCCACTCTAGGTCTACCCAGGATTTTCAACTACGCAGAAGATTTCCTTATCCGAACAATCCCCTTGCCTGCGTGGACTGTTAAATCCAGCTATAAGAAACTCTTCGAGGGTTTTGCCAGCGCGGGTAATGTGATCGTCGTTTAGTCGGAACCGGTTAATGTGTTATTACAGTTGCAAGTTTTCTTTATCTAGTTCGGATTACGATGTGCAGGTTCTTCCGTTCTGGACGAAGCGGAGCGGTTGGGGATAAAGAGGGACGAAGCTTGCCACAACCTTGTGTTCATGTTAGGGTTCAACGCGCAGGGAGGGTTGGTGAACCAGTTTCCGATTCTGTTGAAGTGGGTTGGGTTGGGCGGCGAGAGTTTGCACAGACAGCTTGCAGAGGAAATCAGGAGCGTTGTTAAGGAAGAAAACGGGGTGAGTCTCCGTGCGTTGGATAGGATGACTTTGACTAAATCCGTGGTGTACGAGGTGATGAGGATAGAGCCGGCGGTGCCGTTCCAGTACGGGAAGGCCAGGGAAGATCTTGTGGTGGAGAGCCACGATGCGGCGTACGTGATCAAGAAGGGTGAGATGATCTTTGGATATCAGCCGTTCGCTACGAAAGACCCTAAGATCTTTGAGAGAGCGGAGGAGTTTGTGGCCCACAGGTTTGTTGGGCCTGATGGAGAAAAGTTGTTGAACCACGTGTTGTGGGCTAACGGCCGCGAGACGGAGGAGCCCACGCCGGATAATAAACAGTGTCCCGCGAAGAATCTGGTGGTGCTCCTGTGCAGGCTATACTTGGTGGAATTCTTCCTACGATACGATACTTTTACGTTCGATTTTAAACCTGTGGTTCTAGGTCCCCAGGTGACCATCAAGTCACTGGTGAAATCATCTTACTGACCCTCCGCTAATCTCTGTTATTGATTAAATAAATCGGATTAAGTAAAGTACGATATGTTTCCTGTTCCGCACTGCAGAGGAGTAAGTACTACCTGTAACATGCAGAGTGATGTGTGTTTCAAATTTTAATTTGTTTTTGTGTTGTCACATTATCCAATATATTCCTTTTCTTTTACGTTTTCTCTTTAATATTTCTCTATCAGTGAGTGAGTGTGCTCTAATTTGTCTGCTAAACCAGCAACATCAGCAACATTATACTAATCATTTATCATTAATCATATCATTATCGTTAACTTAACCCATAAATTTCGATTTTCACGTGTTCTCAGGTTATGCGTGTTTGGACGATAAATTAAGGGTCAAGAACTTTTCAACCCCATTGTTTTCATCTCATGCTTAAATTACAATTCTACAAATTATTATTTTATTACAATATTTTACTTATTATTATTATTATTTTAATGTAATATTTTATAAAATATATGAGAAATGCTAGCTAGTATACTAACAACACATATAATTAATAATCTTTATTTAATTACATTTATGTTGAAATATATGTGGAAGTATTTGTTTAAAGTATAATTAATGATTATGTTAAAATTTGGACAAATTAACTTCATCAATAAAAATAATATAAATTCATATAACATATTTTTAAAAATAAAAATATTGTTTTAAGATTTATATATAACTCAAGTCTTATATTCATATTTTGATTTTTTTTTCTTTTTAATTTTTTAGACGTTATTATTTGATGATTGATATATTGGATTTTTTTTAATTTTTGTTTGTTGTGTTCTTTATTAATTTAATTTTTTTACATTTAGTTATATTTTTATTTTTAACAATATTAAAATAAAAAATAACCAGTTAAAAAGAAATTAAAATTATTTTATTATTTAATTATTTTTTACTTTTTTTTTGTTTATCAAATAAATTATCAATTATAACTGTATTATATTTGTAAACCTTTTAACCTTTTAAATAAAATAAAATATCAATAATTATTATTGAAGTCAAATTTCTTTAATGTTGTAGTTAAATATGAATTTTTGTAAAATTCAATATTTATTAATTATTCTTAATCACTGACCCTATTTTAAAATATAATATTTTAAAATTGTCAATGATATCCATCATATTTCATAGCACTTATATAAATCACTTAAATTTTATAAAATATTTATTTTATTATTTTATTTGTTATTATAATAAGCCGTTTTTTGGATGGATATCAAAGAGTGAAGAAGTTGAAAATAAAGATGATATAATCAAAGTTGGAAGTAAAATGTTAGAACTAAATGAAAGAGTGAAAAAAAACATTAAAAGTGAAATTTTTGTAAATATATCTGATTGATTTAGAAAATATAGAAATTGTTGGCCACAATTTTGACATAAGATCTTATATATTTAGGTGCATGATTGATTGGTCATGTTTTCTTAAAAGTATGAAGAAAAATTAGACTTATTTTTTCTCATATTTTAAGGCCATTGAATCTCAATAATAACGACACATTGTCCAAAAATAATCCATGCGCCTACTCTTTAATATAAAAGCAATGTGACCCAGAAAAAACCTACATCACATATTAAAAAGGTTAAGTTCAAATGAATTATTAACCAACTACACGACATAAAAGAATAAAGTTAATACGTAATCAAATATATGAGATTTGTATAATTGATTATAACGAATAAGTTGTGTTTTTATTGGATCGGTCAACATTCTTAATTTTTTGATTAATAGATCTTCAGATTATTTTTATTTTCTATTCACCTCACATATCTCATAAATAATGTTTTCGGTACTTGTGGAAAGACTACTATGTTTAAGTTAATATAGTTCAATGAAATTAAATATAGTAATCAATTAAATTAATTATCTTATCCAAACTTTCCATATATATTATTTGTGATAAATTTTGACTTATAACCATCCTAACTCGCTTAATTATGTCTTAACGTTATTTATGTTAAGTTATTTTTAGATTGATTAATTGTGTAAGATGATATTAAATAAAGTAATTAATGTAATAATTATCAATGTCAATATCAATTTATAAGTTGTTCATCTATTCCTAAATGTTTGACTAGTTGATTTGTACTATATAAGTTACAAGTTACATTATCATAAAATATCGTAGGAAAAATTTTCTGAAAACATATTACTGGTAGAGATGACAAAAAGGATTGAGCCTAATGAATTAGTCCAACCAAAAAATTGGTCTGAGATGACTTCTTCAACTTGGCAACTCGACACAACCCGTCTTGTCGAGTCTGATATTCGACATCATTAAAAAACATAAATGTAAGGAACTCGCACTCACTTGTCACCTGTCCAACTTGGCATGCTAACCAAGCATCATTTAAAAAAAACTAAATGTAAGAAACTCGCCTTTACCCACGACAATACTCAAGCCATCTCGACAAGCCACCCGACAACCGGACTTCATTAAAGAAAACCTAAATTATTTAATGTATGAACATATTGTGTTATATTCTGGAAAATTCAAATTAGGCAATGATGTTATATTCAAATAAATGATAATTTATTTAAATACAGTCTAACATCAATCATGTATAAGCTTGACATTAGCATGTTTCAACTCAATAGTCTGTCTGGTAAACTGACATGAGTCCGTTTCAGTTTAACAACTCGACATGAATATGTTTCAGTTCAACAACTCGACACGAGTTTGTTTCAACTCACTAGCCTGATCAGACTAGCAACTCGATAGTTCAATAAGTCTAATTATAAAACTCAACCCATTTTTAAGTTACAAGTCTGCCCAACCCATTTTTGAAAGACTAAAGCCTGGTTAAACTTGGATTAGATTTATTTATTTTACCACCTCTGTATATTAATAAACAAATTCTTAGAATCGGACCTCTTTGGATAGATACAAAATTTATAATTATATTCAGCTATTATTAGGATTTTACCTTTTATATTTTGTTAAAAAGACTAGTAGATTTCTTTGGAGAAATAACTTGGTGCGAAAATGATTTCTTGAAAGTTCATGCAAATTATTTTGAAATCCCTTTTTACGTCGTCAATCATGTTATTTTTTGTTTGATAAGTCTGTATTGTTCGTAATCGGAGATAATATTTGATGCATATATTATTAATCCCAATATTCTTTCTTTGTTATGGTAAAACTTATGTATAAATATGTTTCACCTTGACCTTTATTTAATCTATCAGGATTTTATATCTGTTCAAATATATATATATATATATATATATATATATATATATATATATATGTATATATATATATATGTATGTATATATATATATATATGTATGTATATATATATATATATATATATATATAAGTTTGGTTTAGGTGAGATAAGATTAAAAAGTTCGAACCAAGGAAGTGATTGAATGCGAAGAAAATGACAGACATGTTTGGTTGGAAATGAAGCAATGAGTAAGTGAAAATAGGAGTGACAATGTCATTATTGAAGAATGTCGTAACAGGTGCTGTCATATCTCCATTCATCCGTCACCTTCTTACACCTGTCCTCTTTAATTAAACTAATCTTGTTTATGCCAATAATTAACCGTCAATAATAACTTATCCAACTCAAATCATAACACCTTAAACATTTTCATAATAGTGTCCTCTTACACCTCTCCCGTCTAATCAGCTAAACCATGTCGTTTCTCAATATTTAATATTCAACAAAGAATCCATCATTACTAACCCAATCATTTCGCATTATTATATTATTATATTTATACGCAATACACTGTCGGCACAAAACCAATTCAAACAAAAAAAAAACGAGTAAGGCCCAAAAAAAATGCAGGCTGTTGAGTCGGCCCAATTGGACGCGTTGACCCAAATGGCAGGAGGGAGGTTCGGGTTGCCACGTGGCCGACACCACACACGGTCTCTTCAAAAGCTGTTTGAGTAAATAAATAAATAAATAACGCACATGGCACCATGTGTCGATTGCTCTTCTACACAAAACATATTTGGATATACGTGTCACATTATTAAATTAACTAAATCCCGTCTATAACTGTTTTATTAGGTAAAATTTAATCTTATCATATAATTTAATTTAATCTAATCATATACAAGAGTTAGATCATGTGACTACAGTGCGGACAGATACTGGAATTTTCTTTCCTGATAACGGATTGCTAGAGTAAGCAAAAGCAGCTGTGATACACTCGCACGCCAGCGCGTCCATATCCGCTTACATCATTACCAAATCATTACGCTCCACGTGTCCTTTGACTAATAGCAACTCCTGCACGTATATTATGCAGATCCTCATCTCTTCCCTTACCAAACCACGATCTCTGCTCTCTTCTGCATCTTCTCCGCTGCAAAGAAAAAAAAAATGTTTAAGAAAATGGGTTTTGAAGAAGAAGCAGTTGTGCAATTGATCAATTCTGATTTCAGAGACCTAAGTGTAGCTGCTAATCAACTAGCCAATCACGTGGTCAAACTTGGTGGCATAGGCTTTGGAGCTTCTTTTTTCGGATTGATTGCTGCCATTGCTGCTATGTACGTACTCTTCTCACTCTGTTTACTACTATCCATATCTGCTATGTCTTTCTCTAATCACGAAATTTCTAAGCTCATCTTTAAAGCTGCCTTGTAGTTTTCTGACTAAAACTTTATCGTAAATCAACTTCATTTAATTACTTATAAATTGCTCCTATAAAGAAAGTATGTCTCTGCATCCGCAAAAAAACTTATATATACACGGATAATTTTTTGAAAGATTCATTTTCATGAATTTTTAATCAAGGATAAGTTAGTTGGATGTTTACTCATTTTGTATATTGTTTTCATCTTACGTATTTGTTGTACACTACATATAAATATATATATATATATATATATATATATATATATATATATATATATATATATCTAGTCACCTTTTTATCTTTATCACTCGGTTGATTTATGGATCATGTGGAAACTGGAAAGAATGAATTTATAAAGATGCTGCTGAGATTGGATCTATAAAAGTAGTAAT
Source organism: Vigna mungo (assembly GCA_036885675.1). NCBI lineage: Eukaryota > Viridiplantae > Streptophyta > Magnoliopsida > Fabales > Fabaceae > Vigna > Vigna mungo. The sequence continues at coordinate 33,913,595 of CP144694.1, forward strand.
TATAATATGTCTTTGTCTTGTAATATATCATTGTATAGTTAATATAAAAGAAGGTAAATCCGTTTGCTTTTACTTTTAAAGAATGGTAAAGTAATGCATTCAAACTCTTTAATCGGGTCGTTGAGAATTTGTTTAGGTACAGAAATTATTTGGATGATGTGCTCTGAACCAGTTATTGGGTTGGTTGAGATTATGAAAAAACGATTGAGCTGATTCGATCTATTTTTCTACAATGACCTTAATTAGATTGATTGAAAAACTGTAAAATTGATATAACTCATTATGAATCTTACAGTATACAATTAACTCCAGGGAGATGATTTCTTTTAAATAACTTTATAATCATATGTATAAATTAAATTCTTTTGGCCTAAAATATTGTATAATGAGTTGCTATGCTCTGTTTCATTTTAATATAATAACAATATTGATGCAAATAATTATAATAGAGCAATAGATTGTTTCCAAACAAGACAAGTTGCTTTACTAGAGTGGGTGGAATGAGTTATGAGTGTGGATAAGGTTCATCCAATAGTCAAGATATCATTAAAGCTATAGGAGGTCCACCATCTTATCTCCTTCCCCATGTTGATTACCTCAATATCTTATAGTATAGTTTCTGTCTTTAAGGTTATTCAGAACAGGTAAATTATGTTTTATCCCAAGAGGAAGGTGCAACCAAAACTTTTGAAAGCTGTATTCATTTAACTTTCAATGAGACAATTGATGTTGTAGTAGTTGGTGCCAAACCTTCATTAGTCAATGCTGTGAGAGACACTTACTCTATAAGCAAGAACAGTATTGAAGTTACTTGCTATTAGTTTTTTTTAACATAAACAGTTAAGCACATTCTTTCTGACAGGTACTACTGTTCCCTTTCTAGTTTTTGAGTGAATTCACCGATTATTTTATCACGTTGTTTGCAGTTATCTGTTAATTTTGGATCGTACAAACTGGAAGACTAATATTCTCACAGGACTACTCATTCCATACATTTTCTTCAGCTTGCCTTCGATAATTTTTTCCGTCTTCAGGTGATTAGACTATTAGGCTTATTTCAGATCAACTTTGTACCTTCGTTTTCTCTAGTATTGAATTTCCTTTCTGTTACCAATCTACTCGTGCAGGGGAGAGATTGGAAAATGGATTGCTGTCATTGCTGTTGTATTGCGCCTTTTCATTCCAAGACACTTCCCTGGTATGCTATAACTGCTCACAATGTAGTAATACCCTGAGTGCTGAAACACTGTGACTGTACCCATTGATTGAACTTCAGAAAACGCAACTATTTTGCTGCTATCCCCTATTGATGATCACTGTCATTCCAAAACAAAGTAACCAAGTCAATGCTTTTTTTTTTTTTTTACAAACCTTGTATAGAAATCCTTAACTGTTTTTAGTGTCATTTTTTCAATAAAAAATAATGTTAATCCGCATAATAAAAAGTTTTCTTAAATTATCAAAATGAAATTTCAATCTCGATTGGAGAACCATACTTAAAAAAAAATTAAGAAACCAAATCTTAAGTTTTATCGATCTGGTTACTCAGTGCTTAGAATTAAGTGTAAGGTTATTAACCAGGTATGATTGTTACTGCAGATTGGCTGGAATTGCCGGGTGCTTTGATTCTTCTTATCGTTGTAGCTCCTTCTCTATTTGCAAACACCTTTAGAAACAACATTGTTGGGGTGGTAGTGTGTCTCATCATTGCATGCTATCTGCTGCAAGAACATATTCGAGCTTCTGGTGGTTTTAGAAACTCCTTTACTAAAGCCCATGGGATATCGAATTCCATTGGCATAATACTTCTGTTGGTCTATCCCATCTGGGCGTTGGTGGTCATACTTTTTTAGGAACCATCACTTGGACTTGGTTGATATGTGTGAATTAAAACAATTGTTTTCTCTACCATTCATTCGTTGGATCTTGATATCTGTAAACACCTTGCATTGTTTTATGATTCACCTGTCGTGAAGTTAGCATGTTTAAAAAAGTGGAATCAAATCTCACTGAGATTTTTGGGTTTCATGGAATGTAAAAAAACAAAAGATTAAGATGATTCTTGTGGTATCGTTTTAGCTGTCGAGTATTCACAAATCATGTATGATTTAGGGAAACCGTTGTACTCTTACCTGTGGGGTGTAATATATAAATTTACATTTATTTCTGCTCTGCATTATTACACCATTTCGTTTCCAGAAAATGTAGTCCTAGAAACTACAACAGAATTCCCTATGAACATGTAAACAAAAAATGCCAAATGAAATAATAATGTCAAGACACTCGAGATATGAACCCCATGCACTTAGTAAGACACGAATACGATAAACACAGCAACACAACAATTTTTTTTTTTTAAATTTACGATAGGATACGACCATGCATATTAACAAAAATTTACAAAATATTTCATAAAGATATGTGGAATTACTGATATATAAACAGATATTAATGCTTTGTCATTAGTTCACATCTACAATTATCACAATTTATAAAAAAATATCTATGATCAATGCCCTCCATAATCTTGTCACTAATTACTATTTGGGAATATCCAATTCATTTCCTTAAAAGATGAATTGGATACTGATGAATTCTCAAACATTTGATAAACTCATCCTAAAAAATTAGCTACTAAAGAGAGATAATCAGACACTTAAATACTACACCCAATGTTCCATATTAGTTAATGTCGGATTTAGGTACCCTATAAATAATATACTTTCAGAATGCATTTACGTGCCTAGAATTATTTCAAAATACCCTATAAATTTCTGGAGAAAATTAAAAATTTAAAGAAAAAAAGATATTAAATTGTTCGGATGCGTATATGGAAGTATTCAAGGAGTATCCAACACGGGTATGACAAATATTTTTTCATTTTTTAAGAATCTGGAGTTCATAGTGCTAAGGTTTTTCTGAATTTGTAGTAGTGTCATGCCAAGTATGGAAACTCTAAAAGTAGCTGCAACTTTTTTATGTTGGATTATTTTTTATCTTTATCACACTTCAAAAAGTATAATATCTGCCAAGAATAATCAAAGCATTGTTAACAAGAGGTCAAGAGAGGCATGAAAATAGTGCAGATCCAGCATTACACGAGAGTAGGATTAGGCAAAATTAACTTTGAATTGAACTATGGATTATCTATACTGTTTATATTGGAAAAAATAAACTATTTTCAATAAAATCTGAATTGTAGTAGTTCAATTTAAAAGTCCTAAACCTTTTATATTTGCAGTTTAGTTAACTACCTGAAACTGCTTATCTGCTAGTTACCTCTGCTTGATGAGTTCTTTCTCTCGCACATTCTGGCTTGGATTGTACCATCATCATGTCTTTTCTATCTCTTTTCTCTAATTATTCAATTTCTTTTGTGCTTTACTTTGGAAAAATGTGCACCTTAAAATATTAGTCCAATCATTTGCATGACAAAACTTATCACTGTAAAAAATAAATATATCTTATTAAACTTTAATTGAACGTTTTGTTTATAAAATTTTAGGTAATTATGTGACGATGTAAGATTGTATAATCTAGGTTTTTCATTCTTATATATATGCACATCTCAAAAATCTAAGTATACATGTTTTCTTTTTCGGTGTTAAATTTTTATATTTATTCTTTTTGCAATGTACCTAAGTTCATTAATGAAAACCAAAGCAAGACATAGGGTAAATAGTCATTACTTTAATTGCTTAATTTATTTATTTTCAGAAAGCTTAGGTAAGGGTCGTAGTTAATGAGATTTTTATTGTAAAACTGCATAGGTAAATTTCCATTTGTATCATCATAAGCTATTCACCAACTTTATATATTTACGTTAGTGTTGGATATCTAATAATAGATCCTTGTTAGGTGGCATCGCTTCGCATATTTAAACCTAATGATCACAATGAGGAAGAAGGTAAGTACAAAAAATATTAGAAAAATCAGTGTTGTATTTGACTTAGGTCAAAATAAGTATAGTTAAATTCAAAATTAGTATAATTCAATTTAAAAATAATATAATTCAATTCAAAAATAGTACAATGCAATTTAATATAATTTCATAAAATAAAAAATAATTCCGAAATCATTTTTAAAACATTTTTTTTGTTCACTGTAGATTTAACAGTTCAATAGAGTTAATTTTGCCTAGTCAAAGAACAATATACTATTAGGCCCAAAATAAAATAATGAAACAAAGGAGAAGAAGCATAAGTTACAAGGCCTATCGGAATTTCAAATGATCATTTGTAATCTTCTTAAGAATGAGTGGATAGTGGATATGCTTAGTTGTTAATAATATAAGGTTTTGTTTGCAGCTATTCACTTCACTAATGAATGAAGCAAAGTGTACAAAAAATATCAAATGGTTTATGTGGAAACTGTCCGAATCATCATATTTGCATATATATGGATAGTGTCATCTATGCCTTTGCTTCCTTGTATAGTTGATCAATACAATCCTGTAATTGATGTTGCCAAAGAGTGAGATTTTATTTAGCCAAAAGTGGTGCACATTTTGGCAAACCATGAACCGTACTTACTAATTCGAGAAGTTAAGGAAACAAGTAATATTGATCACAGAACATGAAACAAACCTTGTAGTGCTTGAGCAATTGCGGTCTCTTCAACTTGAATGTTGGAGTTATCAGATCTCTCTCCATGTCAAAGGGAATTGGTTCAAGGTGAACTGCTTTTAGCATTTCAAAACCTCTAAGCTGAGAGAATATCAACAATGTCAAATTAAACCAGCAAGATCAAAATACAGTATAACACCACGACCGAAACTAAACGAGTAAGCTTATTCCTTGAGATTATTTGGGTTAAGAGAGTTAATCCCCATGATTTCAAAAGCCTTTTATTATTAGGCATTCTATTCTTAGTCCTTTTTTAGTGCAAACCAACACTGAAATCAAAGGAAAAAAAATTAAAGTGAATGACATTTTGAAAAGCTAGAAATGAACAAAGTATTTCATGACCCTCTAATCTCAAGGACTAGTTCGAGTTTACTCGAAACTAAATTCATGGAATTCGGTTTTCAAGGCACATACTTGGTGTTTCTGACCAGTGCTATTGAGCTCATCCAAAATGTATTTTCTTGCCTTTGGATTTTCATATACAGATTTAAAATCATCTGTATAATTATTCTTCACTGCCCAATCCTCAAGGGCCTTTCTTTCAGGGACCACCACTGCCACCAAAAACGATTCAAAACTGTTTCCATAGACCCAAATCTGTATGTAGAATAAAAAGAATTACACATATATTTGAGAATTGAGGAATTTGTAAGTCCACTTTCCCATCAAAACTAGGCATCCTACACAATTCATGTAGCTATAAATTTACTGAATGTTCTACCATTGAAGCAGAAGCATACCGATGTTATAAGGGGGCACTGTAAATACTTGTTTTCAATATTCTCCACAGCAACATATTCTCCTTGAGACAATTTAAAGATATTCTTTTTTCTGTCAATAATTTTCATGGCTCCATTTGGCTGCCATTCTCCAATGTCACCTGCAATGATTTTCCAAATATTCCAAAACAATTGGCATTTGGGGGGAAATTAACAACTACAATCAGTATGCAAGGAAATAAAATCAAAGAGGGAGAATGTCAGAATTTCATGAAAAAACTCCTCAACTTGATCTCCTGTGTTCCTTCTTCACTGGGATTTCAAATTTAATAACAACTGTTGAACTAATTATTTTATGAAGATCCTTTTATATTGCTCAATTTTCAATGTAAATCCCCTTGACCATTTCAACACAAGATTTCACACAGCATATTGGGAAATTATTAAGTTCATAAGATAAAACTCTTTTGATTGTATGTGTATCATTCTATCTAGTAGCAGTTTACATGACTCTGAGTGGTCTCTAATCTAAACAACTAAACACTAAATCCAAAAATGGAGAATCCTACAGAAGTTTGGAGAAAGGGAACTCTTCATTGACATTTTAAACCAATGTTTAATCCACCAAATGAGCAATTACCTGTATGAAACCAACCATCAACCAGAACTTCTTCAGTAAGATCTTGACGCTTGTGGTAACCAGAGAACAAGGTATTCCCCCTCAGGCAAATTTCTCCACGGGCTTCAGTGGAGAGTGCATCATATCCCATCTCTGGCACAGATTCAAGCCTGGCCTCAATGGTTGTTGTAGGGACTCCAATTGTTCCCATCATAGAAAACACATTGCTTATTGCAGTGAGACACCCACCACAACTTTCAGTAAGACCTGTAACATCAAAATGACAATAAGCATGGCATAATTAAATGACATACACACAAATAAACAAATTGATTAGGATTAACATGTGACAACTGCTATAGAATGCATTTAAGAACCAAAAAAGTAAAAACTTGCCAAAATTGTGCAACAAATTAACAAAACTGAACCATTTCTTAAAATATTGTATTGAATAGTTGTCACTAAAATGGCATAAAACAATCCACCAGTACGTTTTAGCAAAGGATTCAAATACCATATCCTTGCAGCATAGTAGCTCCAAAAGTAACCCTCAAAAACTCCTCCACGTGCCTGGCCAAAGGAGCAGCACCTGATAACAGAAGACGAACGCGTCCACCTAATGCTTGTTTTATCTACCACAAAACCAATATTTTAATTTTCAAATGAATTTATGAACAAGAGGCACATAATGAAATGAAATACCTTATCAAACACAAGCTTATCAAACAAAGGTGCTGCTTTGTCTTGGGGAAGACCCTTCTCCATATATCCCAACTTGCTGTCATTAGAATCTGCATTAGGTTGAATTATGATAGAAGAGTAGAAATTTAAAGGGGTAGGTATGATTGAAGTACATACTAGCTATATGCATATTGAAACAATGTACTTCGCAGTGCTCCTGTAGATGAAATTTTGCTTTTGATGCCTTCAAGTAAACTTATGGTCAGTAGTATTTAATGGACATTGTAGATGGCAATTACAAGAGCACACAGAGCTTAAATTCAGTACTTAGAACATTATATCCCACACCAAGATAAGAGCAATAGTATGAGAATATTATAGTCTTACTAGCATATACACGGTCATAAATTCTAGGGACACCACAAAATATAGTTGGTTTCAACACCTGAACATCTTCCATTAAGAACCTGACATCCTGCAAGATTTGACATGAAAAAAGAAATTCAGTGAGACAACATTAGAGATTCAATGAACCACAACTTAATAAAAGGAACTTAATCCAAAACTCACTCCTTGCCAAAATCCAATTGAAGAACCCTTATAAACCCAATAGGTTTCCATTATCTGGTCGTATACATGAGCAAGAGGAAGGAAAGAGAAGTACACATCGTCTTCTGTTCCCTATCAATAATACATAATTCATCTATCAATATATAAATTGGATAAACAAGTGTTTTTCCTCATCATTCATCAGCTTATACTAGAATATAACTAACACATTACATGAGCTTTACTTTCTCTAGCATAATTCAAGAACAGAAATTAAGTATGGCCATGCATTTTTCCAATTCATGGAAAAAGATATGGTTCACATGTTTTCTACTAGCTCGGAAGATAAGGAGCTCAATGACAAATTAAAAGTGCACAAACTAGACAGCAAATAAAGCCTGAAAACTATTATCACGTTTTACTTTTCTCACTTAATTGTAAACAAATAAACAAAAAACAAAAATGAAAACTAGTAAAAGTTTTTTTGACAGAGTTGGGTGGCAGATTTTTCCCTGACTTGAAAAAAATATAAAACGAAACCAGTGAGAAAAGTTATTATCATACCGCTTTGTCAGTTAATTCAAGCATTTGGTCAATAGACAACACTTGAGCCATGAAAGCCTCATTCTTGATAATGACACCTTTGGGTTCGCCCGTTGTTCCACTTGTATACATGATTGTGCATATGTCAGTCTTCTTTTTCAGTGGTATGTCTGAATCCAGATCTCCCTGGAAAGATGAGATACACAATTAAATATTAAAACATATTTCTCCCGTTACTCAATTGAAATGGTTATTGCTCTCAATTATAAACATCAACATGAAATTAAGAATCAGGTTCCTCAGGTTCTTACCAACTGCAGAAACTCTTCCCACGAGAAGCAAGATACACCAAGCTCCTCAGCTTCCCTCTTTTCTCCAGATAGAACATTACCGAAACTCACAATAGCTACACCAGTAAATTAAAGAGGCTTGTTACCATTAAAAGATGAAAAACCCTCCAACTACCAGTAACAGGAACAAAATAGACACAATTGACTTACTTTTAAGATTTGAACAGCGACCAAGGCATGACAAAACCTGTGGAAACGGTTTTGCTTTAATAGGAATAGGGTAAAAGGACAAGGACATAATAAGCTAATTATCTTCAAGACACTTATGGATAACTTAAAATATTACAAGAACTACACTACATAGAAATGTTAAAAGCACTAGCAATATGTGCAACATTCTGTCAGCTTAGAATAGAATATCTGATTACTACTGCTTTAAGCAAGTAACAGAAATGTTAGAAAGCAAATTTGTATAACTCATTTTAAAAACTGCAAACTACTTTCTCATCCTACAATTTGTTAGGAAACTAGTTGATCATCAACTGAAACAATTATATGTTGAAGGTGTGTTGCATCTGACTAAAATAAAATTTCATCCAAGGAAACAATAGAAGATGTGTGCACCAAGAATACGATGGAACTTACAGAAGGAATCTTGCTATCCTGTACAAATGCCATCGAAACTTCAGCATGGTTTATGATAAACTCCACAGCATTGGGACCTGTTAGACGTAAATTTAAAGATACATTCTAACTGGACGATAACATGAGTGCAAAAGGCACGTGACAGTCTTGAGTTTTTTCTTTGGTTTGAACAAATAAAAGCAAACACATTGAGAATGATTTGAAAAAGGAACAAAACACAAACCCAGGGTGTCATATAATGGAACATATGTTACTGCGTAGCTATTGCAAGCCTGCAAACAGCAAATTTGAATCAAGCCACTCGAGTCCCATTGGAATAATCAACTCTTGTGATGTTAAGTGAAGAACAATAATACAAACAAAGTCAGTGAACTTTTTAGTTGCCAAATTATAGCTAGGAATAAGAGACAAATGCTAGCAGAACATGCTTTACAAACTCACTCTTTGATAGTTGAATGAATTTCCAGTGTACAACCCTAAATATAATAAGTGCACTTCTCTAACTGGAAAGAATGTGCTTTTAGCATTTCTGATGAATAAAATAACTACTCATTTTAGTTTTGTCCGTGGTTGTGATTAACATAATATAATAACTGCTTAAATGCAATTTCTCCTCCAAATTCAGTGTCATACCTCCATTGCAAGGATCCATTCAGGGCAGTTAGACCCATATATGCCACATCGGTCTCCCTTGTGGAATAAAAGCACAGAGTTAGATTAATTGCAAATATATTTTTCTCCATACATAGTGTCTTAAAAAAAGCAAGATTGATTACAGGATTGACACCACGGCTCTTCATGGCTGAACCAATTCGAATGGAGGCATCATAAGCCTCCTGATATGTCATCCATTCATAGGGACCAGCCTGCAAAATCAAATCAATAATTGCACAATTGACCCAATGCAACAATTTCTTTTTTAAATTTTATTAAGCTATGCCTCAAAAATTTTAGCATTGTCATTTATTTGTATGTTCATTATCAATTTAGCTCCCAGGACAAAAAAAAAAAAGCTTCTAGTTAGCACTAGTTCGAGCTTTATCTCACTAATATGCATTAACATATTGAATAGAATTTTTAATTGTGCAAATTAAAATTCTATTTATACTCAGAAGAACATCGATGTTGTGTTACCTATCAGTACTTAAGTTTTTTTCAATATAAATAACGCACAAGGAGCTATGCTACAAAAGTTTGCATGTGCCAACTTAAGACTAAACTGAAATTGACAGAAAATGATAGAAGAAACAAAACCACATTAAAGTTGGTACCTTCAAATCCGTTTTTTGACGCCGACCCAGCATAGGGTTGCTGGGGCACCTCTTCGTCGTGTCCCTGCACAAGAATCCATCGAAACTAAGAATGAATCCTCAAACCCCACCACAAATACAACTCACTACCACTTGTGAAAATCCTCAGCAGAGTGTACACTGTTTTGTAATAGATTCAATATAGTAAAGTATAAACAATTTATCAACTGGCCTATTAGCTCAGTTGGTTAGAGCGTCGTGCTAATAACGCGAAGGTCGCAGGTTCGAGACCTGCATGGGCCATTTAAAACTTCTTTTTTTTACCTGAAGAACATAGCTTCAGCTGAATCTTGGAAACAATAATTTTCATCAAAACACAAACTTTATGCATAAATTTTGTAACTTTGACAACCCTTTGGTTTATAGAAAGGAAAAGTTGAAAAAGAAAGTGAAAGTGACCTGAAGAAGTCCGATGGAGATTCAAAATGAGAAGGCAGTTCCATCAAACCATCTCTGGCATAGATGCACCTGTAGACAGGACCTGCTGAAGGTTTTTCAACAGTTTCCAACCTTGCCTCCTCCACCTTCACAGTGTACACCTCAGCCATTATTATGCACAGAAGATATACTTGCTAAAAAATGGTGCTGTTTTCTTCTCCAAAAGCCTCTGAAAGAATGGTATGAGAAAATGGTAGATGAATTTAACAACAGATCATGGCCTTAAAAGAGTTGGTTGAGCTGAATGCTGAAGCAATAAATTCCAACATTACATTTAAAAGAAAGGTTTTATTAGCACTTGGTGTTTTCTTCTGCATTTATTTTGGCCGTAAGTTTGGTGCAAAGCTCATGCCTTTCCTTTATCTCTCATTTACACAACTTTACAATTTTCTTCTGCTATCAGTTTTTGTCAAGAAAACCAGAAATAGAAGAATACTTAATTAGTGGGTTTTGATGCAGCGTTTTTAACATAATTACGTAATACTGGTTAGTGCTCGGTGAGTTACTGATTAAGAGAATTTGCTAAAAAAAACACAGTATTCATACTTTGTCTATACTATGAATGAGTAAATTACATCAAAATTTTACAACTTTCTCTAAATTTAGGGTTTCGATCACTTTGTAAATTTTCAATAATTGAAATGGTACTTAGAAACAAAATAATTGAAATTTTGTTCCAAAATCATGCTCTTCGTATTACTGAATATAACTATATTTTAATCTGCTGCATTTAATTATACTTTTCTTAAAATATTATTACTTAATTAGTAAAAGTTAATCTATATATGTAAAAGAATTCTTTATATATTTATATATGTAATGAATGAATAATATATACTAACTGTTTTATGATTTTTTTTTATAATGTGCCCAGTGAAACTTTAATAATTATTAAAAGTTATTTTCCAATAAAAATTTCCATGTCCTTGTATTTAAAGAATAATAATTACATCTTCTATTTTTAGTTATGTATTTTTCACTTTTATTTTTTTGAAGTATAATTAAATTAAATTTTAATAGTTTTCTTAAATTATAAAAGCGTATAACTACTGAATAATTAAGATTAGTTATTTTTTTCTCACCATAAATTAAATTCAACACTAAATTTGCATTAAACAATATAATAGAGTTAAATTCACAAAATTTGAAATGGGACTGGATATTCCCAAATTAACTCTATCTAAAAACATGAAATGTTGTCAAATAAAAGAAATATAATCATATTTAATACTCTAAGTAAAAATATAATGTTATAAAATCCATTTACAATGTATTATTGATTTCATTCTGTCCTATTTCAAAGTTAGAAACAATTTCATTACAAATTATATAAAATTACAATTTTGAAAATATAATTTATTTTATAGAAACGTGATGACCAAAATAATCAACCCAATTTTAATTAAATAGTTTAGAGTGATAAAAACAAGTTCATTACGCATTATTTTGTAATCCTACATTCTTTTTTACCAATTATAAATTATATTTGCGTTTGAAATACATCGAAGCGAAAGAATATAGCATAAAGAAGGAATATAGCTAAGTTGTTTTTAACGTTACACTATGCATTCTTATATGTTATTTATTATTTGAAAAATTAAATCATTTATTAGAAATAATATCTATTATAGATAAAACACTCTTTTTACACAAAATTATTTATTTATTTATTTCCAACTTAACACATTATATTACGTGTAATTATAAAAAGTATTTAATAGTAATTTAAATTAATATATACACAATTATTAGTTATTACTTATTAGTATTCTAATTTAAAACATAACATATAAAATGAATCAATTCTATAAAATTTATTTTTATTATTAAACATTAAATATAAAGAAAAAAAAATCCGTGTTGATAACAATTGAGGTAATAACATTAATTTTCAATAATCAGAAGATATATTTGTCTCTGAATTTGAGCTTGTGAGAAAGTGGACATTGGCCTACCTTCACGTACATTGGATAGGAATGCATGCATTTTCCTGAAATCTAAACCTATGCTTTTAACTTCATAGTATATTCATTATTGCCAAGCACATGATGTTGTGGACCCTTTATCAAACATCTATGTCAATTGTCAAACTTTCCAATACTATATAGCAGTACAAACACTTCTGCTCATACTAAAAACAGATTAATGCAGATTAGGCTGAGTCGGTATAAAACAATTGAATATTTGAGCGTTCAAAGGAGTTGATCTAAATTATGCAGAATAAAATCCACACCTAACTTGTTGCGCTAGCTTTAATGTTTTCTGCAACATTAATAGTGCATGTGACCACTACAGACATATATTACAGAATTCTGATAATATAACCTTTTAACTTGGTGTCAATGCATGTCTCAGATGAATTACATATCCTTTTCGGGGCCACGGATGCTGTTGGTGATTGGACCAACTTGAAATCTACTGGGCCGGATTGTACAGTTTCAGCTCACAGAAGAGTTGGTTTGGGCTTCAAGACAGATTGTGAAGTTAACAGTAACTGTGTTGTCTGTTCTTGAAAGCTACAGAGGTTAACAAGTATTGCTAATTATGGGTCAAAGGAAAAGACACCAAATACCAGTGTTGGTTCCCAAAATGCCAAAGGTGTCAAAAGAAGAAAATAATGGATTCATGGAGATCAGACTCTGAGATGAAAAATCTGCTAGACAGAGAAATTTACAGCAAATATAAAATTGCACATGATTTACATATATAGATTAGGAGGGTGTTTAAGGCAGTAAAAAGTGTTTGTTGTTTTGGTAGAAAGACAAGATTTACAGCAGGGTATTTGTTTTTGGAAAAAAAGGTGAGCTTATCTTGGCGAATTCGCCCATGAGTTGAAAAATAAAAAAGTTGAAAACGCATTGATCACAAAAGATTCCAAATTCAAAATCTTATAAATGGCATTAATTATCTGACGATGAAAGAATTCACAGCAGAGTCACGCACTAAAACTAAAACGAATGAAGCAATGTTGCTTGTCAGCATACCCAATGCGACAATAAATGCCTTGCTTCTGTGGGCATAAACCTATACAGAGAGTGAGCTAGGTCACACCATAACTCATATTAATGTGTGTTTTGCATCTTCAATGGATTCACATGGGGGATTCAGTCGGTGCCATAAAAGAAAGTGCATGAAGAAGCAAGACAAGCCATTTGCCAAAACCCTATTCAGCTGAGCTGGTAAATCAGTAGTAGAAGTAGTAGTAATAGTAGTAATACTGCGTGCCATTCTCCAACCTCTATCCAATCCTCTGCTCATTTATGTCCTTCCTCTTTAAAACCCTCTCTCCCCACAACCCTGTCTCAGCATAGGCACAGAGAATAATAGATATATAAATATAGGGAGAGAGAAAACCACTCTTTCTTCTTCTCCCTTATCACCATCAAATGTCTTACTTCTCTCTCTCCCATTAAATGCTCTTCCTACCATCCATTAATGACTCTCTACAAATTGCCAGACCGTCTCATTAAATTAAACCGCATGCGACCACCTCCATTTAATTCCTCCTTGACCTGACCCACACCGCCACTCTCCACCCATCTCCGATCAAACTTTCATCCCCCATCCACCAATCAACCTCCGCCACGTGTCCTCTTGCCGCCCTTTTTCACTTCTCCACAAAATCTCCCACCTTTGTTTTTTACCTTCCTTGCATCACCTCCGGTTAAATCTCTCGGGCGACAGCAGCGCCTCGGGGTCCCCGCACCTCAGCCGGCTCGACGAGAACGCCGCCGCTGCCAGACCCGATGACCGAAGAAACATTGGGCTTGCAATCGATTTGCTCCGCCGCGACGAGCTCCCGCCGCCGCCGTACCTCACGCTGGACTCCGAAAGCGGGAAGAATCCCCTCCGCCTGAAGAACGGTGATTTCATCCCTCTGTAATACCGAAACGAAAACACCCTTGGTTTCCCCAAAGAACCAAACGGCGAAGGCCTCTTGCTCCAGAAACTATTACTCCCTCTTCGGTATCGCCATGGCGACGCAGTGGTGGCTTCCATCACCATCCTCTCCGACGCGACACTCCGTTCAAACCCAAACGAATAAGATCTCTTCAGCAGAAAATCCCTAAAACAATCTTCTGAGTTGACGTTCGCGTGGTTCTGGTTCCTCCTGGGAGATTGCTCGTCGATGCAGGGTGTTATCTCCGGCACGGACGATATTGCCACAGGAGGTGGGGGGTCGATGAGAGGGTCTAAGCTGATGCGGTGAAGAATTGTATCGTCGTCGAGGCTCGGTCGGATTCTTGCGGCCATCATAGGAGTGAAAGGCGAATCGGCGCAGAGGACACCTGCGCGGCAGAGAGGGCAGTTAGCGTGCGAGCGAAGCCACGCGTCGATGCAGTCCACGTGGAACGTGTGTGAACAAACGGGAAGCGTTCTCACGTAGTCTTCGTCTTCGAATTCCAGCAAGCAAACGGCGCAGTCGTTGCGAGACTCTTCGAAACGAGCGTCGTATTTCGCGGTGTATAGCGAAAACGGTATCGTTTTAATCACCGTTTCGTCTAAACCGTAAGGAGAGAACACGCGGGGGCCGTCAAAGGGAGACTCGTAGGGTAAGGACTCGAGGTCGCCAACGGAAGAAGGGGGGAATCGCCGGCGGCGGAAGCGGTGTAGGAGGCGGTGGATGGGCGGCCTGAGGTGGCGCGCGATGAGACGAGAATAGGTTACGACGAGAAAGGCGGCGGCTACGACAACGACCATTGCTATGAGAGGGGGGCTGAAGTCAACCGCCGGCGTATTGGACGGCGGTGGTAGGAATGATTTGTTGAGTATTGGTGTGGGCGTTGGGGTCGGAGATGCAGACGGAGACGGAGACGGAGATGAAGATGGGGCCCAATGGGGTGGCTGAGAAGGAGGCATCGTAGTGATGGTGATGAAAATGGAAGAAGAAGAAGAAGAAGAAGAATAGAAGAATAGGGTTTTAGTTGTTGAAAATAGAGTGAAAGAGAAAACTGTGCAATTGGGTTTAATGCAAACACCACATACAAACGTTGACCGTTTTTCTTCTTTTTTTTTAATATTTTTATCTTCATTTTGCCTTTTTCCCGCACTCACTAACTCACTTGCGACTATGGTCGTGGCTGCTCTGCTCCATCGAGACACGTGGACTTTGGTGAAGTTGAGGCCAACGGTTTTCTTCCCCTGTGCTTCTCCCCACTCTTCTACGCTATCCTCTCACTTTCCTTTCTTTACACCTCATCAATTTCCCCTGTCATCAGTGCTTAATGGATTCCCCACCACTACCTTCTGTATGTGCGAAGTAGGATACAATACACTCTTCTCTCGGACACCATATGGTTATCAAGCAGTGCTATCAACCACCAACACTTCCATCTTTTCCCATCCCACTGCAATTAATTACTAAATTTCGTTAATGTTATGTGGATCCCACCAAATTAGAGAAATAAGTAAGAACATAGTAAATTTGATAAAACAAAATAAACTAATGGGATAATATATAGTAAATTAGAGAAGTATTCTTGGACTAATTTTAGTAATATTGAAAAATTATTAATTTATAAAATTGGAATAATATAATGTATATATGTTGAAGGAGGATACAATAAATTATGTCATACATAATGTATGATAAACTAAGCCATGCTGAAACATTTCTTATTTAAAGATATGTATTGCTTCTAATGTAAGTAACAAATCAAATAAAGGATAAAATCTGACCAATTCTCAATTATTCATTACTTATTATACTAGAAAACATATACATACTAAATAATATCTGATAATATAATTTTATTGAGAAAATTATATTTTCAAATAGTATGTTAATATATACACACTGTTAAAATTAATAAAATTATGGAATGTAAATTTTCAATACTTTAAAAGAAAACAATAATGAAATATAAAAGTTAAATAAGAGTGAAACAAACTAACCATATTTTCAGTGAAAAATATTTTCATAAATTTAATGTTTTATTTTATTTTCTAATATATAATAATAATAATAGTAATAATAATAATAATAATAATAATTTCAAACCTGGTTAATAGAGTATGTCGGTTTCTGCTAACATGTTTTAATGTCAAATTTAACACAATCTTGTTTGGTCCTGAATTTAAAAATTATTTCTTAGTCTCTCCCTTTGAAAATGGTTTTTCCTAATCTTCCAATTCAAAAAAAAAACAAAAAATAGTTGCACAGAATTTAAAATTTATCTTGTCCAAACTAAAATACCAATTATAATTAAAAATAAAAGGGTTGAATGGCCCAATGGGCCCATTCAATGGGCTGTGTGTACCCATCATCATTATGGACCAATAGAGCTATTGGTTCGCAAAAGCAGAAAAACTTTGAAGAGAGGTGGCAATAGAGAAACCCTAATCAGAAGAGAAGATTGAGAGTTAGGGTTTAAGCTTGATCAGATCGGAAAAGGCATCATGTTTCCAGGGATGTTCATGCGGAAGCCAGACAAAGCTGCAGCACTGAAGCAGCTGAAATCTCATGTTGCCATGTTCGGCGCATGGGTTGTTGTTATTCGAGTCACACCTTACGTTCTTCATTTTCTCAGTGGCGAGAAAGAAGAACTCAAGCTCGAGCTTTAACTTCTCGCTCTTCTTCGCCTGGTACATTCATAGTTTCTTTTCAATTTACATGAACAGTTTCTGCAATTCATTGTCGTATTTTGTCAACTGGGTATCCCTTTAGTGAAAAAAATTGGGAACTATATTAAAAATGTTAAATTAACATATTAATAGGGGAAGATATTAATCTATGGAATTTATTGTATTTTCCCTTGACATTGAAAACCCAAACATACTGGATTATTTCATAAAAATTTTCTCCCTTAAAACATTGACCTTTGTTTCCCCACAGCCATTGCGGTTTAAGAAGCGAAAATGTACATAAAGCGGCATTTATGCTGTGTGGTAGGGAACTGTTCTGCAATCAAATCACAAATTTATAACATTTGTTGCAGTAATTTGGATAAAAATAATGATAGCAATCGAGTTTTTTTTTTTTTGCTGGTATTTGCATCCTGAACCATTGTGTTGTTTTTTCTACCATGTTGCATTATGTTATAGAGCACAAAACTTATTACTCATATCATACCTGCCTGTGTAATATCTGCATTGTTAATTTAATGGTTTCCATGGTTGAGTGGAGGTTCAAACGATAAAGTTAGTATTGGTTTATTGAAAGATGGTTTGATAATATGATGAATAGAATTTTGGATGAGGACTAAATTTTAGCCTCTTAACTGTAACTCGCTCTGTTTCATTTCTAAAGAAAATTAATATAGTTGAAAACCACATATTAGATTTCACGTTTACAATAAGGACATCTTTTCTATGGGGATTATATTTTTGTTAAGCATTGATCATTAAATTAATAATTAGTATGACTTCTAAAATTAACTGTTGCAGACTTAAGTGGCGAGTAATTGGTTGTTTCTTGGTATATAAGATAAGGAAGGACATGCCATACATAGACTGGTAGTTTGAAATGTGGTAAAATTCCTGTATTGTGTTATTGTGCTGCTTTTTAAGATCAACTTCTACTGAAATAATGCAGAAGTATCAAATTATGTCTGAGGAGGTGCGGCTCTTGCAATATCGCTACACTCACAATTCTATAATTTTTTTTGAATTGTGACGTTTTTTGTGCATTGATTTGCTTTATTTGCTTACTTTAATTCTAAGTGAACAGATAAATGTTAAGCTCATGGGTGACATTTTTTTTTATTGCTGCAGCGCATCATGAGGAGTAGGACGGGTTCTGAGACTATGGAGTAATGTTGCTATATAACTCTTGAAATTGAGGCCAGGATGGTATTTTTAGTTTAATTACATTTCCTTTTTGTATTTGGAATGTAAGTTTGTTTGGATTATTGGTGAGAAAATATACATATTCAATAATCAATTATATTGTTATAATTGATTCTACGAAAAAATGTGACAGGTGATGGATGGTTTTAAGCTAAATATATGCTTTTCAAGAAATATATTTTGTAATAAATTATAATAAAAGTATGGAATTATTCTTTCCAATTAACTTTTGGTTTTAAAAGTGAATTATGCTTAAATTGAGAAAACAAAAGCTAGCTAAAAGATCAAATGTTATAGAAATAGTTATAAAATTACATTTAATGATTATAGTCGATCTTGTCAGACTAGACGAAATCATTTTAGTCATTCTATACTAAAATACAAAAGTTATCGAACGTTGATTTATATTTTTTTTATCACAAAATTAACAAATTAGATAATATTCCTGGATGATAAAAAACTTGACATTCCTTCTGCTTATAATTTGTTTGGTCAAATAAACAAAAGTCTATTATTAACAGGATTTTAATATACTTTTTTATCGTATAATTATTGTTATTATTAATTAGTGTAAACACATAATAATATACATATTTTAAATTTTTATAATATATATTATATTATAAATTAATAAGTTTATGGTAATATGAAACTTAAAAAAATATAAGTAAGATTTTTTAGTGAGGTAGAAATTAATGTAGAAGAAAAGAATAAATAACAGATAGAAAAGAAAAAATAACTACTCAAACATCTTTATAAAAAACAATATTGGTAGATACTGTTTTGTTTTCACTGTAGAGGTTCCCGCATTCAACCAAATCAAAATGAAAGTAACTCAGTTGCAGCTAAGAGAAAGTTGAAGGCTAAGTTTCCTTGCCCATATTGAGATGTTATAGTAGTTTTGTACCCTTTTGTTCAATCACCTAAGAAATAAAGTTTCAGAAGCTATGAAGCTAAACTGAGACTAAAGAGAGTGAGTTGATCACAAAAAGGTACAGAATTGAGAGTCCTTATAGATTTTTGTCCCATCATTCTAAGTTACTCCACTAGCACTTACATCACATGATAACATCATTTTCCAATGAAAATGGGGTCAATACTAGTTTGACAATTGGCGAATCTGAGTTCCCTCTTTAGAAAGTACTGGCACACAATCTGCCGCTAGTCATTCCATTCATAAATTCATTTTGGACACAGATGCATCTCTTGTCTTGTCTGGTCCCTATTAAGAAAGACTAACGACCGTTCAAAACCATACAAAATAATATAACAAAATTTTTCAATGGAAAAAAGAACCAAATCTTATCATCTTTTGATAACCCTTTTGAATGTATCTCAAAATATTTTACTCTTCTTTCCATCATGATGAGGCCAGAGTGGAGAAGACAAAAACGTTTCTGCTATCAACAGAAGAGTTAGAACTCACCCCATTTGAAGTCCTGTCAAAGGAGCCTCAAATATTTAGCGGCACCGAATGACGAAGTAGCTCATGTGTCAACACCATCATCTTAATTAAAGCAACAGCATTATTGTTCAATCAGCAGACAGAAAAAGTCTATGCACATAGTCCAAACTTACACCTAACATAAACTTCCCGGAATTCTATCTTGAAGTTTCTATTTGGAAGAGAAAGGTTTTCCTTGTCATAAAGGGCAACCCACGTGCTTATTACATATTGGATTTTCTTTCTTTTCTTTCTTGGTTTGTTTTAATCTCGACAAAAGGGGAGATAAGGGACCGAGAATTTCATACAAGCTTGGGAGTTGTGAGATCTTATCTACTTTAGAGAATTTTTTGTACCACTAGATGGTTTCAGCTGAAAGAAGTAAACAATGATCACAAGATGAGTTTGGTATGATCTTGAAGAACAAATATGATAGAAGAATATGGCAGCGAAAGAGGAAAGTCCATAAATAGATTTTGTACAGTATTTTTACATCCCATGCACTGAGTTAATGGATGAAGTACCTGGCTCCTTGGGCACCAGCGCTAGCTTCAGTCTGAGAATGGGCCAGACCATGTTCTCATCTGCTTCCCTTCTCTTCATGTCTTTTGGGGTTGAATTCTACAGCTACACGGCTTTCTGGTACCTTTCTTTTATCTTTTACTTACACACATCGCTTTGCTGTTATTCTGATCTCAAAGGGTAGTTGACGTTTGCCATTATGTTGCTCTGGTTTTTCTGGCTTGATTTTCTAAAAGGATTTCTCCCTGACATTCTGCATGCAATGTTTTAGCTTCTCTACCCTTTTCTTCCATATATATGTTATTCTATATAATCTAGCACTCAGTTTGAGTTCTAGAATAGTAGCAAAAGGTGATTTATTTGACGCCAAGGATGATATTGGTGAATATTTTACAAACCATTAACTCCTAAGTAATTCCCTCTTGGAGTAGACATTTCAACTCATTAAGAATAGGTAACTTCATTGTAGCGATGTCATTTCTCTATAGACTGGCTGAGAGGATTCAATTACTTACCTTTAAATTTCCTACACCCTTTGACTGTTGTCTTGCTCCGACCGATGAAACAGAAGGATGCTGCATTTCATTGTTCTATTGACATTTCTTTAATACGTATAATTTGCTAAAAAAAACTTGTACTCTGTAGAATGATCTAATGAATTAGCAGAAAAACTCTGTTCACATATAGTGTCAAGAACTTGTCAGTACAATGAATTGGCATCAGAGTGATCTTTGTTGATCCAATTAGTGGGAAACAACACAAGAGTGTAGGACTCTATATGTCTAAAATTTATTCTGAAATTATAATAACGTTTTCTCCTAGAGAGCAAATAATATCAGCTAGAAAGTCGTTTTATAAGTTTTTTACGGAAGGCTTTTTACTATCAAATCCTAATTCAAAATCCTACTTGCGGTTTTTGTCAGCATATTTGAATCTTTTATTGATAATGTTCTCTTATATCTGTTAAATATCCTCCTTCTGTTATTTGCATCACTTAAATCCTAGGGGCTAAGCAGACATCATTAGTACAATCGAATTTGTTGATTCTTCTGTTAATCAACTGGTTTATTTTTATGTTTACTATCCATGTCCAAGCTATTTGGTGACAATTATGGGGTTGGTCATACCGTGGAGTTTCACATTAGCACTAGTAGATGGATATTCGGTTCTGCTCAAATGCCCCATTCGTCAACCAGGAATTCTGCTGATTATTGTTGTGGGAGATTGGGTATGTAGTTTCTGATTCAGGTGCTATGTATCAGTTGATGTAGATAGATAATGGCAACCATCTGTTCGTGACTTCAGTTCTTTTGCTATAGGTACTATCAACCCTCACACTAGCAGCAGCTTCCTCAACAGCTAGTGTTGTGGATCTTCTGCTCAACACTCACGGGTCTTTTTGCCCTCAAAAGCTCTGCAGCAGGTACAGGATATCTGCAATTATGGCCTTCTTGTCATGGTTTCTATCTTTGGCATCCTCTCTATTTAACCTTTGGCTATTACCCTC
Source organism: Vigna mungo (assembly GCA_036885675.1). Lineage (NCBI taxonomy): Eukaryota > Viridiplantae > Streptophyta > Magnoliopsida > Fabales > Fabaceae > Vigna > Vigna mungo. Next base: position 33,935,275 of record CP144694.1, read on the forward strand.
TTTGTGATTCTCATTTACTTCCCCTGTAAAATCATTAGATTAATCATTATTTGTTATGCAATTTCCTTTGTCATGTAAAATTATTACAGGATTTTAAATTATGTATATTTTTATAACTACAAAAGTTTGTTTGGAGAAGTTCCAATTAGAGAAGCTAAATGTTAAACTTTACACAGGAGCAAAGTACCCCTTCTGTCCAATGAATGTCACGCTCAACTTCATAGCAGATACAAGATTGTAAAATACTAAAATGTAAAGATGGCACACTGCAGTTCTGCTGTTTGGTAATTCCCTTCCCGTACAGGAATTGAACACTTATAATGTATTTCACCATCAACACTTGCCACTGAGTCCTCTGGTGGCCTTGTTGAGAATTTGCGGTGACATATAGAACCAACAAACAAAATAAACAGTTAAATTTTCGAAGTACAGATTCATCCTGAACGGAAACCAGATCACAAATATGGCCTTTCTTCTTCATTTATTTTGATAAAAACACCAAAGCAAGCTTTAGAATTGAACACATTAAATTGAAGTACTAGTGACACGAGTATACTGGTTTTTATCAAGCCAGTGTGTGCATTGACTTATTGTCATTCCCTGTGATGTACCATTTAAAAATCCAGTTTGACATCCAAAACCGTGGGAATATACACAAGTTAATGGAGTTAACTGCAGCCGATTCGTTAAGAACAAAACTACATAGAAAGTGTGCAAGACTTGCGTTTAATTGGCTGCGTTGTTTCGGGGAATGATGCCAACTATATTAAGTTCGAGAAATTATTATATGATTGTGAACTGATAAAGGTTTATGTCTTGACCAATCTTGAAACAACATATAATTGAAATTTTCAATTAAAGATAAAAAGTAAATAGCACATTCAATTATAAAGAATATGGATATCGGTCAAAATTATAGCGGTCAGCTTTTGGCAAACTGATTATCCATAGAGAACCGCCATTACGAATGGAGCTTGAGAACAAAACCAGATCAGGATATAGTTCTTTCATTGATGGCCTCAGAACCTTACTAGAAAATTATTTTCACAGGATGAGGCAAACTACTAAAGTTATTGTTCATTTAGCTCTGTATCCCATTTTGGAGCATTTCTTTCCTCAAAGCTCTTGCCATTTCTTCGTTCCCTTGTCGAATGTATCCATCAACAAAAGCACCATAAACTTCAGATTTCGGTCGGAAACCTTTTCCTACCATCTCTGCCTGAAGCTTCAACGCTTCTTCCATTCTCCCCTCAAAACACAGTCCCTTTATCAACACCTCATAACTCTTTTCCCTTGGAATTAAATCAAATGTACTAACTGCGCACCTCACAAACTCCAGAGCTTCCTGAACCCTACCCTTATCGCAAAGCAACCTAACCATCATGTCAAGGGTTGAAGCATCAGGCCTTAAATCCCTCCTAGACATATCATCATAAACCAGAACAGCTGAATCAACATCCCCAACACTGAAATATCCCTTCACAAGATGCTCATAAGTTGAAGCAGTGGCCTCAACACTGGCCAATTCCATTTCCCTGAAAAACTCTTCAGCCCTAACAACATCTCCAATCTTGCAAAACCCACCAATAATAGTATTATAACTAACAACATCAGGCTCCATTTTCTCATTTCTCATTTCTTCCCACAACTTTTCTGCATACCCCATCCTCCCTTCCTCACAAAAAGCGGCCATCAACACGCTGTAGCTATAAGCATTGGGTTTACAGTTACTTCTCATTTCATGCCAAAGTTCCTCCATCCTTTCCACTAAACCATCTTTGTAACAGCACAGCATCAACTCATTATAAGTATGGACGTTGGGTGTGACTCTTAAACCACAACCCCTTCTCGAAATTTCATTTTTTTCCTCATCCAACCGAAAGAACTCGCGGTAAATTGCATACCCTGCATCCACCCCTCGACTTCTACAAACCCCAGTAATCAAAGAATTCAAGGTGCTAACTTTAGGGCTAATCCCGCGAGAGAGCAACATTCTAACGATCTCAATAGAAGGGTCAACCTTTCTGGAATCCAAACACGCCTTGATCAACAAATCGAAGACGAAGGGAGCGGAGCCAGAATCCCGATAGGTCTTAACGAGGGTTTCGAAAAGGTTCAGAGACGGCGAGGCAAAACGACAATTTAGGTCGTCGGTATGGTCGGAAACGCGAAGTGCCGTTCGGATGAGGTGGTAAGCGTGTGAGGAGAGGCGCGCACGCGCAAGGAGGTGGACGATGGAAGCGTAAGAGGCGAGGTTGTGGTGGCAGAGGGATTTGGATTTGGTCCATAGGAAGAAGCGAAGGGCAAGTTGGGGTTTGTTCTTGAGGTGGAGGATAATTTGGGAAAACTCATGGGGGTCTATGCCGTTGGGACACGCCGTACGGAGATTGCTCCACCGTGACTTGGAACGGTGATTGATAAGGATTGTAACCACTTTTGTTACTAAACTCTGGGAGTCATGGTTTGAACAAGAAGAAGAATAAAACAGAGCCCATGCTTTGGGTCTCAAGGTTTGCGAAAACTGTTCAAGAACTTGAATCGCCATTCTCTTCTCTGGTCTGAAAAATCGTTTTCCATAAAAAAAAGATGTCGTTTTTATTACTGTTACTTTATTTGGGGAAAAGGTAAAACTGCTTGCTATATAGATCCAGCAGAGGCATTCTGTGAGATCCCAAAATTTTATTAATAGATATTTTTATTCTTTCACAAGTGAGATATAATCAGTTCGTAAGAATTTATTATTGTAAGTTAGTAATATAGTGTTCAGGTATATATTTTTTTATTCAGTCTGCAGGATATGTATTGGTATTTTATTAAGTCAGAATTCACATTCAATACAGTATATATATATATATATATATATATATATATATATATATATATATATATATATATATATATTTTTTTTTTCAGTACAATTAATCCTTGTTTTTGGTTAAGGAAAACTGTAGCTTCCTGTTAATTTTTCTTTCTTAATATGTTTTGTATTCTTTTCCCCACCTTTCCATGATAGCATCCTTGATTGATTGAGGTTGGACACCAAATTTATCTTCATGTGACTAATGAGACAAAACATACAAGACTTGAAAATGTCTGTTGGAATGGTTGATGTGTGTTGATCCCTAAAATTTAAGGAAGTTTGACTATTCTGATCGGAATCTTTTACAGATTATCAAATTGGAAGAACTTTTAACGGTAGTATACTGCATGATACATTAAGTTTGGAAATAGTATATATAATATATAGTGTTATAAATTAGAATAAATAGGTAATATGTTTGAATTAATATCATTTTGTTTGGTCTATTGTGGCACATTAATGTAAATGGCATGATTCTTTTTCTGATGGTCTGAATATCGGTCTGCATAAATAGGTATTTGGATCAGTTGAGGTTTTGGAATGGTAACTAATAAAGATTAACTGTAGCCATTCTGCAGTATTGAATTATATAGGTATCTTTATTTGCTTCACTTTAAGATATTTTTAATGTTTTCTTAGGTATGTTAAGTGGTAAATTAAGTTGATGTGAATTGAAAAATAATAAAAGCTGGTACAGAGTTTGCTTGTATAAAAAATAGAATAATCCTATTTATGATTTGTGAAAATTTTAAATTTTTACACGTTTTTTATGAAATACAAATTAAGGGTGTTAGTGTTACACATTCACTGCAGCAAGTAACAAATTTATTGAATGGGCAACGATTGGAATAAGAAAAGGATCAATAAACTAAGCTTTTTTGGAAGTAGAAGACTTTCTTTAGCAGCAGCAAAAAGAAATCAATAATTACTACCAGTTTGTGAAAGTCTTATGCTCTAATGGGAATCAAGTTTCCCTAATTAAACATGGATGTGAAACCAAAAGCTGATGCTTTGACCAAAAAGCTGAAGCAAAACACTAATCAGCACTATTCTTTTATCTTAAATTGCTTAGGCCTTGGAACTTCCTTTTTCTAATATTATGAAGTGTTGATACTTTTTTTTTAATCTATTGCCGAAGGTGGTTAGTTTGAAAGGTTTAGAGAGGGAAGTTGGAAGGAATAATTTCATAGTTGATAAGGACAAATCATAGATCAGCACCAATAACAGAGACCAGAAAGAGAATCATATTAAGCTTTCACTTTAGATGAAGATCATGCTAGTACCATTGCTGTAGCAGAATTGAACAGAGAAAGTTACCAACCAAATAACTAAAGATTCCAGATGTTTGTTTCGGTGGTAAAAGAAACAAAAAGAAAAATGGTCAAAAAATTAAAGGATAGAAAAAGGATCAAAGTAGGATTTCGTCATTATTGTTCAACTGGGTTGGTTATAATTCTTCTAGCATCAGTTCCTCACGAACTAAGAAGCAATGCAATTGACAAAGGGTATGTGGCATAAGTTCTTCTCTACCACTGAAACATCTATCACATTGTAACACGTTTCAATCACTGTGCAGCTTCCAATAAACGCCTTTATGAATCGGTGATGGTAATGCTTTGCTAAGAAAATCCCATAACCTTACTCCAACTTGTCATGTACTGTAGATATTAAAGTATAAGAATTATCCCAGAATCAGTTCCTCAAAATTGCATCACGGGTCATTAGCATTCTTGGTGAAGACACAAATGGATAACACTTTAAATCAAGCATAATTTCTTTCCTGGCTATAACTGAGTGGACTCAAGATTAGAAGGTTCGAAACTAGTAATAATTATGAGAAGGCATTTATTCCTAAGTTCCATTTCTTTTTGTTTCATAACTTCAATCAGGAAGAAGCCTGCGTGCCCGTGATTCTCAATCATCCTTAGCTTTCACCTAAACAAATCCAATTATATATATCCAAAACAAAGCCTCTGATTCTTTGCGTACGTTGAAAACACAGACCAAACTTCAATCAATACCGAAGTTATCTGAACCACCTCATTCAGACACTAAACTATTGCCAAGAAATACATTAATTCCATTGCAACCCAATTCGCTAGATGCTAAAATTCTTATTCTGTAATGTACTGAAAAAGAAGTCCCTAGATTGCAATATTATCTTCATGTTTTGATTTTATTTTGTACTTGATCTGCATGCAGAACATGATAACCAATTAGTGATGAAACAGTTGTTAAATTTATGTACAGAGAGAAAATTATGCAGAGAGTATAGCAAGTTAGGCTGTGAACTAAAGTATAAATGATAATAATAAAAATAAAAACTGGTATATATTCTGTGGTGGGCACAGCACAATATGCCTTATGTCTAGCTCTTTTCCTTCCCGTTGACGTGGTGATTCCAATGAAGTCTGTATTTAACACCATCACCACCATCTTCGGAGGAGGCATAATTCCTTTTCAATTGCTTCTGCCATAAGCCAAATTCAACACAAAACTCAAAGGAAAACTATGATCTCTCAAATGTCTTTAATTACCCCTCATGCAACAGAAATCCACACCACTCACCCCCTCCCATATAAATACCCTTAATGTCAAAACGCATGCTACATTATTTTCCATTTTCATCACATCAAAGCCTCGTGTACTATATTTGATACACAATCAACCATGAAATACAGTGAGATATCCCATTTCAGCCACCCACAACACAAGCTGAGATTTGAGTACTCAGAATTCCCCTTCAAATGTGACGGCTGCAAGGAAGTAGGCATAGGGTCGCGTTACAAATGCTCCATCTGTGACTTCGACCTTCACATGCACTGTGCCATGATAACCTCTCCCAGTTTGTTCCACCCTTTCTACACCAAATGCAGCTTCCAGTTCATGTCCAAACCTCCAGGAGACACACCCCGTTACTGCAACGCATGCGAGAAGGACGTGAGTGGCTTCGTGTACCACTGCAAAGCATGCGGCTTCGACCTCCACCCTTGTTGTGCCAAGCTACCAATGGTTCTTGATGATGGTGAAGTGAAGCTTTACTTGTACAGAAAAGTTAGCTCACCCTGTCACCGTTGTGGCAGAAAAGGGCGTAGCTGGAGTTACAGGTCCAAGTGTAAGAACTACAATCTGCATGTGGCGTGTGTGAGGGAGATGTTGGTGGAGAATTGGCACGAGGTGTATGTTGGACGCTGCAAAGGAAGGAATGTTGATAGCAACATTCCTAGTCTGAGAAACACACTCTACACTCCTCATAGCAGTAGGAGGAGTAAAGGGAAGGTGAAGAAGTGCTGTGAAATTGCTGGTTTGGCTGTGCAGATTGTGATATCAGCTGTGTTGGGAGATCCAACGGCTCTCATTGCAGGCATTGTGGGGTCCTTCATGTCAAGGGCTTGATGGCCACGACAGGGAACATAGTCTATCACTTTAGTAACTTTTAAGGTTGTAAACTTCACTTCACTGCTTTAAATTTGTCGTGGTTCTGATCATGCTGTTGTTCATCTGAATTGACTCTGTTTTTTATCCTCTATTTTTTCTTAACACTCTAGCTTGTCTTCTATTATATTTAGGCTAAAATTTTATTTTGATGTTTTAATTCTTATAACAAATTCGATTTTAATATTTATTTGGTTTAATTTAATCTTTTAGTCTATGAATATAATTTAGTTAGATACTTTTATTAGATTAACGTTAATTTATGTTAAAATTTATATATCAAATTAATTCATTTAAAAGTCTAAATATTTAAATTAATTTTATTTTTTAAATAAAGTAATTTATTATATAACTTTTAAAATAATTATTATAAAATAACTATTTACACATCAGATTATTTTATCTTATATATTTTTTAGTTTAATTTTTAAAATAACTTTTATTTTTTAAAGTTGATTTGTAGATTATCTATTTAAAAATATTTTAGGAAACTTTGTGGTTTATTTTCCTCTTGAATAATAATACTTAGACAATATTTTTTTCACAACATTTGAACATCATCTGTGTGTCATTGTATGATTGGTCCATAGTGATGTTTATGATTATTATTATTGATTCTGGAGTAATTTTGGACCAATCACATAACGACACACATAAATGATGTTCAAATGTTGTAAAAAAAAGTTATGATTATCCATTTTCTTAGCGCATGACTTTATATTGTAGGTTTATTGCTATTGTGGTGTGAATAATGAACCACCACACTGTAAAACTGTAATCCGGTCTTTCTCATCGGACTTTATATCCTTCGCCGGAATTTGCACTCCGGTATGACTCCTTACACCTGACAAAAACCTACACCCCTCCTCCACAATCCAGTCAAAGTCAAAAGGGTATTTTGACCATTATAAAAAATTTGAAAGTGCAGGAAGAGAACAATCGGGGTGCAGAAAGAAGCCCATAGTTAAGTTCTGTTGCAAAGAGAAGGTCCAATTCGAAAGCTGTTGGGCCTATGTGTGCTGCACTAGACTTGAATGAACCCACCTCAACAAGTTGGACTTTTATTATTTATACTCCCCCTTCATTTATTTATTTTAAAACCCAAATATATTCTTTTAACTTTTTAAAAATTCTAAATCTTATTCTTCACCCTTCATGTTGGTTGTCTCCTTAACTTTTTCCATCAATTTTCTGTTCTTTTTATATACTTTAGGGAACATATTTTACTTGGAATTTTTTCCTTGCAATTTCTTAAAATTAGTTATTATTTTGATCTTTATTTTTTTTATCAATTCTTTATATTATGCACACACAAAAATGGAATACGTGTCCCTTTTTTTATGTTATAGATTACGTTTATAGTTATTTTATCGTGACTAAAAAATATATTTAAGATTATTTATAAGTAATAAACAAAGTAATATTTTATTTTAAAAATATTAAATTGGAAAACATTTATTTTAGAAATTAAAGTTCTATAATTTCGTCATTTTTTTAGAAAAACAATATATAATTAACATATGTTATAGATTTTATTAATGGGCATAAATATTTTTACTAAAAAACTTCACATTACTTTTATTTTAAAAACAAAAACATTGTTTCTTCGAATGACGCTTTATTTAAATTAAAAGAAAGAGTGAAAAAATGAATTGTTTGTAAAAGTAAAATAAAATAAATAAAGAATTTATAAATAATTTGATTGATACGAAAATAATATTTTTTAGATATTAATATAGTTAAAAATAATTTATAATATAATTACAAATAAATTTAATTTAAATTATGAATTATTTTAATTATTTATTTTATTACAATAGAATAATAATAACAATACATTGTATTAAATCAATAATAAATTATATTTTAATGTTTTTTTTTTCATATTGAAAAGGAAGTGAAAAGAAAAATAAAGTATAAAGTTAAGTTGCTGAGATGAAAAAGTGGAAAAGAAAATGAAAAAAAGGTTTGGAAATTATTTAATTGATATAAGAGAATAATATTTTTATATATTAATAAAAATAATTTATAAAATTTTATAGAGTAATTTAATGTTTATGTTATTTATTTATATGTAGTTTCTTTTTCTTTTTTGTCTGTTTTATTTCCTTATTAGATCCTAAATCTATGCATTTAATTTTGTATTTTTTTGTTTTTTTCTGTCTTTCCGCGTTCATAAAGAAACACGCTGGAAATAATTTCAAATATTCCGTTTTTGTGTTCATATAGTTGAAATGTCGCATTAGTACTGAAACGAGTAACAATGATGACTGGTTGACTTTTTCTTTTTGGATGGCCTGTGATTAATTCTAGATAATTTTCAGTTTCATCTAGAATTTCATATAGGAAGAGTATTCATAAGAATTATAATGTATCTCAATTACTTTTCCTTCAATCGATGAACTATAATAATCATTTAATAAAACCCTTACAAGGTTTAAAAAAAATTAAATTTTACTGTAAGTATTAACTGCTTTATACTTAAAAAAAATTTTACTCTTAAATTACTTTAGATTTCTGAATAAAATATAAAAATAATTTTGTAGGAAATTTAAAAAATAAATTCGTAAAAGTAAAGAAATTTTGTGGGAATGATTATTTATTTTAAAAAATAAATTAAGTATAAAAAAATGCACTTTTTAGATTTTAAATTTGTATCTTACAAAATCCAGAGGGTTTATGTAATATCAACTGACATAATCTAATATCTTCATTTAAATAAGATTACTCTTAAAATTAATTACAACTTGATAATCTAATTCCATCTAAATAAAAATTCATTAAAATAATATAAATAAACTTGTTTTACGAAGAAAAATACTGTTCAATTATTAAATTATTTAAATACAAAATTATACTAACAGTGAGAAGTTTATGTGGTTTAGGTTTAAATTTTATTTATATAAAAGATAAGTTTAACTGATGTAATTTATTTTATTTATATTTTTCTTGATGCATAGGAAAATTAAAACTTCTTCAGAAAGCAGAAAATTAGTGCTTTTATATGCACTTCAAACGAACTAATAAATTAAGAATGATATAATTACAGAATGATCATCACTATTTTTATATCTTAATCTAACAATAATAACTTTAATACAACTTTTTTTCATAACCAAACAATTAATTTAACTATATTAAATAAAATAAGTTGATTAATTTCAATCGATAATCTTTTGATTTTTTTACTTGATTTCTGTTTTAATTATTATTTTACAATTTTTAGCAGTAAATGATAAATCTGTAATAATAGTGAATTTTAAATGACTTATTTAAATCAATTATAACTTAACTGTTTTATTGATTTTTTTTAATTAACTTATTGTTTGATTGATTATTTCGAGCTAAATTATTTATTTAATTTATTATTATTTATTTTATATATATATATATATATATATATATTTTGATTGATATTTAAATGTTGTGAATGATTGATGAAGATGATACAAATATAGAAGAAAAGAGAGGAATAAAGGGAATGCTAACAGTGGAAAGTAGAAACAGTAATGGGAAAAAGATGATTTCTGATAAAAAAGAAGCTCTCACCCATGCAAAGTTAGGAGTCATGTGAAAACAAAATACGTATCATCACAGAAAATTCAGTGATGCTTCCAACCACACACACACACAGACACATTCTCCAAGACTTCAAACTTTACATGCTTTTCTTTTTTCAGGTCATTTTCACCACTCTCATCCGTTCATTCATCTTCCTCATCTGCAAGCAAATTATTCCTAACAACACTATTTCCCATATCATTACCAATAATACTATAGTAACTTTTTCTATCATTTTATACAACACTAACTCATCAGTGCAACCAGAAGACAAATCTTCAATCCAAACAACCTCCATTTATGCTAATCACATTTTATTATTATTACTCCTTCCTACGTAAGTACGGCAGTTTTAACCTAAACTTTTGTCTGTAAACAAGAACTACAAGAAAAAATAATAATTATATATACTTTGTACCTCCAATCTGGTATATTTTTTTCTCCTGTCGTTGTTGAACAATAAAAAATGACGTTGAAGCCATGATTAGTTTCCCTTGACGACATGTGGAAAACGGGACCATAACCTTTGAGGACAAAAGCACTTACGCACGACATAACAACTGTGCATAGGTTTCGTTATCTGCACAGTACAAAGGAAGCAACGAAGAAGCATGTTCAAGACTAATATATAACCTTCCTATCAGTTTCCGTGCTTTTCTTGCATTACTTTTCATATTATAATAATATTAATCCAACAATTATGTCTCATTCATTCAAGTTCTTCTCTTTTTCCTCTTTGCTTATAAATACCACCACCAACTCTCCCCAATTCCCTCACAGAAAAACTAGTATCCACAACACTTTTCTCCCAGTTTCTAGCACGGAAGAACGAAGAACAGCATGGGAATCTGCACATCTACTGAATACTCAGTCAAAGGTGGAAACCAGAGTTGGCAATCCATGGTGAACATAGTGAAAATAGATGGAAGGTTGGAGCAACTGAAGGAGCCAATTAAGGCATGGCATGTCTTGTCTGAGAACCCAAACTGCTACATCTGCTGCTCAGAAACTATGTATGTTGGATCACCAATGCTTCCTGTGCCTCCGTCGGAAGACCTTCACTTGGGTCTCATATACTTCCTCGTTCCACTTTCCAAATCCCGTGTTCCACTCTCTCTTCAGGACTTGGGGGCACTAGCCATCAAGGCTAATGCAGCTCTAGCTTCAACTGCAACTGCCACTGCAACTCCTAACTACCCAATCTTAAAAGCTAATCCACAAAAGAAATTCCGTACGCATCCTACACTTTCAAACGTTTCTCTGGGGTATTCCCATTAGATTTTGGAAAGTGGGTTTGGAAATTGCATGTGTGATATCTTCACACGTGTTGTGAAATCTGAGGATTTATCTGCTGGATGTTGATGGTGAAGTCAAGAGACAAGCTTTTGATATGTTGCAGACTTGCAGTTTCAAAGTTCTGCAGAAACTTTCATGAAATACAACGAAGAATTACATATGATGGTTGAATTGAAAGTTAACATTTTCAAGGGAATTAAGATGACGAAGACCAGATTATCGATCAATTCCTACTCTGGAGAGTACGCATGTGAAATGGACGAGACTTCATAATTATAAGCCGAAATGAAATCTGTATGCTAGAACCTATTCTGGCTAATAAACATTTGTGCCAAATAGTTATCTAGACTTAAATTTTTTGACCTATTGGGTTGTCTATATGTCTGTACATAAGCTTTTTGAGATAATTGAATTCAAGTTGTTGTGCTTTAGCACTTTGCAATGATCATGGTTTTAATAAACTCGTTCGTGTCTGTTGTATTTATGTATGAAAGAAGACCATACATATAATATTCTAATTGATGAAAGAAATATTCATGTTGGATTTCCTCACTCAGTATCAGAAAAAATAATCTTGATGTGTATGTTAGGTATGTATACATATGACATAAGTGATTCCGTCACATAGATTTAAAATTTGACTAACTGCATTCTATTCAAAGTAGAGGTAGGGGTTGAAAAAGCAGCCAGCAGAAGAACTATGTTCCAAATTTTGTGGACCTAGATGCTTATTAATTGGAAAAGGTCTTCAATTCAAGTATTGAATATATGAAATTGTATCATGATAAATATTGTAAACAGATTCGAGTAGCATAAGAGACAGAAAGAAAAGCACAAACATGCATGGACAAATGGGTACACATCACATGCTTATATGCTTCTGCATCTTCTCAAATGCTTCCCCTGTTGCTCAGACTTGAGAGTCTGTGCATGTATGTCTGTATGTACATTACTTCAGTGGATCCCACTGAAGGTTTTCAGAACATTATTTGTTTTCTCTGAATGAATGAGATGAGATAGGACTTTCTTTTCTATCTGGGAACTTGTTATATTGGGTGCACATGCACCTCCTCATGAACTAGGGTTTTTATTTAATTTTTTCAGGTGTGTTGCTTCATACATATCTCACTTAATTCAGATCACATTATTCTGTAGTGATGCTTTAATACACTTTTTTTTATTAAAAAAAAAGTTAGTTAAATATTTTATTTATTTAGTCTCCATGACATTACCTAAATACTGTTTATATTTTGGTACTTTTAGGTCTTATGATTTGATTTTGTTGAGTTTCCTTAAAAAACTTTTTTTTTTCTTTGTTTATATACACTTCTCCGTAATGTGATATAATATTATGATGATGTAACATTTTATTTGTCCAGTCCTTTTTCACATATCAACTTCAATCATAAAGACTTAAAATAAACAAAAATAATAAACATTAAAATTAAAATTGCTTAATTAGAAGATTTAAAAGACATTAATTTCTACATTTTTTTCAATAAATGATGTATCTTTGGGTTATATTTCAAGAAAAAAGAAGAAGGATACATAGAGATAATGTTTCTACAAAATTTTTAACATGTGGGACACCCATACATGTGATATTGGTTAATAAAAAACAATAAGAGAGAAAGAAATGAAAAATGGAAGTTATTTAATTAAAGAGAAACTTGCTTGTTAATTATGATTACCGTTCCTCTGTTTTGGGTTGGAAAAAGATGTCAAGAAACATCATGAACTCCCACTGAAGTTCCATTGCTAAACTACACTATCCCTTCATCAGGGAAGACACAACAAAAATAAATGTAACAAAGCCACAAATAGCTATAATTCATTCAGCCAACATCAATTTCAGAACTGTTACATTAATGCCAGACACATACTTTTCTACCTAGCAACTTCTAAATAGCTACATTACATTCACACAAAAGAAAAGCACCAACACTCAGCACTTTTATTATCACAAACAGTCATCAATTTTATTCAGTCTCAGAGCGATGGAATGAAAAGCTTCAGGTGTGGAATTGTTTGTCTAAGAGGAGGGTGGTTTCATTTCAGATTTAATGGCATCCACCAGCTGATCATAAGCTTCTGCCCATGCATTCTTCATCTCTGGTGACCACATATCAGGTACAGCTTCTTTTATGGTCTCCAAAAGTGCAAACTTTGTCACCTTAACAAAACCAGAGAGAATATATATAATCAACTGCATACATTACTCTTCTAGTACTATCCACATATATACTTACTTCAATGTTCAATCAGTCAACCATACTTATATTGAAAGTTGATTATATTATATACCTCAAAATGCTCGTTTGCAACGCCAGTTCTAAAATGGGTAGCACCTAATTTTTTCAAGGTTGATTCTCTGACAGTGACTTTCCCAGCTTTCCGGAGTTGAACTGCTGAATCACAGGTCTACAATAACAAAAACAAAGTGAAGTGGTACCAAGAAACATGGCATCTATGATACATTAGTAGTTTAATTAATAATTAACTGGAGATTTGGTTCAGTGTTAATTTAATTTCATTTCAGCTTACCATTACAAAGACAGACGTTGCATGGGGCTTGAGCTTGGGGTTTTGCTCCAAAGGAACGGTTGAATCTCTCAAGAAAGAGAACAATTTCTGAGCTGATGGAGCAATCTCAAATATTCTACCAAGTTTGAAGCCATATCAGTTGTGTTGTTTAACGATTTGAGAAAGAGATAAAGTTAAAAAGTAAGCAAGAGAGTTTGAAAAAGTTGAAGAAGCTTACTTCAAGAAAAACTTGAGACCCAACTCCCCAGAATTCTTCTTCATCACGTTCCATGATTTCACCACCAGAGCTTCTTGCTCTTCCGTGAAACATTTTCCCATGGAGTTCATGTCGTGTGGTATGCTAAGGTATTTGTTTAGGATTGTGATTGCAGTGGAAGTTGTTGATGTTGTGGCATGGTTTGGTAAAGATTTTATAGTGGGATTCATTGAAACGAAGTTGGCCTTTCACTGCAACGTGGAGCCATTTCCATTGCATGTTTTCTTAGTCCATTTGCTTTCCAGAATAGTAAAAAATATATCCAAAACAACATTTTTTTTTGGATTATTCGTGAATAGATTTGGTTGATGCCACCTTTTGTGGTATATCTGAAGTATGTACGGTTGCAAAGTGGCATACTAGGAGCACAAAAACCAGGGGCTGCTTCATGGTTTTGATCAGTCAACATGGTCGTGTAGTTGAATATTTGAAGTTGATTTGGTTTGGCTGAACATGCCCTACGTAAGCCATGATGAGATCAAATCAAATTATTCTATGCTTATATGCTTCATTAACTTTTGATTTATGATCATATTATAATAATACTGCTTATAACTTTTATGTTTTTCTTTTAATAACTACACCAAAAGATGAAGAGTACAACCTCAACTACGGTTTCTTTTTTCATCTGCAATTATGGCGGCGCATTATGGTTGATTAATTTATTCTCGTGAGACCAGACACCACACAACTGATATAATTCAGTTCTATTATTATAATTTTATATTTACGATACACATCTGATTGATTAATTAGCTTAAATTTTATAAACTAGAAAGTTATTATTGCATACTGAATATATATAAAAGTTGTTGATTGGAAATCTTGAATTTGTTTAAGTCTTGTTTATAATTGAAAAGAGAAACTGGTTTACAGTTTAAGTGTTAGATTTGGGAGGGTTTGTAAAATTGATTTTGAATAAAATTATTGTAGCAAACACTTTTGAAGTAAAGTAATCATTGTTTAAAATTTTCATGAATAATTCTTGTTAACTCAACAAACGCAGGTATCAGGAAAATGCTTTATTTTGATTTAAATAAGTAAATAAATAATATAGCATTTTGTGTATCAGTACAAACTTCTGTTTTTAACATTTATGCTTCAAATAAAGCAAAAATACAAGATTAACGCAAAATATTAAAACTCAATATAACATTTATCTCATACAAAAACTATGTTAAGTTATTTTAACTCAAACATTGATTTTAGACTAGTCAATTTCTTAATTCTAAGAAAACATATAAATATTTATTCTGAAGTTATTTTATCGTAATATTGACTTTGAACAGCATGAGTTGCAATGAAAGGAACGGAATGAAAAAGGAAATAAAAAGTTTTAACAATGATCTATATATTTTTGTTAAGATCAAAGATTAAACTATAATGAAAAACATAAAAACTAGCTCAATACTTTAAATGAACAAAAAAAGATAAATTTACTTACTTTTTTCTTGAATTCTTTTATTATTTTATATTTATAAAATTTACATTTTTGTTTTCTTTGTATAGTTATAATAGTGTGTTAAATTTTAATGTATTACAACCTTTATAATTAGATAAAGGAAGTAACTATTTGAAGTATTTTTAAATTCAAATATTTGTTTTTTATAATCTTTTAATATTTTTTAAACTTTTTAAACTTTATTTTATTAATGTTTTCAAAATTTATTAGATGTTTTTATGCTATAAAATTTTATTTATATAATTGAGTAATAACTTATAGGATTCCTTCATTTTTATATAAGTTATATTATTATTATTATTTTTAAATATTTTAAATAGAATACATTCTTTTTTGATACAGAATATTTAATAATATTATATATTTTTTGTAAAAATTAATTAATTAATATTAAAACAATTAGAAAAACATTGAAATAATTAAAAAACGTATGAGCACGATAATGAAAAAAAAAGAAGTTCTATCTATTGAATATTAGAATAAAAATGAATTTGAACTTTTTACTATGAATTTCTTATTTTGCATACAGTAGCTTTTTTATTTATTAGTTTTCACTTTGTAAGTGTTAAGATCCCATTCCCTTCCCCTGTTTCTAATAAAACCTTCTCCGTTCTTCCATTCTACCACTAAAAGACAAGCACACGTTCATTTTCTGTACTGTTAGTCTACGAATAAGTATGTTTCTGATTTTTGTAATCTCTGATCTGATTTGAAGCCACCATTATTGAGATATTACAGTAATCACCTTCAAACACAGATTTTAAAAAGATACATTATTTTCCATACAAACACCACCTTATCAATCTTATTCAATCCCAGAAAAAGGAACTAGAATCTAAGAAGAGGGCTTCATTTCAGATATGATGGCATCAGCCAGCTGATCATGAGCTTCTTCCCATGCATTCTTCATTGCCTCTGACCACATTTCAGGCACTGCTTCTTTTACAGTCTCCGAAAGTGCCATTTTTGTTACCTTAACAAACCAAAAAACAATCAGAATATATACATACCTCAAAATGCTCACGTTTTAAGAACATATACATACCTCAAAATGCTCCGGTGCAACACCGGCTTTAAAATGAGAAGCACCTAATTTTTTCAAGTTTGATTCCCTCACAGTGACTTTACCAGCTTTCCTCAGTTGAGCAGCTGAATCACAGGTCTGAAATAACAAAAACAACATGGCATGAAGTGATGATAAAGGTGAAATGAATGAAGTAATAAAATTACCATGACAAAGACAGCCATGGCATGGGGCTTGAGCTTGGGGTTTTCCTCCAAAGGAACGTTAGAATCTTTCAAGAATGAGAAGAGTGGCCGAGCTGCAGGAGCAATCTCCAATATTCTAAACGTTAAATTCAAAGTCTCGTATCAGTCATGATAAGTTTAATTGTTGAAAAAGATGCAGCATGTTGTACTAATCAGCAGTTGGTGATTGAAAAAGTTGAAGAAATTCGTGTAGCTTACTTTTTGAAAAACTTGACACTGTGTTCTGCAGCATTCTTCTTCATTGCTGCCCATGATTTGACCACAAGAGCTTCTTGCTCTTCTGTGAAAACTCTTCCATCCATGTTTGTAAAGTAAGTGTTAGTATGAGACTGTGATATGATAGAAGTGGTTGGTGTTGTGGCTTGCTTTTTTATAGCCAGGTTCCTTCAAGATGAGGTTGCCCCTTCAATGCTATGGGTGGGCATTTGTCTGGCACGTTCTTTGATTGTGATTTTTTCAAGAAAATAAAACCATCAATTAAAATATTAAATTAGTCATCAATTTTTATAAAGAGGGATATTAAAAAATATGAGTCTATATTAATAACTAGTATTTGTACTCCTCAAACGCATAGGATTTTTAAAAGTTATGATATATTTATTATATTAATTTGTGTTTACAAAAATATAATTACAATTTAATATAATATCTTATTTCATAAAATTAAATAATAATATTTGGATTGTTTTTATAATGATATTATATTTAAAATATTTACATATATATATATATATATATATATATATATATATTTTATAAAATGTATGATGTATAACTTTTTTTAAACAATATAGTCTAAAGATTATATTGTATACGCATATTCCTCTCTAGTATATGGACAAATTTATCATGTAATAAAAGACTCATGATTAATGAATGGACATATTTGTTTAATTGGGATTGTTAAATTTGTTCATAAGTGTGTAGATAAATTTATGCAAGTATGCACAAAGTTTGTATATTACGTATTAATAAATTTATTTAATCAACGTACAGATAAATTTATCTAATGTATATGACTAGACTTATATGATTTGTATATGGGTAATGTCGTTTTGTGTCTATTGTTACTTGTCTAATTATTGTATGAACAAACTTATCTAATGAATGTATGAACAAGTTTTTCTAATATGTATTTATAGATTCATTTAATTAATGCATAGATAGATTCGTCTAATGTATATTTTTAGACTCGTCTAATCAATGTATGGGTAAACACATTTGATGTATATTATTAGACTCATCCAACTAGTGTATTGACAAACTCGTTTAATGTGTGTTGATTGACTCCTCTAATTACTGTATGGAAAAACTATTTTAGTGTGTATTCATAAACTTGTCTAATTAGTGTATAGACGAACTCGTCTAACGTGTATTAACAAAAATGCTTTAAATGTATGATAGAAGTATCTTATGCATCGTGTGGTAAGCTCATATAGTATGATGGACTCAAACTTATATTGTTTGATTTTATATCATTTGGTAAGTTATTTTGTATTGTCCTCTAATCAATTCATTAGTGAGTCTTCTTATTAGTTATTCTATTGAGTATTTATTCTACTACATTGTCTGATCAATTTATTCTACTATATGTCTGATAAGTTCATTATACTATATTATTTAAGTATTGATTCGCCTAATGATTTTACTTGTATCATCTTATCATGTATCATTTTATCAATGAATCATATAAAACTTTATTTATTATTTATACAATTTACTATATATTTATTTTTTATTTATATTAATCATTTGTTTTTTATATTTATAATTATTATTATGGGCTAAATATTTTTGGTCCATAAACTATCATGCGATTTTAATATTTACCTCTTTTTAAAACTTTGATCCATTTTCATCCCCCTCCTTTTAAAAAGTTTCAGATATAATCTTCTACGACTAATGACATTAATCTTTTTCTGACGCGACTAATAGTGTGTCAACACAACCCATTACATATAATAACATATGGTTGTCATGTTATCATCTTCCTCACTAGAAACCCTACATTATGAACTACCATAAACCACCACCCAATGACACGAGCAACTACTTCGCAAACCACCGAGAATCTTCAACCGTGAGGAATCACAGTCACAACCCATTAACGCCATTGGTCGTGAAAATCACATCTGAAACTTTTTAAAAGAAAAGAAATGAACATTAATTAAAGTTTTGAATAATAAAACTAAAATTACATAACAAAAAAAAATAATTAACACTATTATTATTTATGTTTACTATTATTTTTTACAAAAATTTTCACTATTATTTTTTATTTATATTTATATTATTTATTGTTATTTATTATACAATATATATTATTTATTGTAATTTATATTTATTAATATGAGTTAACATTTTTTATTATTTATGGTAAATTATTTTATTACTCTTTAAGATACGGAGCATTAGTTATTCATATCATTAGATTATACGGAAATGAAATATTTATTTTACTTGTATGTCATAAGGAAATTATGTTGTATTAAATCTAAATATTTATTCTTATTTATTATATTCACTTATTACCAGTTATTATCTAGTGTTTATAATTATTATCATTTATTATATAATTTATATTATTTATTATGAATTATTTTATTATATATTTAAATGAAAACACATGTTTTTAAGACATGAAGCATTAGTTATTCATACTTATCCGTTATATGATACAAAAAGTGAAATATTTATTAGACTTGTACGACACAAAAGAAAGTATACTCTTACTAAATTTAAATATTTATTCTTATTTATTATGAATAATTTATTATAACTTATTATTTATTATTTATATTTATAATATCATTTATATTATTTAACTTCATTAGTAATTTCGTGTTTAAATATATGTTTTTTTTTCATCCTTAATTATATCTAATTTTTTTTAATTAAGTTTCTATATTTTTCATAAAAAAATTAATCGAGTTTCTAATTTAGAAAAAATATTCAATATGATTATTTGTTTTAAAATTGACATTTTGAAGGTTTTATATGTCAAAATTTAAATACATATCACATGTCAAAATTGGTGATATTTATTATTTGTAAAGTGTTAATGTTAAAATTAGAGAGATTTCAAGATAAAAATTTATTCTAATTTTGACATATATGATAAACTTAGATTTTAAGTTAACAACACTTTCGAAAGATGTTAACTCTAATTTAACAAAAATTGATCATATTGAATATTTTTACAAAAGTAATAATTCAATTGAGTTTAAAAAATATATCAAAACCAAATCAAATAAAAAGTTTAAATATAGAAATTAAATTAGAAACTAAGCTTGTTGTTTATATTTATTATTATCAATTATTATTTATTATGATTTATTATATATTCATATCAAAGCACATTTCTTTAGATATGTATTCAAACACATCAATTAAGATTATACGATAATTATATATATATTATACTCGTATGACATTAAGGAAATTATGTTTTTTACTAAATCCAAATATGTATTCACATGTTTCAAATTGAAAACAAAAACAAAAGATCTTACAAATAATAAAAAAAAAGATTTACAAACAAACAAAAAGTTTAATATACTTTTTCATTCTTTCCTTTGAACCTCCAAAACAATTTTGTTACAATTCTTTTATCCAAACATGAATAATTCATTTAGGCCAAATCCCAAAACATCTGTTCTTTCAAAAGACTGTCCATGTGACTTCCTGTAGTTACATGTGAATCCCTTTTATCTAAGACCTTGCTCCATTCCAATGATGGCTTTTGACGACAATCTCTGTGTGAGGATAAGCAAGAAGAGAAATTATTAAAACTCAACGTACCAGACAATGACCAACTAAACACGTGCATAATATTTGTATAGTTCATGCAATGGCAGGGGTAGGACACGTGGCTTTTTCTGCCAACACAAAGTAATGACTTCATGTTCATTCACTCTCTTACCTGTATAGGTCTATGTATTTAGTCTTTCTTGACAACATTTAAACATGGTCTACGTACATGCCATTCTGTGTAATTATGGTTTTCTTAAAGATCTTTCATTCAAATCCTTAAAATGTAAAATTATTATGAAATTGTCGTGTTTATTCAAAATTTTTCCCATTTTCAAAATACAGGATGAACTGCACACCTACCAAAACCAAGACAGTCAACCATGAATATAACATTTTCAAAAGCATATTGAAAAAAAGTAGAAGGAAGGAACAAAAGAGTGAACTGATATACAATGCAGAGTACAAAAGCCATTGTCAACCACATCCATAGTTTATATCAGGAGTTGCAGCAACAGCTGAAAATGGAATTTCAACCCTCTCTTTCACTAGGCATCGAGCTTCCCCATTTTCCCACACCATTATTTTCCCAGGTGGACACTGAATTCTTGGTCTCTCACCC
The DNA here is from genome assembly GCA_036885675.1 of Vigna mungo. Taxonomy (NCBI): domain Eukaryota; kingdom Viridiplantae; phylum Streptophyta; class Magnoliopsida; order Fabales; family Fabaceae; genus Vigna; species Vigna mungo. The sequence continues at coordinate 33,956,330 of CP144694.1, forward strand.
CCATTTTTAGTTGTAGATCTCTCCACATTTTCTACTCTGTGACGCCAGCCTTGCACGCTGAAACGAGTGCCTAACTTAGGCCCGAAACCAGACAAACTTAATATTGATACCACGCCAACTACCGTCAGCATTGTTTTGGCTGCAGAAGTTATAAAAAATCCCAATCCTTTTCTCGAATTTTTAGCCCCATTTTCAACGAGATTCTGATCTTTTTCACGGAGATTCTTGTTGGCCTCAATGATTGGATCAAAAGTCATTAACCCATTTCGACCAGACTTGTTCACGGAAGGAATCTGCGAGAGATATTCCTTGTCCATAGACACAGAGTATGGAGGGCGGCTAGGATATGGAGGAAGTAGTAGATCATTGCTGTGCTCCACTGTTTCACTAGCAAAAGTGGAAGCTTCATGTATCACTTCCAATTCCTTACCTTTGTACTCGGAGAGCTTGTCAATTAACATTTTGCGACTATTTTCAATCTCAGCCAAGGCAACTTCTCTTTCATATCGCTGTTGTTGCTGCAGAACCTAAAAAAACCACAATACATATGATTCACAAACTGTTATCTCAATCATAATTTGATTATTTTCTCATAGCAATGCATAAAAAATCATTACAAGTATTAATATAAGCTCAATGATAATAAGCTCAAAATAATAAATAAAATCATATTTTCGCAGCGTCACAAAGTAGGAAAGAGTGTGAAGGACTGATGGCATACTGATCATACAATTCCAAACTCCAACGAGTCAAGTTTCAGTTCACATTGTGGATTTGCAAGGCCAAGAATGAAGAAACCATTAATTTAGAATGTAAATATGCAATGCAGGGGAAAACTGTATTTCTAACAAAGCACAAACATAGACACACCATGTTTCCACAATAGTCAAATCAAGCATCACAATCCGGGACAGTTTAGTTTGAGAAAATGCTTTCTGTTTTCAGTTTTCATTACAAAAAATACCAATTTACTTATTATTTTCAAGGGTCTGCATAAAACTAATGAAAAGGTGTATTCATTCAGTAGTATAAAAACCCTTGAAGACATGAAAGAAAATGTAAGGTGGTATTTTCTCAATCCATGAAGCACCTCAAGCACCTAGACAGCAAATACACTTCAGATACCTGTGGTGACAGTTAACCACAGGCGTTACTGAACTTGAACATGTACAGTTAACCACTTTGGTCACAAAAATGGAGTTTATTGGCATTTGATTATCGACAAGAATGAACAAAAGCTGGTAAGCTACAAAACTTCCATAACGTACCAAGACCACCACTCAAATCTCGAACTCACTCACTGAGGCAGCAGCAAATCAAATACCCAAACAAAAAGTAATGAAAAACAAAGACAATATACGATATCCCACAATTCCCAACCGCCAAAAAAGCCCTAAATAATAAAAAAAAAAACAAATTTTGAAATATGGCACCTGCAAAGAAGAAAGTTGGGTCTCCAAGGCTTCAAGGGCATCGCAAATGTTGAGAAGCCGTTCGGTGGCTTCTTCGTCGTCGTCGTCGGCGTGCGGCGTGGGACCATTGGCGGTGTCGGTTCTGTGGATGCAATTGGTGATTTTCAATCGAAGTTCTGTGGCTCTGGCCAACACTAACCCTATGCCTTCCTCTTCCATTCTCCTCTTTCTCTCTCTCTCCCTCTGTCTCTCTGTCTCTCTCTTTGTTTGTTTCCTTTGTTGGGTTCTTTTCTACCCTAAATTCAATGTTTGTAATTTCAATTTCATAATATTAATTTTGTGAATTTGAAAGAGAAAAAGAAAAGTTTGACATGAAATCCAAACCAGCCAAATGCTTTTCAGTGGTGGAGATTGTGATCAAGTGATTCTGGTGCGTCATAGAGAAAGAAAATCTATGCTCATTAACTTTTGCCCTTTTGTCAAACTTCCCACAAACATTCATATCATCACTTTTTTTTATCATTTCCACAAATTACTCTTCAATTTTCATGTGTTTATTTTATTTCAGCGGGTTAAAAATACTAATTTATTACCCTGTTAAAATTATTGTGCATAACATATATATATATATATATATATATATATATATTACTATTTGCACAAATGTCAAGAAAAATTTAGGGTTTATAAAAGTATAAGATGAAAATTGGATTGGATGGATTTAGGGAATTTTACTTTTAAAAGTGGTATTCTTTCACCTTTTGGATTGCAGTGGGGCTATGATTCTCAAACCAGTTGGTGAAATATAGTTTAGAAATAATTAGCAAAGTTTGATATCTTCTAATCAAAGCCAAAAGAAAATGTGTTGGAAAGAATATTTCAACAGAAAAATTACATTCCCAAGTAATAAAAAATAACTATTTTTCAAAGATTATTAATTCATAAAAAATTATTGTTGTAGAACTTTTATTAACCCTTACCTAACCTTTACCCTTTCTTAATCCTTATCTAACTTTTAGGTTGAATTCCTATAATTTTTCAATTAAGTTTACCAGTTCTTCTATTTATATATTAGTTATTTTATTTATTTTTAACTAAGGTGAAATTTCAGATTCACATTTATGAATTTATGGGACTTTCAGTTTACATGTTACTTATCTTTTTAATTTTTTTTATTAGATGTGAGACTTCACATTTGGTGAATCCTAGTAATCTCTTCTTCAATTAGTTTTTTTTTATCATTTTTACTTAAATATTAGTCTTTTTACTTAATACTTAAATACTAGTCTTTTTACTTGATGTGGGAGTTCAAATTCAAATTGAATACTACAAATTTTCATTTACTAGATTTGAGTCATTTTACTTATATATGTCATCTTACTTATTTTTACCACCAATCCCTCTAAATTAAAACATTCTTCTTACATACTTTTTATATTAGTCACTTTTACTCTTATCAAACTTATACTTAATACTAACAACATTCTTATCAATATATTTTTATAATTTATTTCATACTTATGAACAGTGAATATTCAGTAAATTGTCAAATTTCTATAAGTATACAAATATTTTGAAAATGTTAAATATATAAAATATGATAAAATACAAAAGATAATAATACTAGGGTAATTAAGTTATGTTTAAACATTGATAACATATGAAATAGAAGAGTATAGAATAAAATACACAGTATAATTTTTTTTTATGTTATTTAAACAATTGACATTCCCGACAATTAATTTCAACTATTTTGAAGAATCTAATCATAAGGTGAGTTGTAATTTGTAATCATGAATTATTGTCGAACTTAGAAGCTTGTTTTGATTTGAGAGGGAAAAGAGGCTTCAGATAAAGAGGATAAAATGTGAGAGGCACGTGTACTTTTATTTCCATTTTCTTTATATGCATACATGAAGAAGCTTGAATTAAAATGCAAAACCAAGCATACAACATCATCATCATCACATATATATAATGTTTTGATGTTTGTGAAAAAAATCAACTTTGCTTTTCCCAAAGTTTTTAATGATATTATTAGCCTTTTGTTTTTGGCCGAGAACAATACTTACAATTTCAAAAGCAATAGTCAGTAGCAATGGTAATTAGGCCCCTGAGAGTGAGAGATGCTCTAGTATACCGTGACCATGTCCAGGCAATAAAATCCGGTTTGGTATCAAGCATTTTCACTTGTAATCAACTTATTCATCTTTATTCCAACCATGGCCTTTTGGAAGAGGCCCACAAACTGTTCGATGAAATTCCCCACCCCAATGTGTTCTCTTGGAATGCCATAATTATGGCTTACATAAAAGCACACAACTTGCCTCACGCACGAGCTCTTTTTGACTCAGCCTCTCACAGAGATTTGGTTTCTTATAATTCCATGTTGTCGGCTTATGTTGGCTCCGATGGGTACGAGACTGAGGCACTTGATTTGTTTATTAGAATGCAATCTGCACGTGACACAATTGGGATTGATGAGTTCACTCTCACGACCATGCTTAACCTTGCTGCCAAACTACGTGTGCTGCTTTATGGGAAGCAGATGCATTCATATATGGTGAAAACTGCAAATGATTTAAGTAAGTTTGCTTTGAGTTCTCTCATAGACATGTACTCTAAATGTGGTTCGTTTCAAGATGCATGTACTGCATTTAGCGGTTGTGATGGGATGGTGGACTTGATTTCAAAGAATGCAATGGTTGCAGCTTGTTGTAGGGAAAAAAAGATGACCATGGCCCTAAATATATTTTGGAAAAATCCTGAATTAAATGATACCGTGTCTTGGAACACATTAATTGCAGGGTACGCCCAGAACGGCTATGTGGAGAAATCACTTACCTTGTTTGTTGTGATGACTGAAAATGGTATTGGTTTCAACGAACACACTTTAGCAAGTGTTTTGAGTGCTTGCACAGGTCTAAAATGTTTAAAGCTTGGCAAATCTGTTCATGCTTGGGTTTTGAAAAATGGTTACAGTTCAAATAAATTTATTAGCAGTGGCATTATCGATTTCTACTCTAAGTGTGGGAATATCAGATATGCTGAGTTAGTCAATGCAGAAATTGAGATTAAAAGTCCATTTTCAGTTGCTTCATTGATAGCAGGCTACTCATCTCAAGGTAACATGAAAGAAGCCCAAAGGCTTTTTGATTCACTCTTGGAAAGAAACTCTGTTGTATGGACAGCTCTATGTTCTGGCTATGTCAAATCACAACAATGCGAGGAAGTCTTCAAACTTTTCAAAGAGTTTTTAACTAAAGAAGCAGTAGTCCCTGATACAGCGATCATTATCAGTGTGCTTGGCGCCTGTGCCATACAAGCTACCCTTAGTTTGGGAAAGGAAAGTCATGCTTACATCTTGAGAATGAGATTTCATGTGGATAAGAAATTATTGAGTGCTTTGATTGATATGTATTCAAAATGTGGAAATGTTACTTATGCTGAGAAAATCTTCCAACTGGTTACTGATAGTGATAGAGATGCAATCTTATACAATATCATGATTGCTGGTTATGCTCATCATGGTTATGAAAATAAAGCAATTTATCTTTTTCAGGAAATGCTGAATAAAAGTGTCAAGCCAGATGCAGTCACTTTTATTGCACTTCTATCAGCTTGTCGGCACAGTGGATTAGTTGAACTAGGAGAGCAATTTTTTATTTCCATGGAACAAGATTACAATGTATTGCCGGAGATTTACCACTATGCATGTATGGTTGATATGTATGGAAGGGCTAATAAACTAGAAAAGGCAGTAGAATTCATGAGGAAGATTCCCATACCAATAGATGCTACAATCTGGAGTGCATTTCTTAATGCTTGTCAGATGAGCAGTGATACAGCACTTGTCAAACGGGCAGAAGAGGAGCTATTAAAAGTTGAAGCAGATAACGGGTCTAGATATGTGCAGTTGGCCAATGCCTATGCTGCCACAGGAAAGTGGGATGAGATGGGAAGAATAAGAAAGAAAATGAGAGGATACGAGGCTAAGAAGCTTGCTGGTTGTAGTTGGATATTTGTGGAAAATGGTATTCATGTATTTACTTCTGGTGATGCATCTCATTCAAAAGCAGATGCAATATATTCAACTTTAATGCGCTTGAATGGGAATCTGTATTTATCTTTCGTAGAGCTGAATCAACTTAATGAAATTCAGGCTGGTATTTAGGATATACTTTTATGGTTAACTAGCCAATGCCACTAAAATTGGATGCTCTGCCATAGAAGGATCATGGAGCCACCATCCAATGCAGCATGCTTATAGATAGTGTTGCAGTAGTCAATAGGAATTATAGGTACTGCAACAAAAATGGTTGGAAGACTATTTTCTTCATGAAAGTGCATTTGATGATTTGGAAGAGGTGCATTTGATGACATGTCCTCCTTACATACAAATATTTGATGTTGTCACATCCTATTCTATCCTATCACAGGAAAATCTTGGCAAATGAAGTAAAGAGCAAAAAAGCTGTAAGTTGGCCTGATGAGATGACTTGGTAAATCCACTGTTGGGTTCAAACTTTTTATGGAGATACATGTCGAGAGAATTTATTCCTTTTGAATTGAAGTTTTGGTAGATTACAGATTCTGTGAAGGCAGTTATTCAAGGTGGAAAAGGTGGTACTCTACAATCTACACGACCAACTGTGTCTCATATTTGGTGGCACATGGAACATAATGAAGGATTAATGCTCCGTGATTATGAAACTCCGTGGTGATTCCACCCTGGTGTGTTGGTGCTGCTATGGTGATCTGAAGCCTGCGAATGGAAACAAAGAAACATGTCTTGAATTGTTCTGCTCTATTTCGGTTTTCAAGCATGTGAGGAGCTAGGATAAAACCAGCTCTGTGATTGCCGCTGTAGTTGGTTGTTGAATTTTGGTTTTGCTGCTGTTCTGTGGAGATGACGTTCTTTAGGTATGAAGTTCAGATTCCATCAACACTATCAAGGCAGAGGTGGATCCTTGCAGGGAAAACATAAGCAGTTTGAAGATAAAAGGACCCTCTTGCAACCATGACACACAGCAAGAGTCCATCCTTCTCCTTGTGCAGTTTTTCTGCGCCTTCAAGACAAGTATTTAGGAAGGACTTGGGAGTTTGCATGACTCCTCAGAGATATTTTAGTTACATTTGATCTGTTACATTCATGGTTTGTTAATAATTCAGTACTCTGTCTACCACTTTACTCAGTTTATAACATCAACCATATTGTGATTTAAATACGTAAATGTATTAATTCCTCCTCAAAGAAAAATCGGGAATTCATGCTCCTATCCAGATAACTTTAATTTGTAGGAACAATTGAAATTTAAACTTATATATTTAGTATCTCAAATTTGGGATTAGATCGTTTTTATTCTCAAAATTTAAAATTGAACTTTAGTTTATGTAATTTGAAAAAAAATAAAATTGTTTTATTCTCTGTCCAAAACATAACTCATGGTTTCACTTGGTTAATAAATTACAAGTTGTTACTTGATAAACTATTTTGGTTCTACATTATTGCCATCAATAACTCTTTCCCATTGAAAGCGTTTTAAGTACAAAGCATTTGTTAAAATCTAATTTTTTTTTAGAGTTAATGATTTTCTTTTCAGTTATTCTCTCGTTATCTTTCATGCTGTTTGACCAAAAGGCAATAAGAATGTGCTTTAGAATTGCTGTGCTGGGCGTCAATAATGATTTCTACTGAGCAGACACAGAAAAAGTATCCAGGATTGAAATATCATTCTAAGCTGATGTCGATGAAAAGAATCAAGAATATACATCCATTAACTCAAAAGGACCTTAAGATTGGGAGTTATGAAGCAAAAATTAGTTACATCCTTGCTTTCTATCTGAAGTACATCTTTCTCTGCTTCGTATTCCCACCTTAGTGTCACCATCCTTAGATTAATATCTTCACAAATATAACTCAGGCAACTATTATTCACCTGTTATGTTTTGAAGCAGACAAATTTGCTTCTTGCTCGTTACACCTGTGCTTACCACCAAATGCAAGTTTTGGATAGATATGGATAGGCAGACGATTATTCTACCCACACAAGTACATGAATCCTACCAAGGAATGTCATTACCAAGCTAATTCCTTTGAAATCAAGTAATGGAAAGTGAAGTTATGAGGAGTTAATTCAATGTTTTTCAAGCTTGACTTTGAATGAAACTCTTGAATGCTCTTCCTTTGAGAATCGAGTAGATAAGGCTTAATCATCTCCATCAAATCAGATGCTCCTCGACCTGAATTTTTTGCAAAGGAATCAACCATCTTTGGGAGAACTACTTTCTGTTCCTTGCTAATGGTGATGTTGGACTGAATGTATTCCTCTTTGGCACATTGTAGCTCTTCAAATACTCTCTTAGGTGTGTACAAACGTACCTGAGAAGGTTGCAACAAGGACCAGGTGAATTTATGAGAAAATGACCGGTAAAAGGCTTTCTTTAAAGCAGGAGGCTGTGAAAGCTACATAATCTTATGTGCTATTTATAACCTTAACCTAAGAAAAAGGCAAGAATTTCTGAAAACTTTCATTAATCCAAATAAATTTATTCTGACCTATCAATGTTTCAATTTGGTAATCTACATCTTTAGATATAGAATTTTCTGTTTCCTTGAGTTAGGTGAATACAACAAAAATTGTAGGTGAACGTATCCTTTTACTTAAAAGTACAGAAAGACCAGAAGTCTACCGCAGGATCAGAATGGCTTCCTGTGCAAAGAGCAAATAGTAATAAAGGTTCTGGACGATGTATTGCATATCCTTTTCTTGCATCTCTAAGCTTTGGTTTTGTCATTGAAGGAAACCACAACCGCAGCCACTAGTAGAAAAAGAAAGGTGCAATACTGAGTTAAGAAAAGCATACAGACGACAGTATTTGATCTATGCCAAACTCGTTTGGTTATTGTGTAAAATGAAATATGCAGTCTTCTTTCAGGTTTCTGGAAATCAGATTTACCTGTCCTGGGCGAGGCATTCTGCATCCCAGAATGAAGTCCTGTATCTGGTCTACGCTTATAGTATGTCCACCAATGTTATACGCAGCCTGAATATCCTAACTTATTTTAGTAAATGTCACGTACCAGTCAATTCCGTGGAGTTTTATGTACGAGAAACTTACCTTCAGTACTGAAGACATTCTCTTAACATTGTTGGCTGAAATTCCATAAACTAACAAGGCCTGCGGAGGAAAAGAGGAGGATGATAATGGTTCTGATTTGGAGCCATAACATGCACAAAAAAATTAAAAGATTCAGAAATTTTACATGCATTGCTAAAGAATTGTGCACATTAATCCAAAAGGAAAGCTTTTCTTCATGTCTCATATTTCTAGGATTAACGTCTTCCAGCCGAGAAACAAGTGACCTGCAAGAAAGTAGATCCAGACAAAAGAAATCATCTAACCAAATATGCATACCACAGTTGATAACTTCAAATTTCAAGGTAAAAAATGTAACGTGTAGCTTCATCATCCAACTAATAGATTATTTAGAAGACAAACTTTGAATCCAAATAAAATATGATAAAAAGCATTATGCACTATAAGATGGCTCACCTAAATCTCCGTAGCATGTATTCAATTTCTTTTAATTTCTGATTATCTGTGCACAATTTCTGTATCCTTGTCATTGAGCAATAAGGTTCGCTAAATTCTTTGCACCCTCTGACATGGAAAGGGTTAGTGGAGTTTAGATTGAAGGATGAGTGTTTCTTCCATTGTGATCCCCACTTACTACCCTGGCTCTGTGAAGATAACTCGTTACCACAAGATGAGTACGAAATAGGGGATGAAGCATTTTTATGATCAAGAGAAGGTGGTTCTGTAAATTCACAATATATAGCTGATATGCACTTAATCATCTCCTCGGAAAGCCAATTGGGTGTTTCTGGAACGTAATCAACATAGCTACTCCCAAGATGCTCGGCCAGACTTGTTGAACTGAATTTAGCAAACTGAGTTTGCTGTTGAAATAAAATTTGGAAGCCGGATATTAGAGAAGGCTGCACACAAATAAAAGGATGTAACCAGTTTTCTGGTTTTCATTATACTTACCTCCAACATGGATAATGGCAGAGAATGGTAAGAGTCAACTACAGCTTTGGTTTCAATGTTCCCAGGAGAAGCTTCAATTGAGCATGCTGTTCGTTGAGATAGTGCAGAGTGACATCGATGAATACTAGAGTCCAAGACAGTTTCTGATTCTAACTTGTTATTGCATTCGTTAAGGCGAAAGCCAACAGAATTTCTGGGTGAAATGACATTACTACAGTTCACAACTGAAATTTCTTTGTCAGAAATAGCACCATTGCTGGGCACTACAGATTTTACTTTATTAGTGTCTGATGCTAATTCCAATCTTCTCTCCTTAGGTGATACAGATGAAATTTGTTGATCAAATCTTTTCCGATACAAAGAGAGTAGGTATTGCTCCAAATACACAACTTCTAATTCTAATATTCCAATTTCCTGAATCAGTTCCTTTGCAGCCTAAAATTACATAAGAGATGTATATAATGGACAGTCAGAAGCAAGACCCAAAAATTCAACTAAGTAAAACTGTACTTGTATGTAACTGTACCTTGGGTATTGCATTTTCTAATGCAGCATCCTGTGAAAAAGGCAGATAACGTGCTTTCTCTAATGCGCGCCTTATCACGAATTGTTGCTGCAATCGTTTTTGAAGCTGTAGAATCTTCAGAGATATAAAAACTATATATTATGAAAAGCTATCAACCAAATGCATATAAATACAATGAATGCTGCATTATTTGACTCCAGGTTTATCTAAGCCATGTGTAATAAGGACAATTCCAATCATTGCCTTCTATACTACCCTCCTTGGTATGACTATGAGTACCTGTTACTGTTACTAGAAATGTCTCCACAAAAAGGACTGTGCTGTCATAAGCCTACTACTAGCTGATTGTATAGAGACAACTTAATTATCAGTCAAGATTTGTACCTCTTGAGTCAAAGAGCTTTGAAGATCAATATTATTGTATTGCCTCGTCTTGGATTCAATGCTGGGCTTTAGTTTCCCCGGTTCCTTTTTGTGATACAAAAGAAAGAGAAAATTACCAAGTTAAAAGTATTAGCTTTCATGTGCTGAAAATCATTCTTCTATAAGAATGCTAAAAACTGCGCTAATAAAGGAATGGAAAATGCTCTCTATATAATGCTCAAAAATATTCATCAAGAAGGTAAATGTGGTATGAGAGAAAAGGAGAGATACCACTTCAGGACGATAAGAAGCTTCACTGATGTTCTCTAATCCATCTGCCATGACTCTTCTTTTCATTGGGTCACTGCCAAACAGTAAACAAAAATATCAAAATAGGGAGCAGAGAATATGTCATCATTACAGATAACATGGTCCTGTTAGCCTGCAAAACCAATGAAAAAAGCTTCCTCACAAGACCTGTTTTGGCAAGGAGGTGAAACAAATACCAGGTTGAACCTCAGTTTTTTAAAACACTTACTCCCCGGACTCAAATATTAGAAAATACATAGAAACAAACAAATTTAAATTCCTTCAATCTTACATAAAGCTTCTATTTCGTAATTACCCTTATCTTTAAATCTAAGCATCATTCTCAATAAAATTAATTGAAGGAAATATAGGAAATACACATCTTTATTGTATAAAAACAAGAATATTGAATGAAGTTTAAGTGTGAAAATAGTTAATTTCGCTTATAATTGAGTCCAGAGGGAATATTAACTCTTGGGTTGATTTAGTGTTATGATCTTGTGAACAAAGTAAGATTACCTATATTTAACAGCATAAATCTGAAGAAGCCAAAGTTCTGGATAACTTGAAGAACCATTATTTGGTTAAAAAATGAATGTACTGATGAAGGAGAAGAAGAAGAAGAACAACAACAACAACAAGAAGGAGAGGAAAAAGATGTGTGGCGCTGCAACTCGCTCTTCAATTTATTTGGTTTAGAAAGACAAAAGTTGGTGAAATGAGAAAGTGACAACAAATACTGAAAATAGAAAGAAGAGAAAATGTCGAAAGTAGGAAAGAATTGTGTCTTGAAAAACCTGTTGGAGCGCTTGTGACTTGAAATTGAAACAGTTGGGTCCATGAGCTTGCATTGCTTGAAAACAGAATCGCGCCACTCTATTCCATGCATGTTAGTGTCAGATTGGCTTAAACACTGTCAATGAATGCACCAAAAATCATTAATGCCACACACAAAAGGACCAGATATTGACAAAGTTTCATAAATGTAACATGGTCAAAATGGCAAGATACATCCAAAATGCATTAAATTAAAGCATAGCTGCGCTTACAAGCAGCAGAATCTCCTCTCTGATGGAATGCGACTTCTCGCCCAGTGAAGCTTTTTGAAAGCTGAATCGATTTGGTGGTTCAAAATCCAAACAGCTTCTCAGTTATATCTATTTCAATTCCAAAAACATATTCTTTTTTTCATATATACGTCTGGTACATGTTATTCTCAACCACTATGGTACAAATACAAGAAGGGTATACTTGTGTTGTACTGCTGTTGACAAAAAATCTATGAAGAACATATGACCACCTTTTTTTAATTTTTGACCAACCCACCCTTTTTTGATAAAGTTGTTGTGGTTTTTGCATTTCATCAAAAGAAGAAAAATCAAGTCATAGCTTTTGTAGAATGTATTCCAAAGTAAAACTTAGGGATTACAAAAGAATGATATGACAAGAAACATGGAGGCAAACTGAGATATGTGTATGGCAGAATATGCAATCAACAATGATGCAAATATGTTGCATGCATTTCAAAAGGCACTCCAACTTTGAAGCTTTTGTGCTGGTTGGCTTTATGCACTGCATTAAAAGAATCACATAAGTTTAGTTTTTTCCTTTATCTCATAGCAGTGTCTAAAAGCTGAGACCTTCACCATTTAGAATAGAACATAGTGACAAAAACACAGAGTGTGATTGAGATGGCAGTTTGTTGGACAATGGACTTACATAATGCATCACCGCACAGTTTTATCCACTCGTGCACTTGGTCTCTTTTCTATGCCATTCCAAGGGCAAACTCCCATGTGATACATCTCAAATCATTTACCATCATTTGGTTGAAATGGTAAAACTTTAGTGTTCTTGAAGTTTTATATCAACTCATCTTAATTTCCTTCTTTATCCTTATTCTTGATTAAGCAAACGGTTTTAACCAGACAGTATATCTCTTGGTTTAAAGTGAAACATGACCCCTAATTGTTTATACTAAACTAAGACAAATTTTACCTACTAATTAGACAACCTGCCACTATCCTCCTATTACAATGAGGGGTGAAACCAATTGGTAGTAACTTCACTACCTAATCTTGAAAGTGTTTAGTCTAATTATTGGTGGCATTCAAACTTGTCTTAGGAATTATAATATAGAGTTAAATATGTCTGTATTTCTCATATTTGAAAGCAATGTTGAAATTTGTTAATGTCTCAACTTTGATACATTTTTGTTTTCAAACTTTAAAAATAAATTAATATACACTCCTCTTAACCCAAGATGTTAAATGGTATTCTAAACTGAATTTAAGATGAAATATATCAAAGATATAGACAACTTAAATATCAGTGTGAAACCCATTTTGATGTCAAACAAATTTACTTTAATTAGATTAAGAAGATTATATTTATTCATTGTTAAAGTTTAGAATAATGAATTTCAATTTGGCATCAAAGTTTTAGGAACTACAATCATCTTTAGTCGAACAGACATTAAAGGAACATGCTTATTTACTAAATTATAGCAGTTTGAATATACTGTTACATAATTTACAGATAAATTTAAGGATGCAGAAATGTGAAAACTTTTATGCCACTATTTAGAGTGATAGCCTTCATGACCCCTCCACTAGGCGATGCTACCAACGCCAGGGAAGGTTGAAGAAGAAAACACATTGAGTTTGGTGACTTGGAATAAAAAGGAAAACGCACTTATAGAAAAGCAGCCTCAAAAGGGCTGAAAGTTTATTGTCAAAGGAAGAAGCAGAGTATGTTTTTCTATATGAGGTGACTGGTTTTGGTGGGCTGTCTTTTGTCTAATTTCATAGAGAAACTTGGATACAACCAATCTTTGCATTGTCAATGACTTTGGTGGGAAAAAGTGCCATGCCTTTTCTCATTGGAGAGGGTGCTATACACGTAGTGAAGAACAGCATAAAATAATATCTCTATATCTCTGCTTACAATAATGGTACAGATATTTGCATGCTATATGTACACATAATTTTACATTTGACAGAATAATGCCCGTTGATGAACAATACCTTTTTTTTTCATCTTTTGACTATAACTTCAAAGATGTGACACTACAATGTGCTCTCCTTAGGTCAATCAAAGAGGAGGTTGACTGGAGAGACACAATACCAATGAGACCTGAATCCAATTATACCAAAACCTTAAAACAATGGATTAATGGATCTGTCATCTTTATAAGGTGTTTTATTTTCTCATTTTTATCCAATATGGGATTTAGACTCGCATTTGAATGACATCAACAACTTTTGTTTTAAATGTCCCATTTTTGGTATGAAACAAATTTATCATGTATTATTGGAAAGATAAGAAGTCCATGTTCATTTTGTCCATTTTTTGTGTTATGAAATTACACTTTGTGTATGATTTTCTTTTTAGATTTTCTATATATTAGTGAGGGAAAGGTGGCTGAAATATAACAGTAGAGTTGTTTGCAACAGCAGCTGAGAGATAAAAAAAATCTGAAAAAATTTGAAAAAGAAAATCACAGTGTTATTTAGCACAGATATCTGTGATTGAATAAAAAAAACATTTTATATTTTAAGTGCATGTGTTAATTTTTTTATTTTTCTTGCACCCCAATGAGCAAAGGTAAAAATAAAAAAATATGTTATGGTTTATTAATTCCATATGTTCTGTTTCGGGTCTTGCAACTCTTCCAATCTCTGACTCACTTTTTGATATTTCACTAAGTTTTTAAGTACTTTGTAGTTTGACTTGTGGCTTGGTTAAACCTGCAGAACCAAAGCCCTTCTATTCTATTTCCCTGTGTTGGGAGTCTCCAATATGAGTTTCTGACTCCAATCAAAGCAACAACATTAGTTAATTACTTAATTAATTAGAAAAATTAACCTGTCTTATTGAACAAAACATTACACTGTCAATTTTTCAATGGAAACTGACAGACATACTTGTGATTTCTATAATATATATTACTCCAATAAACCGTATCAGTTCAACAGTTTTTTCAATGATCAGAACGAACCAAAATTCTACTAATTTCAAGACCTCAGAATTAGTGAAAACTTTACCCATTAACGTGTCATCAGATAAGACACAAGCAACTTGTTAGTACACAAAATTTAGAGAACATAAATTTTTCCGTTGTGTTGAATTTCAAAAGAAAACCGAGTTTAAATTTTCATAAAAAAAAAATATATAAAATTTTCCTTTGCAAAAAATATTCAAAAAGTTTACTTACTGATTTAGACGTGGAGTCTAGAATCACAATCAAACATTTTATGTTAGGTTTAAACCCTTTAGTCGTCTCTATTTTTAGAGTGTTTTTCTAATTTAATCTTCTTATTAAAACTCTTAACTGGGTCCTCCTAAGAGCTAATTTCAATCAATTTAGCCATTTCCATTAAATTTAGTTAACATTGTGAAGTTTTTGTACAACAGAAAGGATATGTTGTTCATTTCTATAAACGTAGCCCTTTTAGTGTTGAAACGTGGCAAGGATTAATGATGAAACATGGCAGAGGTGCAATGTTTCATCACTAATCCTTGCCACGTTTCAACACTAAAAAAGCCATGTTTACAGAAATGAACAACTCATCCTTCCTACTATACAAAAACTTCACAACGTTAACTAAATTTAATGAAAAGAACTAAATTGATTGAAATTAGCTCTTATGAGGACCCAATTGAGAGTTTTAATAAGAAGGGGATGAAATTGAGAAAACGTCCCAAAAATAGAGAAGAGTAAAGAATTTAAACCTTATGTTACATTTAGTTTCAAAACTAACTCTTAAGTTTAAGTTGTGTTTTTTGTCACTCTCCTTATTTTTATCAACATTCTTACATTCAAGTTTATAAGACCATTCAATTAACACAATAAAATTTTAAATTTACAGTAAATACAACATTTCTCTCTTTATCTCATGTTGTAAGAACTTTGTCTAGGTAAGTAGAGAAGATTTAATGGAAGGTGAAAAACATCATAGGAAAATGTAAAATTTAAGATGAGTATTGGCACAGAGATCAATATGAAAGATGATAGAAGAATCATTTATTATGGTTTGTGTTTAAATGCATGAAGTAAGGAGAGAGAAGTGATGCAGTAAAAGGAACCAATGCATGCATATTGGGGTTGCTAACATTTAATAGTGTTGTCAGAACCTAACGAAGTTTCTTATTTCAACAAAACAAAGAAAACAGAATCTTAGCGTTGAGATTGATGAGACAGTAATATGTTTGTTCTCACTATTGCTATCTTATACTCTCTTTTCTATAATACCCTTTTTCTTTCAGTCAAAGGAAACTATTTATTCTATTTTTTTTTTCTTATTTTAATGTATGTTTATGTGTTGTATTTCCTGTGGGGAATCATGATTAGTTTTTCTCTCCCCATACTAATTAAACTAATTTTAAAAATTTTAAATGACAAAAAATATAAAAGAACAAAATTTTGTTAAAGTAGACCATGAAAACAACTGAACAAAATATATATTTATAACCGCCATTATCACTTTGCTATACTTTTCATTATTTTATTGAGAACTTCATCTTAATTATTATTATCATATGATATTACTAGTATTATTAGATGTAGTTCTATCATATTGACTTTATCTTATTTTGCTTAACCTATTATTATTTTTCATTATTATTTTTATTGTCGTTTAACACATAAATTCAAATACAAGTAGAGTTATCTTATTAAGAAGTATATTTTGTAAGTTTGAGCGAGATGAAATATCATTTTCTCTATTTCCATGTGGAATGTAAGTAAATAATCACATCACTGTTAGAAATGACAATGGATGAACTCAAATACGGATATGGAGTCTCTATCCATGATCCAATTTAAAAATGAAAATTTTATCCGTAATTCGTCTGCTATCTATACGAATATTCGTTTAAAAATATTATAGATACTGCAAATATTAAAAAACATATATTTTATATACTTTTAAAATAAAATTAAAAATTAATATAAAATTTAATATAAATGAAATAAAATATAAACTAAAATTTAATTTTAATTAAATTTAATCTAAAAATATAAATTAAATTTATTTTAAATTAAATTAAATTATTATTTTTATGTCATTAAAATATTCGTTATCCATAAACCACGGACGTGGATTTTTTTATCATCCATGATTACTACTCTTTCATCTTCTCCCATCATTCACCCCTTCACCTTCCTAGGTAATTTAATTTCGATATTTTTTTATTTCTGTTTTATACTTTCATATATTTAGGGTGGAAGTACACAATCACAACTAGTAAATAATAAAATTTGCAGCAAGGTCATTGAGCTGATCCAAGTCCATCAAGAAGAAATTGGAATATGACAGTTTCTTCCTGCATCTCAATAATTTTATTCCTACACTCATAATTCTTTTCTTTTCTTTTTTTTTGGATTACAAAATTATTTCTAAATTTATAATTTAGAATTTAATTCTTCTGTTAAAAAAACTTTCTATTTGTATGATTAAAAATTAAAAAATAAATTTTAAATTATACAATTTTAAAGTCAATTTTTATTTTTTTGAATTTTACAAATAAAAAAGTTTCTGATTTTTTTAGTGCAAGAAAAAACTTAAGGGAGGAAACTGCCTTTGAATACTTATGCCAGTTCTGGCTAGTGCCCTTTCTATTGTCCATCCCGAGTTATTATGGGCAACGAAATGATGGTTTTTCCCATTAATTATTAAACTTAAGAAAAATTTAAATAAGTTTCTAAAATTTCGTTTTAAATTCACAAAGTTAATCAATTTTTTCATTTAAATAGTAGTGATAAACTATGTTTAGACGTCAAAATAGAAGAATAATTGAATAATTTTAAAGATTTAAATAAAACTCTACAAATTTCTAAAAACTAGTTCAATTTGTTCATAGATTTAAGACTAATCCAACACAAAAATAAACTTTTTAAAACTAGATTATTCATTTAACTTTTTTATTACATAAATTGCGATTTGATAAGATCACTTTAATGACATCAATTAGAATCGTTGACTATCTGGTCCTTCATGGACTTCTTTGTCTGCCAACATATTGTTATGTTTTCATTGACTTTTTCTTCTACCCATGGGCTTTATTTCCCTTTTTAGAAAGGTAAAAGTATATACATTTATATCTGGAGAAATCTTATAAGGGATATCTTGAGAAAAAAAAAAACTAACATTGTTATAGATTAAAATTAAGTTATATTTCATTTTTTTCTTTTATTTCTTCCTCTCCTAAAAATGTGTATCCTTAATCTCAAACAAAAGTATATTTCTTCCGATTTATAAAAGCATGAGGGTTTGGAACAAAATTAAAAAGTAGAGAGCATCGACATTAATAAAAGAAGTATAATGTTTGAAAGGTGAAACTAAAACAATAAAAATGAGTGAAGTTACCTCCACCTATGACTTGATAAGATAAAGATAGGAATAAAAGGAACCTAGAAGTTGTCCTGAAAGGTGTTGCTAGAAACCCAGGTAGCCATTTACATAAAACTACTAGCAAATAAATGCTCCAAGGCTATCTATATACAGCGCTAGGATTTCAGACAGAAAGATAGAGATGGCAATAAACTTTAGAAACATATATCTCAGTAGAGTAGAAGTAGAGTAGAGAGACATGAGTGAAAGCGAATGGGGTGAGAAATCCAAAAAAGATTGATTCCTTCCAAAAGCAGCAAAGCAATTTATGTTAGACCTGTACGCCTGTACGTATATAAGGTGTCCTTCTTCAAAGTCAATTTCTGTCTACAAACTCTGCTGGCAAGTTTAGATCAAAAAAACCACCTCCAACACCATCTTTTCTAGCACGTTTACGAGAAGAGCATCCATTATCATCTGAACTCCCTGATCCAGAAGGCCGATCAAGTTCTGCTGTTACACCTACGCTTGCAGCATATATACAATAATCCTTTTCACTCAGTAACATTTCTGATGGCATCCACAAAGTCAAACTGAAGAAAACATACATAAGAACATTCATAACATAATTGAATAAGAAAGCTCCAAAATTAAATTTAAAAATGGCCACTTCATTTCCATGTTGGTAAATAACAACAAACAAACAAAACAAGATCTACAATAATCACCCTTGAAGATGATTATTTATGTATCGCTCGTCTACAAATTTAACACTTTTTGACAAAGATTAATACAAAGTCTATCAAAACCATGACCACAGATAGCATGCATCAAATTCACAGCAATGACCACTATAATTTAATGCACGGTAAAGAAATTAAAAAAGCGCCAAAATAACAAAAGTGGCTCACTCAAAATTTCTCTTTAGTACATTATGAGAGGCGGTAACACAGTGGCAATGACAACGTCAAAAGGGTCTGGTTAATTATTCAAACAGAACCGACACAGGCACTTACCAGTATTTACTTTGTTGTTCCAACAAACTGAAAGTTCTGAAGCCCTCTCGATGCCCTTTGACTTGTATGGAGCGATACTATGAATGCCAAGATGGAGAGAACCCAATAAATCATTCTCGATGCACTCATACCTGCAGCAAATATCAGAATTTGCAATTATCAATATCAAAAACTAAGAAATGCACCACAACCTTATTTATTAAAGCGGGCACTCACATTTTTTGACAAAGCTTATCAATAATTGTTGAGAGGTTGAGAATCTGCATTCTTATCTCCACAACCTTATCATCTGAAAAGGTTTCAAAAGGCTCCTCCAAAATTTTAGAGAGCTTTTCAACATTTGCCTCGAGCTGCTGCTGTTGATCCTCAAATAAGTTCTGTTTTATTTCCCTTTGAGCTTCTGTCATTTCTTCCTTAAAAAGCTCATCTCCAAACATATAAAATGCAAAAGCATATGAATAGGATAGGACTCTCCTAGATCTGAAAAGTCTGGAGAGACCATTATTTACCCAGCTATAATCTCTGAGTGTAGAATCTTTTTCTTCTGAAATGGCAATCTTCCCTTGTATAGTTTCTTTCAGTTTGCTTTCAATCTTAAAGGAGTCTGTGTGAGCTTTATATCGGTTATGATAATGCATATACCGATACAGATCCCTCTTTGCACGTTCTGCCGTTTTTTCTTGCTCTTTGTAGCGACCACAGCTGTGACCAGCTATACTTGACCAAGTATGCTCTCGGCCAGTAGCTCCACCGCACAACCAACTGCACCAAAAAGGTTGAATTATTACTAAAATATAAGTAAATGTCAACACAGTGTCAGAGGTGGCTTCAACTTCTGATCCGTACTGCTGTATTTAATTAACTGATACTTTGCAGCCAGAAAGATTAATTGTTAAACAGAATATGCTAAGGCAGGAAGGAGGAGGAAAACTCACCAAAATGCTTGACCACAGATACAGCTAACCAAGTTACAACCACCATTCTTCTCCACTGGTTTGTGACACTTTGGGCATGGTTTTGTATGAACGGTTATCCAATTAACAGTTTCTGACTCATCTCGACACTTCTTAGCCCAAAGCTCCCACATCAGACATGAACAAGGTGAGTGTGCTTCTGACAAGCACCTAAAACAAAACTGTAAACCACATGAACATTCTACCTCACACAATTCATCATCCTCAACCCGTATTGCATTCCCACAATGAGGTGTACTGGGACACCATTTAACTCTTTTATTGTCTTCAATGTAAGATTCAAGAAGAAAGCGTTCATATTTCTCTGCCATATCAAGGTGCTTTCTACTGAGTAGAGTTCTAACCACAGCTTCATCACATATGGAATTGCACTTGTGTTGCATGCATCTAATACGTTTACTTTGACCCTCATTTATTTTAACAATAAAATGCTCAATCCAACCTGTAAAATGTAAACAAATACAAAACACGCTCATAAATGAAGTTTGCATAATTTCCAACATTGTTCCAAAGCACAGGTCATGAATAATAAAACAAGTACTCACAGGAATTGCAAAAGCAATGACCACAATCCATTCTTGTTGTTTCGACCCTAGCAACATCCTCCATGCAGATGTAGCACATTACTGTAGAAGGAACGGATGAGTCAGAGTCGGGATGTTCATCCACAGTAACACCAGCCTCACCAAAGAGAAATGCTTTCCCCTTGTCTACATATACTGCAAACAACTTCTCCACATCCCAACGATGATATATTAGCAGTGTACGAGCGTGTTGCTCTCTTACCGATAGCATCTCCATTACTCTGCGCAAATCCTCCTTCTGCAAAAATATGCATACTGATCTCAGTAAAAGGTAAAAATATAATTTATCCAAACAAAACACACAAAGACATCATTTTCCCCCCTCGTGCTACCTGTGCGACCAAAAGTGATTCCTTTGTAATCACCTGCAAATGCCAAAGGAGTTCATCAGACTACAATAAACTTAAGAGAGAAAAAAAACACATAATCCAGCTTCACACCATACCCAAGGAAAAAAAATAATGATAGAATCACAAAACCCAACCAACCCACAGTAACCGGAGATGTCAGTCATAAAGAAACCCTTCAAATTCCAACCCCAAACGAATTCAAAAAAGTCCAAACGTTAATGTCACGCAGTCCAACCAGGCAACAAAATTCAAAGCAGCTCTAAAAGCCCCAACCTTCAACAAAACCATCTGAATACAAAACCCATAATAATGCACATTAACATGATAACAATCATCACAAACCAATACAAGAAAGGAAAAAAAAATACATACATAAATACCCCACACACAAACAAACAAACGCAGACATATATCGTGACGAGAGGAAATCACAATAATTGAGGGTTTTTGAGAGAAGAAAGAAATTGGGATTATCCCAAAAACGATATATCCTATCGGAAGGGAATACCTTGGTTGTGGGACCCTTGGAAGAGAGTAACGCGTAATCCTCGTCGTTTTCGTAAGCCTCGACAGAGTCATCTTGATCGGAGTCGTAATGGTAATCCTCATCACTGCTCGCGTAATCTTCCATCTCCATCACCTCCACTCAAGATTGAATGCCTATTCAATTTCAATTGATGAAACAAACAAATATCGCACAATTAGGGATTCGATATTCGATCGAATCCGGTGATCGGAAATTCAATAACTGAAATTCCGACGAGATGGCCGGCAAGACAAAGCGCAGCCACTCACCAAGACACACAGAAAGAGAGAGAAACAACCTTTCCTTCTTCCTTTACAGTTTTTCCCACTCCCTTTCCTTTATATAAATTACGAAGTTATTATAATTATTCGTTTGCTATATAAATATGGTTAATTGATTTAATCTTCATTATTACTATAGATATTATTATTATTTTTCACTTTCTGAAAATTTTATACTCTTAAAACTACTCCATAATTAATTTCCATTTTATTTTTTAATTAATTATACATTTTATTTTATTTATTTAAAATGTGAAATTTCTCCAAACTTCATAAATCATATTAATAATTCTTTAATTGTATTTTAAGTATAACTTAATAGCACGGTAAAATGATGATAAATATTTTAATAATAAAACAATAGTTTACTGTCCTGGTCATCCAGTTTTGCTTTAATTTTTAATAAATGAAAAAATGTATTTTTTTCTACTTTCTTTCCTAATTATTTTCACTTATAGATTAATATATACTTTTCTTATATTTCCTGAAAAAGAATTGAGAAAGAAATTGTTACCTGAGTATCTTATTTTATTTTTTGACGTAATCTTGGGAAATTTTAAGACTCACATGCTTCGTTATATTTCGATATGAGTTTTTTTTTTAAAATAAATATCTTTAATACATGTACTTTTAAATTTTAAATTAATTTACTCTTGAGTGAGTAAATTGCTATGATTATTTTGAAAACAGTTATGATTAGTTAAATGAGATGTGACATATTTTATTATTAAGATATTTATATAGTTTTTTATATTACACTATTTTTTATAATTAAATTAATTAACATTAATGAAAATACGTACATATAAAAATATAAAAATGTATGTTTACTTTTATTTTATGATTACAAAAATAGTTATTTATAAAAAAATATATTCTTTAAAAAATAATTACAAAACAATAAATACAAAAATTTATTCAAAAAAATCATTTATATGAATAAAGATGAGGATAGAATCAGTAACCTTCTATGGTATAGATTTGGAAGATATTTATACAGTGTTTTTTCGTATTACATTATTTTCTATAATTATATTAATTATCACGTGATGGAAATTATGTGTTTACTTTATCTTATGATTGCTAAATAAATATTTATTTTGACTATTATTGAAATAAAAATATTATTAAATATATAAATTAGAGTCTCAAAAAAGAATTATAATATATATATATATATAATGTAAAAGATAATGATTAATAAAATAATTTATAGTAATAAAGATAAAATTAAGTATAATGTGTACACCAAGAAATGGTAACTCTCTTTATATATATAATTGAAAGTAAGAAATATAATTAATTAATTAATTTTTAAATAGAAAGTCAAAACATTTTTAATTAATTAAAAACTAAAAATATAAATGAAAATACCCTAAAATATCAATTATCTAAGTCTTTACTCTTAATATTTATATTAATAGAGTACTTTAATGAATAATTTGTTTGGTTTCTATATTTTCACTTTTATTTGCTAATTTGTATTTATATTATTAAAATATTCAATTATTTTTTTAATATTTTTTTATTAATATCAGTTTGGTATTTTTCTGTTAATTATCAAAACAGCATTATCAAACTAAAAAGAAAATATTGGTGGTAATTTTAAAATTACAAAATTTAATGGGAGCTTTTAGTGATACAAGGATAAAATTCAATAAATTATATAAATATAAGACTCGGTTAAATAAATTATATAAATATGGAGCTAAATGAAATATTTGTCTGAACATAATATCTGTTGGGGTCTAAATGAATCATATCAAATAAAATATAACAGGGAAGTAGTTTTAAATGTCTATTAATAGAAATATTAACAACAAAAAAAACGGTTTTATGAATTTATTTTAAAAAATTAGAAGGAATCTGAGTTTTATTTATTCTTTTAAAAAAAATTAACTTATGCAAAACTACAAATAAGTTCCATGTATAATATTTAAGGACTAGAGAATATATATTTTGCTGCTAATTATATTTTCTATTTGTCAAATCTATTGTTTTTACTCGTGTGAAAGCCTATAATGCATGTATATTTTGAATTTTAAATTGTGAATTTAAATATTTTAAAATTTGAATAGATGGCATATAACTCAAATTTTTCAAATATATAACTTTTTATATAATAATATTATATTTTAAAGTATCTTCACATCTTTATTAATGTGATTTGTTAAGTTTCTAATAAACAATTAAAATAAGGTAAAGTTGTACTTTTCGAGTTTGTTTAGGCAATTACTTGTTTAGGATTATATTTGTATAATTTATTCAATTATTTTTTATATTATTAAAATTTCCAAATAAGTTTCTCAATTTTTAAATTAGCATCAATTTGGTTTCTTCAACTAAATTATATTATCGCGTTATTTATATCAATTGATGGATGAGACTGAATTGAAATAAATTTAAATCTTTAGGAGTTTAGTTGAAATTTTTAATAATATAGAGACTAAATTAAAGAAATTATATTATATAAATATAAACATAAAAAATAAGTAATTTAACCAAAAATAGAAATAACTTAAATACGTGACATGCGGTTTTCTTTTAGATAATGGCGTAAACGTCAAAAATAAATGTATTATCTGCGTTTTGTTTGAATAAATAAATCATGGTATTTTAGTATCAGTAATAAATGTTTATATTTATATATTTAAAATTTACTATAAACATATATTTTTTAATATATAAATTATTTTATAATTAAAATTTATAACAAATAAACATATTTAACTGTATAAATATATTTTAGATCTATATTCAACAGTTTATAAAGTTGTAAAACATTGCTTTCACTAATTTAAAATATTTTCAAAAAAAACTCTCAGTTTACAAAAAATAGATATTAAAATTAAAGATGGAAAGAAAAAATAAAACTTAAATATACATCTACAAAAGGAAAGGAAAAGAATGAGTGAGTTGAGATAATTGAAAGAACTGTTTAGTATTTTTTTTTTTAATATTTGTGAGTTTATTTGATATGTTCTTCCCTCTCTTTTTTTTCCTTCAGAATTTATTTTATTTTAATTAAAAGAATTCAATTAAATTTGTTGTAATATATAATCTAATAGCTACGGTCTCATCCTTATACTTTTTCATTTTTTTTTAAGTTTTATTCAATATTTTTTCTCTCTTTTTTTCATTTTGTACTAGCAACTCGTAGACAAAAGTTATAGGAGTTAAGAAAATTTACCTTTTAGAATTAGTGGTGTAGACACTCCAATACTTTAATATTAAAAAAAGATAAAATATAAATACAAATTTAATAAAATAAATTTTATTATTTAAAATTACGTTATTTTTTTAGAAATTGATTCATTTAAAACTATTATTTCTTTCTAAAAAATTTACCTTCTAAGTATATGAGGGAGTCAAAGTAATCATCACGTCAAAGTCTTTAAGTTTGTTTGATTTGTTCTTAAGTAAATTAGTTTATATTATTTTCTCTAGTTTCATATTTTTCTAACACGTATGAACAATTTTTTAATAATGTGTAATATGAGTCTTCTAATAGGTTTTTTATTGAGCAATGGTTCTAACAATGTATACTGATAATGAATTTGTTGTCTGTAAGTGCAAATATCTTTTGAGTTAAGGGAGCAATTTTAGGTTCTTTAGAGTTTTCGGTTGTTTATCAGGTAAAAAAAGCTAAATTACATTGTTTTTAAGTTTTTTGGTGTTGAGAATTTGAGTTGCTTATGTATAAGTTGCTTGAAATTGGCTAAAATAGTGTTGCTGGTGTTTATGCAGATGAAATATGACATGTTGAGTTGAGTTAGGACTTTGAATCACTTTAGTGATTGAATGTTAAAATATTGGTATGCTATGATTAATATTGCATCTAAGGTGATTTGAGTCATTAATTCGTGTTTAATATCATGGTTGGTTGTTTTGGACATTTATGATTATTGTTAAATTGTTTTATAAGGTTATAATGACATAAATGTACAAAATCATGTAGATTGCTGAGTGAATATATTGGGGGAAGTTAAAGTTAGAGAGCTATTGATTTGATGGTTGTTGGGTAAACAAAATCTTGTTGAATGAGACCAAAACCAGAGAGTTCATTGAATTAACAGTTGTTGGATAAGAATATACTCGTTGAGTGACTTTTGAAAGAATTTAACTCTCTAATTTTTTTGTTTAACAAACAAATTTAGTTATTAAGTATGTTGTCAGGAACTATTAACAACCTTATATATATTTTTATATTATAAATTAGGTTTAATCATTCTGATAGTCTCTATTTTCGGTGACTTTTTTCAATTAGGTCCCTCATTTTTTCTTTTTCTCAATTGGGTCCCTATTTTTGAAAAATTGAAGCAATTAGGTCACTGTCGTTAGTTCCGTATTGTTAATTCCGTACTAACACCGTTAAAAAGGATGACACGTGTCAGCTCGTGATTTTTTTGAATTTTTTAAATATATTTTTAATTTTTTTTATTTTTTTTCCTTTTAAAAATAAAATTTGCCACGTAGCAATGACAGTGTGATGTGGCACTGACAGTGCCACGTGTAACTGTCAAACCACATGTCATTGCGCTTGTTTCAATTTGGTCCCTATATTTTTATTTTATTCCAATTTGGTCCTTGTATTTTTATTTTGTCTTAATTTAGTCCTAAATTTTTTAGAAATTTAAAAAAAAAATTGTCCCTTCCCAAATAAAATACGGTATGTACATTTTCCAAATTTTTAAATTTGTTTCTGTTAAGCAAATTATTAGTAATGATGTATTTCAAATCGAAATATTTAACTCTAGAAACTTTTTATGAATTGTTGAGGAAGTATCGAGACTATACTTCTGTAGATTACCTTCACAAAAATATTTATTATTGAGATGTTAACTTTTATAGGCTACTCATTCATATTATTTAGGTTAAATGATTTCTTTTCTACTATATAAATAAAAATGTGTGATATGTTAGTTTGTAATTTTTTATTTTTCTAATAAAAAAATTAATTTGTAAAAATTTCTTTGTAAAGATTTATATACAAATAAAATTTTGTTTGAACTTGGAGAGAAACAAAATTGTTTAGTTTTTTTTAAAAATAGGACTAAATTAAGACAAAATAAGAATATATGGACCAAATTGAGATAAATTAAAAATATAGGGACCAAATTGAGACAAATCTAATGACACGTGGTCTGATAGTAACACATGACACTATCAGTGCCACCTCACATTGTCATTGCCACGTGGCTCAATGTCAACTTGACACGTGGCAATTTAAAAAAGATATATATATAAAAAAATAAAAAATAAAAATAAAATAATTAAAAATATATTTAAAAAATTCAAAAAAATTACGAACTGACACGTGTCACTCTTTTTAACGATGTTAGTACGGGACTAACGACAATGACCTAATTGCTTCAATTTTTCAAAAATAAGGACCCAATTGAGAAAAAGAAAAAATGAGAGACCTAATTGAAAAAAATCACCGAAAATAAAGACTATCAGAATTATTAAACCTATAAATTATATATGGATAACTCTAATAGCAGCTCATATGTATTATTGAAAGTGTCATGAATCCTATGTTACTTAAATACCATGAAATTGAGAGAAAAATTGAAGGGAGTTTGAAAAAAAAAAGGAAAGTGAAGGAATACAAATAAAAACAGTTAGACAATGTCAAAGTGTGAAGAGTAAAATACCTAAAGAAAATGAGTGATGATAAAAAAAAAAATAGGAAAAAAGAAAAAAAAAAGAGTGGTAGAAAGAAGGTATGGGATAAAGAAAAAAAAACAGAAAAAAAATTACATTGAATTCAAAATGAAGATAGTATTAAAAACAATTTTATCAAATAAACCTTATAAATATTAGGATCAAAACACTAATTAATATAAAATTAATCAGTAAACAAAAGCAAATTAAATTAAGCAAACATATTTAGAATTGTTGATCCTCCTTCCTTTCTCATATTTGGCTACCTTCTCTTATATTAAATATTTTAATTTAACTAAAGTTCGATATTAAATTTTTATTTTCTAAATACACTATTGAAATTAAATTATCTATACAAATTAAAATTAAATATGTAAGAAGTTTGAATTAATGTATCCCAAACAAAGAATTAAAGATATAAACAACTTAAATAAAAACTTAAACCCTAAACTTCTAAACTTCAATCAAAGCGATTTAAACTCACAACATTTCAAATTCTTTAAAATTTCAAAATTTCTTATCCAGAACACAATTTAAGGTAATTAGCCTAAAGCATGCCAGCCTTGGCAACTTGAGTTGCTTTCATTGACTTTACAACAAGGTAGAATTACAATTTTGGAGCCTCGTTACATTGATTAATCCACTGTTATGAAAATTGCACTCATCCTTTCAAGCAAGGAAATTAAATTTGCTCTAAGAAAAATAAATTGAAATGGGTGACAAAAACTTAATGCAATACAAACTAACAGTTCAACTCTTCAACATTGATTCGGAAAGCAAAATCTTCACTTTCTAATTCTTCATGAAGTAGATTAATAGACGGTGCTTCAAACCCCTTTGTAGGTGGCACATCATCATATGACGATCTCTGTCCCTGAAAAATGTTTCACCAAAACAATTAAAACAAAAACGCAGTCATAATCGTCATCAACCTCTTCCGAACAATCCTACTATAAATCATATATAACCAGAACTACATTCAAGAAACAACTCATTGTTCGTTTGAATTAATTATTTTTTTCACGGAGAGGACAAAACAACAAATAGTCACTTCTTCCTTTTCAAGGCATCGCCATGATATTTTGTGTGGTGGAATTTATTCTTGTTTGCTATCCGAACACACTGCCAGATGTCACCTAGTGCTCCATCAAGGATGGAGATCCAAAACTGAATCCCCCGCACATATAGCACACTGAATAAAAACCCTCCCTCGCCTGAGAAAAGATGCACTGACACTACTCGTGATGAAATCTATACTTCCTCATGTGAATAGACTAATTATCAATATTGCACAATGTAGCAGTTTTTAATTGTAAAAAAGTAGGAGTGTGTTAGATTTTTCAATGGAATATGCAACATCACAGTAGTCCTGTATTTAGAAATTCAACAACTTTGTCCTTGAAAGATATGCATGGCATTAAATTAGTCCTTTGATGTGGCATTTTTAGCCATGGTTATTGGAGTACAAATACAAATGATTTTCATCATCAGTGAAGAACCAATCTGGTAACGTTAAGTCAAGTTTAAATTTGAAGGACCAGAATGAGTATTCACTACAAAAGGTAGTCAATGGAATGGGGAATTTTGGTAGAAAACTCGTATATTCAAGTCTTGGTAGCAATACCTTAAAATAATAAGGAACAAACATTTGTTTTTATCAGCATAAGAAAAATAAGTAAGGTTATAGGACCAACCTTCTTAAGAATGTAGACAAAATAGTGAAAGGTTTCACCAAAAGTAGTCCACTCAACAGACCAGGTGAAATCTGGTGCGTTAAATATAGGGCGCCTGAAATGTGGCTGCCAAGAAAATTTAAATATATTAGAATCAATAACAGCAACACCAATTAAAGGAGACACAACAAACAGTTCCTTTTTGAAACCTGGCCAAAAGTTACTGAAATAAATGTGCCACCAGCTTTCAAAACCCTGTGAACACCTTTCAAAGTGGCCATGACCTTGGATAAAGTTTCAGGCTTTGGATTCCATGGGTCACCACTGTCCACGAACAATACATCCTTCAAAACCAAGAATCACATGTATCCCATAAACTTCAAACAATCATCGTACGGGAACCACAATCATTAGTTTAAGACATCAAGCCAAAATCCCATCATAAACGAAAGCAAAATCATTCAATTTACCATAGTTCCTTTCTCAATAACCAAATCAAAACACTCATCCCCAAAAGGTAGCTCTAGCATATCAGCTTGCAGCACTTTTATGTCTAACCACAAAAATGAAAACACGTAAAATAATAACTACAAAAACATGTAAATCACATAACAACCAGAAACACATAATCACGTAATAAAGCTAATATTCATAATCAATCGCCCACATGTGTGCGTAAAAAATAATTAAACTCCAAAGACAAGATTTTCTCGTCAAAAAATAAAATTACTTTCTCGCCGAATTTCAAATTCCCTTATGAATGCACAAATTAAAATCAGTTATTTATTTATTTATTAAGAAACTAATTATAAGGGAGAAGCTTATTTCAGTTATTATATTTTTTTCCTATGGAATTTATCCTAACAGGACCTTAATTCAAATGCAGAAGCTGACCTTTGAATCCCCGGGAGAGTAACCTCTTTTGCATGTTTTGAACCGCAACGTGTGAAAGATCAATGCAAGTTATGTTGGTCGTGCCATCCTTATGCAATTGTTCACACATTTGTGAGTTTCCACATCCAAGCTCCAGGACCTGCAAATACGTTCGCGTTAGCCACGTTCCACCAAAAATCGTAACCTAATGCGTGAACGGAGCATACAGCGGAATGGGGCGTGAGATGAGGTTGAATCAAGTGGCGAAAATGGGAGTAATCCTTGAACCACTCATATTCTTCCTCCTTGGAGAATCTCTCATCCCTGACACCAACCAAACAAACATTAAAATAACTTTTTGAGAAATTCACCTAAATTGTTGAGAAGATTTGATCAACGAATAGGGTTTACCAGTAGGAAGGATTAAGGTAGGCCAATGCAGTTGAAGGTGTTGGCGTATCTTCCATTGTTCCTCTTCAAACTTCAATCCAAAACCCTAACACCAAACCCCTCTATTCCATCGGAACACGGTAAATTGAATTTTATTAGTATCCGTTGACATTTGATACAAGCTTATCACTTAATTAATTAAGTAATTAATTTTAATCTTCCTAATTTCGTATGTAGAAAATGATGATTAGCAAAATATGTAAACTACTTGACTTAATTGGAAACTCTAATAAAAACTGCATTGACACCTTTCTGTAAATTAATGGATTTGAGCTTTTTTATTTATTTATTTATTTATATTTGAATTACTAAATTATATAAAAAATAAATATATTTTTAGTCTTTAAACAATTTTAATTTTGGTCTAATTTTGTTAAGAGAGATTGACACGTGTACAGAGCATAATTCAACATAAAGTCAAAAATAAGTTAATGTTATTGGACGAGGATGATTTCATCCATGTATTTTCAAATTTTAGACAAAAAAACTAAAATCATGTTATAATTTAAAAATTTAAAATATATTTAACTCTAATTCATAAATTTGAAATAGAATTTCTTTTGATAAAAAGGTCAAAATAAATTTAACGTCCGGTGTTTATTTTTTATTTATTTGTGCTCAATACTAACATTATTTGTGCCTATGTAAATAGATTTAAAGTTAAGAGATGTAATTAGAATTTTTAATAATGAAGAGGAAAAAGTTGAATAATTCATATAAATACAGAGCTAAAAATAATTTAGTAAAACAAGTTATATTTTTAATATTTTTAGATAGGGAATTTCAGGAGAACGATTCGTTTTTAATGAAAATTTGGAATATCCTATAATAAATTATGTTATTTTGATGAATAATTTAAAAATAATATGAAATTCTATAATTTCATAAAATGTATTGGATTAGTTAAAATTGAAGAATTTAAAATACTACAAGGAAGAAAAATGTAAAAAATATATATTAAAATTGAGTATTTTTTTCGATGATTGGTTTTCTCCAACTTTAATTAATATACGACTTTGTCAAAATTTGATTAATCTTACACCATATTGATACCATATTGATAACACGAAGAAATAATTTCGATCAATATTAACTTTAAAAAAATCATTTCGAATATCGATTGTTTTTTTTTTTAACGAATTTTGAGTGAAAAATAACAACAATCAATACTAACTAATCAATATTAATATTTTACAATTATTAACAATTATTTGCTACTTAATTTTTTTATATCTGGTAATAAACTTAAATACTTTATTTAAATAAAAAAATAAAATTTAATAAATTTCAATTATGTTATTCAAACAAAGTAAAAAAATAAAATAATTTAAAATAATATTAATTAAATTTAATGTAATTAAATGTGCTAGAGATTGCAAAAACCATCTATCTAAAATATTAACTCAATTATAAATTGAAGTATATTATATTTAAAACTTAAATTGCTCATTCATTTTAGTGTTTTATCATCATCATGTTATCAATTTTATAATGTAGCATTTTAGTATTTATTTTTTAATTTTTTTCCACATTCCATTATTTGAGTTTTTTTCCACACGTTTTATCATCATATTATTTAACTTTTACATACTTTATCATTGTAATTGAAACAGAAACTGTTTTGCATAAATTGTTAAAACAGTGTTGTGTCATTACAATTGGTAATAAAATATATTAAAAGATGAAACATATATTTAATACCACAAATTTTAAATAATTTCATTTTAATCTTTAAATATATGTTTGGCATGTTTTAGTTTCTAAACTATCCATTAATTGTTTAAAGCAACTTTATTTTGGCTTGAATATAAAATAGAATTTTGAATGGTTGAAAGTTGAAAAAGGTTATAATTTTTTCTTTTAGAAAAATATTTAGTTTGACTATCACCATCCCGATCAACGTCCTATTAGATCTTTCGAAGCTAAAAGATTTATATTATTGGTAAAACATATTTTAATCTGATAATGTTTAATCATATTATTATAGCACTAAATTTGATAATATTTTAATTAGATAATTTTTCTTTCTTCATCTGTGTTCTCCTTATTTTCCATTTATGTTTTTTCTTATAAAATTTATGAAATTGATGAAATTAAGTTAAATGTTAACATAAAGCAGAAATATTTACCATAAACCTCATTTATTTTGGCATAAAAAACGATTAATTACCTGTAAATAAAACTGAACAGGAAAATAATAAAAAAGAAATTGTAAAAAATTGAACATGAAAAGTGATACTTTTTCCTTGTTTAGATTGCAACAAAGGGAAAATAAATTACAAAAAGGAGCAATAGTGTTTGTTGAGTTTCGCCAAAAAGGTCATAAAGAAATAGATGACACTGCTGAAAATTTCAATTAGCAGAAATGATTCTCTTTGAGTCACCATCCATCAGTTGTTGCCGCATAGTCTCTTCAACAGTTCTATCAAAATTATGTATATAGTAACTTCAAGAGTAAAAATAGAATTTGCATTCTCTGATGAGTTTTGGTGAATTGAAAAGTTTTTAATATATTTTAAAACATCAAAATGAGGAACAACACCAAAAACTCAGCAGAGAATCTGAACTGATAAAAATAAAGCATAAACCATAGTATAGTATAAATAATTTGCATTTCTAACCTTGTCTGATTGAACAGAAAGGCAATTCCTAGAAATTTCTGAAGGAAGGTGATGGTGATGCAGGAGGCTTCAAGTCCTCATACCTGGATGTTCATTTCAATGAATGTCAACACTAACTCCAAGAAACATAAGACAAATATGCATTAAACTAGCAATGTGTTAAAAATTAAGGACAGCCACCTAAGCATGATCAGAGATAATCAAATTGAGTTCCTGCATTGAAGAATTCTAAGATGTAATAGTGAACTTGACACATTTTTACCAAAAACCTTTTGTAAGGAGGTTTAACACACAAGCATAAACATAGATTTCCACACTGGTAAAACATTGACTGCTTTGGGTCAAGTCCTTACGGATTTGCTTTTGGTATTACTTCAAAAGACTTGTTATCTTATCTTTTATTTTATCTGATATGGAACTTTGTTTGTACCCAAGAGATTTCTCCATAACTTGAATTTCATAGTTCCAACCAATAAATAAAATTCACAATTATACAAGCCAATGAGTTAGTCATCAGTTGGCAACTATGTCCTCATACCATATATTATTTTTCTCAAGTGTAATTATTCAGCATGCCTTACATAAGGAATGAAGAGTCAGTGGAGAAGAAACAATTATATTTGAAGGCAACTCGGAAGAAGCTCACATCGTATAAGGTGACAGTGGTCTTGACTTGGGTTCGGGGAGATGTTCTTCCTTTGGTTCATCTGGTGTTGAAAGTTGTGGTGTTCCATTACTTGAAATTGTGTCTATCTGTGGCACACCATCAGCAGCAGATGTGGAAACTGATACAACTGGTGCATTAGGAGATGGTGAAGTGGGAGGTTTTAAGTCAGGATATCTGCAGGCATAACATGGCATCAGGGAACAAACATAACAAGAAAATCACAC
Source organism: Vigna mungo (assembly GCA_036885675.1). Taxonomy (NCBI): domain Eukaryota; kingdom Viridiplantae; phylum Streptophyta; class Magnoliopsida; order Fabales; family Fabaceae; genus Vigna; species Vigna mungo. The sequence goes on from CP144694.1 coordinate 33,990,235, forward strand.
TAAGGGCAGTGACATAATTGACATAAGTTGAAAACCAAACTATATAGGGTTAGAAGGCAACTTACGCTACATAAGGAGAAAGAGGCTTCTCCACTTTGGGTGAAGATGTTGCCTGAGTGATGCCATCTACTCCTGGCACACTACTCGGAGTATCCGAAACACTTGGTTTTGTCACTGTCTCACTGATCTTTGCTTGTTTCTCACTACCGGGCTGAGATGGTGTAGGAGATGTTGGTGGCTTTAAATCATCATAACTAATAAATAAGCATCACATTAGTTTATGCATGTACAGACCACAATGAAAAGTTGGTTGTGTCCTAATCCTTATTACCTAATCAGGAAGAGTAACATATTTCACTGCATAACATTTTAATGTTGTTTAGGCAATATTTGCAATTTGGCTTACGCAGTATAGGGAGAAAGTGGCTGTTTTGCCACTGGTTTAGGTTGTGAAGCTTCTTGCTCAGTGGCAATACTAGGTTCCACTGTCACAACATTGGCAGGGGGATCTGGAATACTGGGCGCTGGAATGTCTGGTTTCTGAACCATCAGAATAATCAATTAACTAATATCACTTGTTAGAAATAGCAAGGTGGAATGGCTTATAAACAATAGCACCCTCAATGGAGGAAGTACCTTGGGTGAAGAAATGTAAGGACGTTGAGAAGGTATCTTTGCAAGAAGTTCCTCCATGGGAGTCAGCGGTGCAGTTGTCTCTGCAGTTGCCTCCACTATTTTACAATATGATAGATCACGGTTCTTGGCTATGACTGCCAAGAGTTCAGCAATCTGCAAATGAATCAGAGCAAGTTAATTTTGCACTTGGCTAGAACTTACTTACCAATTTAATCAACAGCACGTACTGATATTCATAAGAGGCAACAACTACTACCAACATATTTACATTACTTTCCGAATATACAAGCCACATGGGGCAGCAAATCCTATTGTTCTGTATGTGCAGACAAGAATCAAACAAGCATGGACTAATAAAAAATGATTGTATTGATCTCAGTATATACGTATTCATAATCAGATATACTCCTATGGCAGCACAGCAGGTAGCAACTGTAGCAATCACATCTAAAGTTATACATATACATTATCTACAAGATTCAGGATGGGGATTATGGGAAGGAGAATGATAATCCATATTCAATGGTTAAGGAATCAAAAGCACAAAAGGTTTTGTGAGCAATTGTAGTATTGGATTCTACTAATGCACTCCCATTCAGGACACTCATTAGCATGATCCTCAATTTCCAGTACAAACTTTACAAAATTAGATTGGTAATGATCCTACCAAGAAAATATATAATCACAAACTAAAAAGAGTGCCAAAAGGAAAGAAGAACAAGAATAACATTTAGCAGTGTACTGTTTTTTGTATCAGTTTTCAGGTAAAAAAACTATGAGAGCTGCTTGTACTCACATTCCATCACACACAAAAGCATTTTTCTTAAATTACGATGCTTAAAAAAATGAAGTACTTGAATACCTTAAGTTTGAACATCAGAGTTAACATGTTCCATATATCACATCATAATTTATAGCTATATACAAGAAAACATTTCATATAACAAGTACCTGAAGGTTTGACACCAGACCCCCAAATAAAGTATCTTCGGTTGACAGGGTTATATTATGAGTTTCCTTGAAAGCATCTGTAGGCCGCTCCATACCTCCAGGTCTCACTATCTGAAGAGTGACAAAATAATTTTTCAAATAGAACCATGCACTTGGATGAAATTAGTACGAGAGATTCCTAATAACTCACTGTGTATGGAAGTCCACTGGCCACCAGTGCTTCTTCTGCCTTCCTTTTCCAAACAAGGACTCCCCAAAACAAACTTCAGAAGCAGAATTAGGCAATCAGTTGAACTTCGCTATGATCTCAATATGTGAACAATAAATACTGCTTGACTACAAACTACAAATATGGAAATTTTTGGACACAGCAAGTACATAAGAAAGCTTTCATACTCACTTGAGGATAGCTGCAGGGAAGCCAATTTTGTTCGTTCCCAGTGAAGTAACCAATATGAAGTGATTTACTTTGGCAACAGTTGCTGCAAGGTACAGAGAACAAACATTTGCATTTGTGTTTTCAACTTTTAGTACAATATGAATTAATTACTGCTCAAGACAAAAATACATAAAAAATAACAAATAACAAATAACAAATAATAATCACTGACTGATTAGGCCAGGCTGATTTCAGTAACTGGGTTTGTTTTAGTGTTTCAATCAAGATTAAGGCTTAAAAGAATTGGAGCAGCAAACAATGTTAAGACAAATCAAGACCAAAACACACAGAATGCACATAGCACTTAAAAGTAAGATAGTGAAAGTTCTCTGTTACCAGCATCAATTAGATTTTTGGTGGCCTGATAATCTATCCGAAAGGGTCCAGTGATGTCAAAAACTTCCTTCTCACTGGCACCAATGGTACATATCACTGTTGATGCATTGCTTAAAGCCAATCCAATCGTATCCGGTTTCTCCAAATCACATTCTACAATTTCAAGCTTCTCTACAGCTGGGCTAAAACCCAAAAACAATGTTATTCAATACACCAGCATTTTGTTGTAGGAACCAAGACATTTTGATTTCAAAACTTTCTTGCCTTACCTTGTCCCCCTCCAGTTGCACTTGAACCATCAAGTTTCAATTCCTGAACACTCTGCATATACATGTATCTTTAATGCATATCTATTTTTAAAAAGATATTAGTCATATAACATTTTTCAAATAATTACTTATTACGCCACCTTAGTTAATGTACCCGCCCTCTGAGCACTCCGCACTCCAGCTCTGACTCTAAATCCAAGCTTTATCAGCTCCCTGGATGAGACAGACTATCATCATTTACCATTTTGAAAAGGTTAACATTTTGAAAAGAAAATGCAGACAAGAACTAATAAACGTACCTCACTGTCCGTGAACCAACTTTACCAGTAGCACCCGCAACAAATACCAAGTTGTCATCCTTGGAGTCTGTTTTCTCAGATATCCCCTCAGCAGTACCCACACTAGATTTAGTTGAACCTTGTACACAACAAGGTGCTTGTTTAGATTCACCAAAAAAAAAACATGTTTTTTTTTTCAGATTAATGTTTACATATTTTACCTCAGGTTGATGAACTGATTGGACTGAAACAAATTTAAGTAACTTTATCATATAAAAAATGTATATTCCAAATTTTAGAACAAATGGCATTCCAAATTAAGAAACATGTTCTGTCAGAGAGAAGGAGCAACATTTTTCACCTGAAGCTTGAGTTCTGGTGCAACGAATTCTGTGTTTTGTTGATGTTGTGGAACAAGGGTACCTTGTGAAATGGGAAAGATTGACATGGGCACAAGGTTTTTCAGTGGCCCCTCTCTGTGACAAAGAGGAGGGGATGGTGGTTAGAGTGAGGGACTGTAGGGAGAAAGCCTCCATAGACAGACAGGTAGAAGGATATGGAGGATTGAGAATGTGAAGGGGAATTGTGAAGCTTAGTTTTGATGATGTTATCCATTGCTATCTTCTCTCACTGCCACCAATGCCATCCTCTACTCTCTGTGGATATGATACCTCTGCCCCACATGTGTGACTCCTTTGGTATCCATTACATCGATTCCACAACACCATATACCCTTTATTCCTCTCTCAATTTATGAGGTTTAAAAGAATCTACTGCATAAATTTTAAATTCATCCATAATCAATATATAATGAAAGAGATTCTTGATATCTAAAAAGTTGGCTATGTCCTAATTCTTGTAACTTAGAAAGAGTAACACAAGTTTTTCTGCATGGTATTTTGCTATCTGTTGTCTAGGCAATATTACTGATAATAAGACATAAAAGACTTCTTTTTTGTTGTTGTTAAATCCAATTTTAATAAAATAAATATATTCTTTATAGTTTTTTTTTATCCTTAAACTGATTTGTTCTGAACTAAGATAAACTAATGATAATTGTTTAAAAATAATGTTGACTCTTTCTATGATAACATTTTCCGTTATCTTTCAGTTTCTCTTATGAATAGCGTAATTAAAAAAAATTGAGATAATCTAAAATGTTAAATATCAATATTTTTTTATTTCAAAATATAATATCTGAAATATAAAATTTATATTTTAAAATGTGTAATTTAAAATACAAAATACAAAAAATGTATCGTTTAAGATAAAAAATTATAAATATAAAATAAAATATATATCAATACAACATTTGTTTTCCAGAGTTTTCAATAAAAATAAATAAAAAATATATTCTGATATTAAATTATATAATTTGAAATAGAATATTAAGCATTTTTTTCAAATATAGATTTTTTGCAACCCAAATGTCAATGCACCTGTGAGTAGAAGTGTTGGGATCTAGAACAATAATGTTAGAGCATGATATGGGGCATTTTGGTATTTCACAGACTCGTATGGAAGTGCAAGTGGAAGATATGGGGGTTAGAAAGAAATAGCCATATCCTTGTACCACACTTTCTAATTTCATTTCTTTCTTATTTATTTCTCCAACTCCTATCCTTTTGTTCTAAATTTCTTATATCATCTAATTTTTTTAAAATTAGATATGTAATTCAGGTGTTTTGAAATATTTAAAATTAACCATAAAATTGAATTTTTATGTGTTTAGTAATTTGTTTTTACCTTGAATAGTTTAGACGAGTAAAAATGAGTGTTGTTTGATGTTTTGATTCATAACATATTGCTTTTAGGTTTTAGCCTTCACTTATACTTATATTTAGATTCTGAATAATTCCATATTGTCCTAGAAAAGCTACATGCTCAAGTGAGTATTATGAAAGTTTTTTCATGTGTGTTCAACAATTTCAATAGTTGTAGTTTGTAATTAATTACTAGTTATTGTTCACATATTAAGACTGTTCTTATACAATGAAATTTATTATGTAAATATTCTTTTTTCTAGCTTCTTGTTTTTGTTACCAAAAAGAAATGTCTACAAAATTTGTTTTAAAGCTCTGAGTCAACACTTGATAAAAAGTCCAGGTCAAATATGAATTAAACGTAACAAGTAAAAGTCAAATCATTATTAGTATACTATTAACAAGATTACTTTGATGACCATGAGCTTCACTTAAATGACTCAACTTTTGGGCCTATTGAATCATAGGTCCAATTATCAACTCATTTGTAGAACATACATTGTATTTGTTAAGTTTTGTATAGTATTGTTAAAATGGGTTAGAATTCGTTGGTCAATTTGGTTCACTATAAGTTCGAGTTGGATTGAGTTTAAAAAAATAAAACTTTTTATACGGGCCAATTTTCAACCCGACTCATTTGGATTGAACCCATGGTAAGCCGGGTTGGCTCACCAATCCACCTAGTTTAATTTAATTATTTTTTATTTTATGTTTCAATATTATTAGTTAATATTTTTTATTGTATTATAAATGAGAGAATAAAGAAAAAAATGTTTCAAAACAACAAATATTATAAATTTATCCATTCAAGACTCTAATATTATAGATGGATAAATGACACAAAAATTACCAAAATTATAAACTTATTTATTTGTTTTTTAGGTTTATTTTTGGATTACATTTCAATTGTATGTTAATTTTTTTTAATTTTGAATTGTCTTTGGAGTTTAACATTATTTTAGTCAAATTATTTAAATTTGAATTATAAAAAATTGTATTTTTTTTTGGATTAAAAAATAAATTAAATTAAATGAGTTAGTGAGTCAACCCATTTAATCTATAAACTTCATGGTAAGTCGGATCAAGTTCTAATTTTTTTAACTCAACTAATAAATGAGTTAGATTATAATGACTCACTAAATAAACAATCCATAACTAGTTAGACTAAGTAGTGAAAGTGAATATCTGATATCCAATATCAGATCCAGTCTTTGCAAAGTATGCAATACAAATTTTCGATAACCAGCTTTTAATATACCTAAGTTTTAAATTATAATTAACAGGTCGATAATTCTTCAACCATATTCGGCAAGTGACCATAAAGTAGTTCATCTGTTTGCTTAATTCTGGAAGCTCTTTTGTGAAAAAGAAAGGCAGAAGAAGCAGTACTGGCCCCAGTGGTTTTCCGTACAAGTGAGTAATTATGAATCTCCCTAACTAATTTCACCCTAAGGAACATGAAGTTTTGACAGCTAACTCCAAACATTGTATCTTCCAATTGACAGTGTTACATTACGAGTTTTATCGCGGGAAAATGATATTTTAAGACGAATATTTTGACATTATTTTAATACGTGTCAAAATATAGTTGGACGATTTTAAATTAAAAATAAAATTGATTTTTTTCTTCTAAATATGCGTTTGTCTAAGCTTTTTAATTTAAAATCGTCCAATCACATTTTAACACGTATATAATGTTAAAATATCATTTTTCTAATTTTAACGTAATTAGACTCAAATCTCAGTATTTTTATTTTTTCGATAAACTTTCTTTTCAATAAATTTAATATCTGGTACCGGTTAGTAACTGTGGTCAAAGAAATACAATAATCCTTTATTAAAAGTCTTCCTAATGATTTCAAGTAAGTCTATCCCATTACTCATTGTTGAAAATGCTTGTGCTAAATAAAGAGTTTAACATCGTGAGAGAAACTCATGGTTTAACATTATTGTAGTTTGTGATCATAGAATTTACTGATACGAGCATTGCCAATCTGTTTTCACAGAAGTTAACAAAGCATTGACATGAAATTAAGGATGATGCTATAACTAGTTTCCTAGCATGTTGTATGTTCCTGGGAAGTGAAAAATTAAATTGGTCTGATTGATTGTAGATTGATGTATTTGTTGCTATGGTAGTTTCTTGAAGCCATGTTTATGCCTACAGTGCAGATATCCTAAGTTGATGCCTCCCATTACACCAAATCCTGAGGCACCAATTGTATGAGTATCCACATATCTGCTGCAGATGATGTGGGCACCACAGATATACACAATATCATGTGATGGACCAACCACTGTTTCCACAGAAAGCTCCTTTATTATTTGTCACTGTACTGCTTTAAGCTTTTTCCTTTTCACTGCAGAAGTGACAGAACACCTAATTTCGATAAAGCTGTTCATTCATCAGGTTGGTCGCTCAAATACCACAGAATTATTTAAAATCCTGAGCCTTTTCTGGCTACATTTAACCACTGATATTTCCGTATATTTATTGCAATTTTTAAGAAGGAGAAGAAGGTGTCAAATGCTTTATAAGTTCAGTTTTTTATAGTATTTTTTCTTTAGTATTTGTTTAACATATACAAGAGGCAACAAGTACGATAGGTACAAATAAAGAGTGATTCTTGACATGTTTTCGGTAGAAGAGATACATAAAAAAATCGAATATATATTCAAATGAAAGAAGTTTATAGAATATACAGACGTGAGACTATATGTTTGAAGGATAATTTAAAAGAATTGATTTGGTTATTCATATTAGTAAAATGTATCTCCTTTTTGGTAGTTTAACTTATAAAAATTCCATAATTAAATATATTTAGTATGAAGTAATTTAGGGATAGATAACCTTATGAAAATATAGGTTAAAATCATTTAGGCGTCTCTATTTTCGTAAGGTATTCCTAATTTAGTTCCATTTTTTTATATATTCCTAATTGAGTCATTATAAGTGTTAATTTCAAACAAATCAGCCCATGTCGTTAAAGATCGTTAACGGTGTTAAAAATTGTGCAAAGGTGGGAGATGACGTTGTTAAAATTTTCCTTTTGAGGTGTTAAAATTGTGCAGAAGTGTTAAAATTGTGCAAAGTGTTCAAATTTTTCTCATTCTCCTCTGCACAATTTTAACACCTCTGCATAATTTTAGCACCTCAAAAGGAGAATTTTAACCACGTCATCTACTCACTTCTATACAATTTTAACACCGTTAACGATTTTTAACAGAAAGGACTAATTTGTTTGAAATTAACACTTATAAGAACTTAATTGGAAAAAATTTAAAAAAAAAAGATCAAACTGAAAATACCTTGCAAAAATAGAAACGTCTAAATAATTTTAATGGAAATATACCAGAAAGTCTTGTATTGATGAATGAGTGAGTGAATATTACAAGTCATATCATAACCTGTGGAGACGTTGGATTTTATTTACTGATAAGAACATGTCCATACTCCAACATCACCCCTTCGATTTCACTCACTCGCTTTCGGTGGTCTTATAAGACAAAAAGAAAAAAGCTTTTCGTTATTTAGTACTGTACAAAAAATATATTTTTTTTCTTTGGGTTATCCCAATAGAAACTATACTCCTGGTAGAGATTAAAAAGAACAAGCAATTGGATAAAACCAACGATGAAAGCTATTTTGAAGTTCTAGTTGATTCCGTTCCTTTGACATTAGTTTCAGCCTTGTTTGCGCCGTGGCAACCTTATCTAGACAATGAATTAGTTTCATATGCAACATTATCCTATATTGTAATATCCAACATTTTTATACAACCATATTTCTGTATATTGTTAAATATTGTTTGAAAAAATTTGATCAACTTACCTGTTTGGTTTTTTTCTTTTCATCTTATAAAACGTGTTTGGAAGAATTTATTGTAATTTCATATTAAAAACTTAATTAAATTCATGTTCAAACAAGTAGCCGTGAATATATATATATATATATATATATATATATATATATATATATATATATATATATATATATATATATATATATATATATATAGTATTTTATGATTATTAGAAAAATCACTAAAAATTGTCCCATTTTTTTTGTTTGTTTGTATATGTAGCTGATAAATTTAGTTAATAGTTAGTACGATAAATAATGTTAGTACGATAAAATATAATATAGATATATCCAAATTTTAAATAAAATATATAGATGGTTTAGATTTAAGAGAAAGGTAGCAAATTTTGAAAAACAAATGGAGTACACGAAATTGAATTTTGTGGTGAAGGGAAATAAATATAAAATAATTTTTAAAACCAATTAAAGATAATATTGAAATAAAAAACATTAAATTAAACATTATAAAATATCAAATAATTAAAATAAGTCAAATTTAGTATATAAATTAAAATTTTAATTATTTAATATTTTATTTATAAATCTTATCGTCTCTTTAATTTATCCTTTCCCCATGTTTTTAACTTTTCTCTAAAATTTGGAGACTGGTACGTTTTTTTTTAATCTCGAACAGAGAATCATCATGTACTAATTAGCAAAGTTTAGAACAATCTAAATTGATGAGATTTTCAGCTTAAAAATAAGTTCTTCTTATATTTAATTTTGCCTTTAACTATGTGAGCAGGTTGTTGAGTCTATGTGTGAGATTTGAAGCCAATTAGATCAATCTTTACTAATCTAAGTTTGTAGTGAAATGTTTTATTGTTTTGTTTGTAAATTATGTTTTCTTCGAATGAGACTTCTCTTACTTTGGCTTTGTTCTTTGGGAAATGTGACACCCGAACACTGACGAGGGCGGGAAGTGAGCGGCTCCTGGCAGGCTTCTAGTGGAAGGGGCACATGGATGAATCTAACATACACCGGAATGAGAGGGATCTAAAGACTGTATAGATATGGGACTATATAGCTTAAAGGAATTGATTTGGCTACTCATATCACCAAATGCATTTGCTTTTCGGTAGCCTATCCCATAAGAACTCCATGGTTAAACGTGCTTAGCCTGGAGTAATTTTGGGATGGGTGACCTTCTGGGATCGGAAAGTGTGTGAGTGAGGTCAAAGCACACTGGAAAGCGTCGTGGTGATCTGTGGGAGCAGTCATCTGTCCCCGTAAGTTGCCGGGATGTTACAGGAAACACTAAAAAGAAGTAGGTGTATTAATATATTTACTAAATTTCTGTTTATTTAAAGTTTTGGTATAAATTGGTGATGTGAAAACTTATTGTATACTTGGCTGAAGTGAACACCTATATATATCATTGATATGTTTTGGTCGGGGATGTAGACATTTTTCTCTTGAATTATAAAACCCAATTAATAATGAGAAATATACAACTCAATTGTTATGTTTATTATGAATCATAAATTTTATTTAGTATACAAATTGAATTTTAGTTATTTAATAATTTTTTATAAATTTTATCTTCCTTTTTTCACATTTTTTCTAATTTTTCTCTAAAACTTTGAGACTGTTACTTGTTTTTCTTTTTCCTCCGAGATTAGAATATAACATGAATTAATTAAACCTTTTATCAGAATAAGCTTTTAAATTTTTCTTTTATATGATCTTTAGTTTTCTCTTTTTAGTTGCATGTGTGGATTGTTGTATCTACAGGTGATATTTGTAGTTAGTTAGATTAATTTGTATTTATATAAGTTTGTAGTGATATGTTTTGTTTGTAAATTATATTTCTTGAAAGTAGGTTAACGTTATAATTTCTCTAACTTTGATTTATCTTTGGTTTATTTTCTGGGGCCAATATAATAGTAGTAAGGGTAGCTAATTTATTTACTTAATTTCAGTTTATTTGAAATTTTGGTTTAAGTTGATAATATGAAAACATGTGGTGTACTGGTTGAAATGAAAACATGTATGGTTAATCATGGAAAATTGAATGATCGTTTTTTGTATTATGGATATATTTATTTTGAATTTGAAATAGTTAATTTGAAATAAAACTAGCACGTGCAAAAATTGGATTTTGTGACAAGTAATTATAGTGGTTATAATTAATCTATCATAAGTGAAGTAGTGGTTGAATTATAAATATGATGAGACTTGTTATGCTAATTTTACTTAAAATTGACATAAAAAATGAAAGTGATGACATTTTTATAACAAAATATATATTTTCTATGTTGATTATACTTCTTATAAGTGACATATGAGACATTATATTATTTTAAATTTAAAATAAATATTTTATGTTGGTTTTTCATTATAATTGGTATAATATGTTTAATTTTTTTCTTGTTTATAGTATTCTTAGGTTGCACTCCCACTTTCCTCCTCTCTCTAGTAAACTCCTAAATTCCCTCCTTACTACTCCTTCCACACTTTTGTCTACCCCTTGTATCCTTACTTTAGTGGTTGTTGTCTCATCCTCACTCTACTAATCTTCCGTCTCACGACGCTCATGCTTTTGTTCTCGTTATCGTTCTCGTAACTCTCTCATTTGCTAAGTGGGTACTTTCCTCTCATTTAGGATTTTTCTTCCTTCCTATTGAGATCAAGGCATGTGTAATAATGCGTTTATTATGTTAGTTATGTCATCATCAAAGTTTCAGACCTCTGTAACGAAACAGTACATAGCAAGAATAATACTAGAGATGAAGAAAGGGACGATGAAAATACACACCTCACGAATATGAACAGCGAGGTGAAGGAAGTAAGGTGTGGAGTAAATGGTAGCAACAGTAAATATGAGGTTGGGATAAAGCATGCCACCTATCATGTGGTCAAGCGAGTGCCAAAACTCGAAGCCGAACCAGTTCCAAAACTCTATGAAGCCATTGTTGAGGTTTAAAGATAATGAGTAATGGTTGAATTAGGGTTTCATAAATAATTTGAAAATAAAATGAGAATAGATTTGAATATGATATGATGTTGGAATGAAAATGAGGTATAAAAAGTTTATATATAGATTGTTCCAGAACTGACATAAAAAATGAAAACCTTGTACGTTAGTTGTATTTATGTTGATTCCTTAATCAACATAGAAAGTCTTTTTTTAACCAATATAAAAAGTCTTTATTGTACTAGTATATATTGATTTTTGAGTTTGAATGTTTAAAACATATGATTGAGTTATAAGATTGGTAAAATTATGAGTAAATTAATATAATTGCTTTTGTTTTGAACTTTAACTTTGAGTAACCAATTGAAACCGTGAAAGGTAAAACAAATAAGAGAAATTTGGTTATTGTCGAGAATATTAAAAATATCAAACTCGTTTTAAAATTTTGTACTTATTTTTAGTTTATTTTCTCTTTAATGAGAAATTGATAATATATATATTCTTACTCATTATAGTTTTCTTACTCATTACTATATTTAGAAATTTGTTAGAGGATAAAATAATAAGCTTGTTTAACTTGATTGTCACCTAAACAGTATCAACTCAGGTTGGGAGATCTTCACAAAAACAAGATGGGAAAGGAAAGAAATATAGGGTTTTAGAAGCTTTACATTTATAATAATCATATTTTTAATAGAAAATTATTCATCACAAATTTAATCATATTTATCACATAAAAAATAAATAAAACCAACTCCATCAACCATTCGCTTTATTAGATGTCAAAATAATACATATCGATCTCATAAAAAATAAATAATACCAAGATTGCGATTAAGATGTCAAAAAACATACAATTTTGTCCGTCAAATAATATATATCATTCGCTTTCACTGGTCCTATTACTTAAGTGAACACAGTAATGGTTATTTAGCACCAAAAAAATGTCTTTCGTTGTTTAATGTCAATTAATGATATTTCTGATGAAGACGATAAAACATGTTAGCATCAAATTCCATGTTATAACATTTTGATTTCGAAAGGATTGTCTTATTTACCAAGGAGAAGGAACATGATTTTAGTTATTTACTTATTTAAATGACAATTATTTTATAAATTAATACTATAAATTTAAGTTAAACTTAATATTAATTCCATAACAAGTGAATGTCAAACTTATTTTCTATCTGTTGGTAATTAATAAATATAATTTGTACTTGTAGGTAGTAATAAAAGAAAGTTATAATTAGGGTTAGAAAACTAGTTGTAATTGATTGGTGCAAGTAATTAATTGAACTTGTGTTTGAGTTTGGTTGTTACATAAGATATCATTAAAAGGAGTTATAAACTCTAACAACATTAAAACTTTGGATTAAGGATTAGTCTAAAATGTTGAAACTCTTATAAACAGGTTGAAGTTTACCTTTCATTCATCAAAGTTTTTGAGATAATACACACCAAAGATCTTCTTAGGATCCCCTCCGACAACTGTAGGAGAATCTTCTATACTGGTCACGTATAATCCACAGATAAATCAACGTTCCAACATGTCTATTTTTATTGTTTAACGTATCATCATTGTTTCATGTCTTTCACATTGACATGCATTAGAGTTGAAAAGTCACAAGCTTTTATTACGATTGAATACAGCAGCTAGTTATCATATTAATTATTCACATATTATTTTCCACTAATAACATGTAAATATAAAGTTTGTTTGATAAATTTAAAAATAATGATATAAAAGATGGTGGATTCAACTTTTTCATTAACAAATATTAATAACTATATTATTACCCACTAATAATTTGTAAACATAGAGTTTGTTTAATGAATTTAGAAATAATGATAGAAAAAATCGTGGATTCAACTCTTTCATTAACAAATATTAATAACTAAATTATCGTGTATAAAAAAGTATATACTAATATGATACATTTTTAATAACTATTTTTGCAATGTATAGTTTCCGTACAATAAAAATATAATAATTTCTTTGGAAGATTGTCGTACGAGTTTCTGTGGTAATTGCGTTTTAAATATATAATTTAGAAAATTAATTTTTTTTTCAAACGATGACAATGAAAGGAATTGTTGGCACACCAGCTTATGGTTTATTCGACTAAGTTAAAGAGGGTGGTGAAAGGTCTTCATCACTCAAGTGGTATCAATACAATACCTCTTTCTTTTGTCGACATTAACTAATACAATTAATTACCTCGTTGTTCTTCCTGCTTCTGAGATTCTGACATCATTGAATGGTTTACCTTTTATCTTTGTTGTTTGAACATTGTGTTGCTTATGAATTAGTTTGTCCTTTTCACGTGCAAAAAATATCCTTTTTACAAGTTATGGTATCATACAACTTGTAATACTCAGAATTCTAATCTATAGAGCCGTATAAGAGTGATTGATTAAAAAATCGAAAATATTGATAGGTTTATTACGTGTTTCATTTTTCTTCTTTTCAAGGTATTATTAAATGTGGATAAAAATTAATTCTATGTCGATATTAAGAAAACATATATGGAAAGCATCAAATTATATAAAGTCGAATTTATATATACAATTCTCATGGTACAAATTAATTTTATGGAGTTGAGTTAATTTTAAAAAATTTATATTTGAAATGTTTTTATCGATATAACGTGAAAAGAATGTGTTAAAAGTTTCACATCAATTAAAAATAAGATCAATTTATAATATATAAACGAGTGTAATTTCTTTTTAAAACAAAAATTGAATTTTTTTTCTTTGAAACAAAGACTATACGTTTAAGTTCTCAATCTCAAAACGTCTCTTATTTTATTTTGTTTTCATTACATCAGGTGACCTGTCAACTTGGCATTCTTTTCATATGATTTTAAGTTATTTAATTATTATGGTTGTTGTTATTTATTTAATTTGAGTCCTACATTATATTTCGATTAAAAGTTGACGATACAAATATACAATACTGAAGTTTAAAAGGGAAATTGAGATAATTGATTTTATTCAAGGGTCAAATTTATAAGTTTTTTCTTTAGTTTATATATCAACTGAATTAAAACAATGCAAAATTCAAATCCTAGTGAAAGAAAAAAGAAATATTTATAAAAATAATTTAAAAAAATGATTATTTTATTAAATTTATAATAATAATAATAGTAAGGATAAAGGAAATAAGATTATCTTTGTGTGTGTGTGGTAGAAGTTAAGTGTTGTGTGTATTTGAAATAATGGGGAATTGATTTGCTTTCCATATCATAAATGAAGCGACCAGAGGATGAGTGTGTCACAATCAAAGCACTTGAACAGTGTGGTGTGGCCCTTTGCATATTGCCCAACCTCGTACGTCTCTAACTCTGGCTTGTCGTGTCCGACCAGCAAAATTAATTTGTTTCACTAATTCCTCTTTGCACACTTTCCCACACTCTAATAAGTCAACATCTTCTCCTTCACACTCACCCTTATCTATCCTATGAATCTACCCACACTCAACCTATGCATCAAGACATTCTTAATTCATATTTTACCCAAATTTTCTTAATTCCTATTTTCTTTACGTCTTCTTATATACGTGGTTCATCTTTCTCCTGTACATGTCAAATTGTTGGAAATAATGTCAAAATTTTACATTAATTAGAAATCACTAAATTATGTTGGACTACAGATAAAATTCTACATCGAATAAAAGAATAGATAGATATAGGTTTATATATACATAAATATCTCCATTGGTAAGACTTTTTTGGAGTGATACAAAAAACAAATTTGTGAAAGTCAATATATTACCAAGTATGAAGATTTATGTGTGTATTGAACCATCCCAAACAAATTAAATACTATATAAAAAATGCTAATAAATTTATTACCTTGAAGTTTTAAATTAAAAGTAATGTAATCATAAATAAATATTTTCTATTTTAGTTTTGTGGCTTAGGCTTGAAAGAAGCTGCATATGGCTCTTTGTAGAAAAAAAATATAAATATTAAATATGGGAAGAATTGAAATCTTATCAAATGTATTTAACACGTAAATACTATAAAATTTAAACTATAAATAATTATTTTTATTTTAGTAAAAATATTATCTCTTTCAAATTAGATTTTTTTTTTAAAAAAAATGTCTTTTTAAGATTAAACTATAATCAGGGTACTTGTAATGATAGAATAAGTAGAATATAATTTGAAAAGGTACAAGGTGAAGAATAAGATAAGGATATCAATTTTTTTTATTAGAGTATAAGTGGTTAATTCTCTATTATGATTATTTTTATTCTTTTTCTATTCCAGTTATTAATTTAAAGGAATTTATATTCTTGTGAGGTTTGATATATTAAACTTAGTGAAAGTTTAGTTTTATAAGTGTAAAGAAACAATTTGTGTGTTGATAATTTTGAAGTATAGGAGTTCATTTATTATCTTCTTAAGAGGTTAAACTCCTCTTACTTTAGTAATGGAGTCTTATAGACTAAGGTAGGAAGATAAATAGTTTGACATCAAGTTACTCATAAGGTTACCATTATTGCATTTATTTGTCTTAAAAAATTAGACTCACAAATAAAAATATTATTCTATTGTATGAACAAAGGTTTCGTCTAAATACTATAATACTATTAAGGAATTAAGTTGCATTATGACATAGCAACATATCACCACTAAATAAGGGAAATTGTGTTTAAGTATAATTCCACACTTGTCATGTAAAAAGATTGGATGTGTTAAATTTAGGAATCAACTTGATATTTTGAAAGTATATAATATACAATATAATGTAGTAAGAGATGTTTTGCATGTATAGTAATTGTTTAAGGGTGAGTTAATATTGCTCTATTGACGTTTAAGTGGTAAGTTGTTATGGTTCAAATGATTTAAGCATGAGCAAAGAGTCTTAAGGGATAAAATATATATTTAAATGATGATTTGAAGTTTGAGTGACAAGAGGGCCAATATAATTCTCTCTCCTCTAAAACATTGTGTTTACCAATGAGAGATTACTCAAGTGATAAAGTGATAGTTGTGCATAAAATTATATATGAAACCATGCGTCTAAATAACAACACTTAAACAACAATGTGGTTTCTTAAATATTAAAGAAGTAATGTAAATTATGATTTTGGAACTTGTTGGCCTATGTAATAAGTAACATCACTCAAATGATAATATATTATTTAAGCGAGAGAGAGACCAATTTTTTATCCTTTGTGTATGGTTGTTAAGCATTGAAAATTGTTTATGAAAAAGAACTCGTACTCACTTTCTTTCTTCTAGAATTGGTGTCACTTAAGTGATACGTAATCACTTAAGTGAAAAAGACTTCCTTATTGTAAGAAGTAAGGTCACTCAAGGGAGAAAAACCCTCTTAAAAATTTAGTGTGATATGATATTAATGGTGAACATGTAATTGAATATAAATATAAATATGAAAATGTGGGATATGATTTATTTTACGAGATGCATACTCTTGCATGATATACTAGTATTTTGTATTATATAAAATATAAATACGTGCATGATATTATGACCATTATAAGTGTGTGATGAGAGTTACATAGGCTGATATATCATGACCCAAGAGTTATATTATTGAGTATGAGACTCGTTAAGAAACTATATATCCCGTGTTCTAGTGATGTCCAGGCTAATATATTAAGATTCATATGATGAAAAATTAAAAAAGTCTGTATTATAAAAATGTTACAAAGTCGGTACATAATTTACGTTTAATATGAAGTTTCTAAAAAGCTTATGTTTCCCATTGTTGGTCCTTGGAAGCTACAATTTCCTTTTCATACTTTATATGATGATATATTTGTTTTTTTTTTTGTATAAAAGATATTATAGTCTTACAACATTTGAAATATTTCTTGTATGAGTATGACATTTTCTCTAGTCAATGGATGGGTTTGGCTAAAAGTCACTTTTACACTATTGATGATTCTACTTCTTTTGTTAGATATTTCAAGTGGTTTCTCTCTTGTGGTAAAGGATCTATTCCTTTTATGTATTTTGGTTTGTCAATTTTTGTAGGGGCTTCTAAGGCATCACTTTTTCAACCTTTGGTTGATAAGATTTATAATAATTCTTTCTTGAGAAGGAAGGTTGCTTAGTATGATGAGAAGAATTCAACTAGTAGATTCAGTACTTGTTGATTTATTGTCTTATAGCTTCCAAGTTTACAAATCACCTATTAAAATTACTTTTGAGGTTGAACAATGAAATCAAATTTTTGTTTGGATTGAAGATAAAAAAAATGGGGATTGTTTATTGTTAAATGGTATATTTGTGTCTTTCTAAGGTGAGTGGTGGTTTTCAATTACTAATATTTGTTACATTTAGCTTGAGATTTTGCTTGTATCAAAATGACTTGGAATAAACTCATGCATATTCAATTTCTTAAAATATATATTCTTTAAAACATTGTCAATTTAGATGGTAGTAAGAATGAATATGATGTTGCTCTTGATAATATTTTTTAGACACTAAATAAGGGTAATAGTATTAATTGTGAAATAATTTTTGGTGTTCTAATATTTACATATCTAAATTGACTAGAATTTTT
Organism: Vigna mungo; assembly: GCA_036885675.1. Lineage (NCBI taxonomy): Eukaryota > Viridiplantae > Streptophyta > Magnoliopsida > Fabales > Fabaceae > Vigna > Vigna mungo. The sequence goes on from CP144694.1 coordinate 34,008,229, forward strand.
TATTTTGACATAAATAAGGTTATATTTTGTTGTTTGTTCAATCTAAACAAGTATTCATTAGAACTTTCATTCTTTTTTTGTCAATTTATGAAATTTTTTTACTTTAATGGTTAATGAGATCAAGGATAAACCTAATAGGATTCTAAATAATATTGGTGTGTTTTTTCAAAATGTTGAAAAAAAAATGTACCCTTCAAATATGGAACACGTGGATTGGGAAATCTTAGATTTGATTGGCTGAGATGTCACTAGCTAAAACTTTAGTTCTTCCAACTACCACTCCTAAAATACATTTTCTAGGTTTTTTACTAAATTATAAAAATAGTTTATTAATAATAATAAATATAACTAAAATATTTTAAATTTAATAAATTAATATAAAAAGTATTCCTCGGGTTCCACGCGAGTTCGTTTTTCACATGGTAATTGAAATTAAAATAATTTTAAAAAATATTTCATTAATAATACAATAAATATAACTCAAATATTTTTTAATTTAATAAATGAATATGAAAAGATAGAATAAGAAAATCACGGGTGCGTTCGCATGGGATTGACTAGGTCAAAAGTGGTACTTGAACATTTATTTTACTTATCAGAGGACACTGTTACTTTTTCTCACTTTATCTGTATAACTTGGCCTTCTTCAATACATTCCAAAATGCAATAATTCTTCTTTCCAGAATGGAATTAATGCTAAAAAATACTACTGAAGTTTCATATTAAAAAAAAAAAGATAAATAAATATTATATTCACATGGAATTGTTAATTGATTTTTATTAATTATAATTTTTAAACAAATAATATGTATCTTTTAATAGTTATAAGGTTTGAATATTACTTTATATATAATAATTTCTTATTAATAAATTCAATAATAGTTCTTAAATACTGACTTTATATCTTTAATATATATTCTAATATTAAATTTTAATATAGAGATAATTTTAACTATTAATTAAATTTTATTCTTAAATATTGAGATAAATTTTAATAAAATTTAAATTTAAAAATCTCTCTTTAAAATGACACAGATGCAAGTTTCTAAAACATATTAACGTATTAAGATCAAATATGTCACATCCCATTAATTCTCCTTTTTAGTAGGATACACGTGTTACACCATTAGGACTTTTCTATGATAGTGGGAGACAAAGCTGTCAGCCCATTTAATTCCCCACCATCGAAAACCGAGTGGCAGAAAGGGAATGAAGGCTTCATTTAACTCCCTGCCTTCGGAAACCGTGAGACAACAGAGGGAATGAGAATTTCCAGGTAGTGGAAGACAAGTGACATGTTGTGAGTGGATCGAGCGGTTTTAATAGAGGACGTATTTAAAATCAAATTTTGAAAACTGGTGCCACTTATGCATGCAACCACTTCGTCTTCAACCTCCATAACCACCATTTCTCCTCTTTCTCTCTAGAACCTCCAACTTCTCTCTAGATTTCTAACCCTTTCTCTTTCTCCGACCACCTCACCCCTTTTAGATGAAATATTCCCGGCGTCAAGACCTTCCAATTGCACCGATCAGAATCTGGTTTGGAGCACTTTGAACTATTGAAGCCTTAGGAGTGACTACTTGAAGACTTAGAGGAACTAGCTGGAGTTAGAGATAAGGGAAGCTTATAAAATTAATTATGAAGATTTTATACGCATGATTTTATGAGTATATGATTATTGATTGTATGATCTTGTTGTTGAGAAATGTATGTTTGATTCTGGTATGAAATATTTCATAGAGTTATTTAACTTAGTGAAAATCTGATGCTGTAACCGAGGGTCATTAGGACTGTTCGGTTTCCTCCTAAAACGATCGGTCTAGATTGTATTCCATTTGTAGGAGTCAGTTGAAGACCGACCAGTCTTGAACAGATTGTGTTGAAACTTAAATACCTTGCTTAGAATGAATTAACCATTAAAGAGCGTTCGGTCTTATACTAAGCGTTAGGCCCTTGACGTACTCGGTCATAGACGGAGCACTCGGTTTCATATCAATTGTCTTCTTGGAATAACGTTCGGTCTTACTCATACTATATTCATTTTTTAGTGCTCGGTTTTGATAGCTCTCGATCTTGAAGAGGGCTCGGTCTTGAGAAGTGTTCGGTCATGCCTTCGATCATGTTAGTGCTCGGTCTTATACCAATACTTGATCTTTAAAACGTTCGGTTTATAATATTATTATTTGAAAAAGTGTTCGGTCTTATACTGACACTTAGTTTCTCAAATAGTGTTCGGTCTTGTACTGGTACTCGCTTTATTGAAGATAACTCTTGTCAGTCATAAATAGCATTCGGCTATATTTATAAACTTTGTATTCGGTTTTTCCTTCCAGAGTTAATTATGTTGTTGATCGTTCGTTCATTCTTATAAATTATCTGTATTCCTTGATCTTTAAATAGTACCCGGTCTCATTCTTGATTGACCGTTAGGTTATCTATTATACTATCTCTGATGTCAAGTCTTTTGCTTAATTTTATATCGTTCGATCCCTTTTTAAAGCCTCTTTTATACTCAGTTTTTCTTAATGGTATTCTACCATTTGGTCATTTCAGTACAGTACTATCTATGTGTGAAATAAGTATTTATGAATGAGATTATTGGTGATATGCCCAAGAATGATGAACTTATTATGATTATTTAAGAGTATTCCAGGGAGGAATATCTCATGAGTTGGAATTGATTGGTAAAGTATGACTATGGTCAGACTCAGGTTCTACTCTATCCTGATATTCCGTGATTACGCCTTCTCAATTAGAGAAGGATAACTCATGTGTGAGAATGACAGGAGGTCCTTTAGCCTCAGGATATTTCTATATCGAGGTGGTTCCACTGGACTAACCTCGGGTGGCGCGCGGTCTATTGAGTGTATCCCAGCCAGGTCCACCTGGGTGCAGAGAGCGGCGAGCTACATGGTTCATACCGTCCGGACAAAGTTAGTAGAGATTGGTTAAGTTGATATTACCGTTCAGTTTTTTATTGATACACTTAGATTATGATAGCAATGTTTGAAATCGTGATGAATGTGGATTATTGAAATGTTTTAAAAGTATATGAAAATGATTAATTAAATTTACATAAGCTTACCCTTATTTTCCTGTCTTGTCCATGTGTCGTTTGGTCTTATTCGTTCGGTTGTTCTCTTCACTGCAATGATTATCCTTTTGGGTGTGAGCAGAGGATGATCACGAAGATACCTTGGAGGATGCCTTGTAGGCCGAGCAACCTATAGACGCTATGCCAGAGAGCTGTGCAGGACCGTCCGGTCCTTAGTTAGATTTTATTTTTCACCTAGTGTATATAATCGTTCAATTTAGTCTTTTGTAAGAACCGTTCGGTCTAGATACCCTTTTGTAATATCTTTCGGTCTTAGCCTGTATATTGTATCAAACTCTTGTTCCGTGTACAATTTTAAATTTTATATGAAATTTCATATTCTCTTTAATTCTATTTACTTATTCATCACTTCTTTAATATTATTCATGTTAACTCTTTAAATAAATTATATATTTTGTTATAGATTTATTGGGATCTTACAAAATATATAACAATAACTTGAAATTTTATAATAAAGGAAAAAAATTTCAATCCAAAAGAAATTAGAAATGATAATCGTGATTTATCTCATTTTGGTTTATCGTGTATTTGATTCTTAAAAACAGGTCAAACTAGTTTCTCTGCATAAGAATTGAAAGTTGGTATAACATTATTGTAATTGACTTGCATAAATAAAATCTTAAAAACATTATACAAATATAGTAATTTATTGTAACATTATTATTCACTGCTTGTAATTGACTTGAGCGTAAAGTGGATATGTATGTTTCTAGGTATAACAAGAACATAATCAAAACAATTAATTTAGAGATTCAAGCATATATTAAAAAATAACAAAATAATTTTTTTTATCTAAATTACATATTAAAATATGGTAAAATAATTTTTACAGTGAATAATCTATTCCAACCCACCATTGGCTCTGTGAATTTTGGAATATGGACCTAAGAAATAAAGAGGCTGAAATATTCAACATTATTATCCCAACAAATTTTGTGATAAATTGTATAAATAAAATTCAATTTATTTCATAGTATAATTGGTTTTTCAACTTTTTATACTTTAAATATTTATCTATTTTGTTTATAATACAAAAAATCATAAATAATAAACAACATACGAAAATAAACAAAATATCTCAATTTAAATGTTGAAGATTTTTCACATGATTTATTTTATAAATAACGATCAAATAACAATAACTTTGTTTTAACGTGTAACATTTTTGTTATACTATATAACATCTCTAAAATATAATGATTTTATCTATAAGATCCATACATTTATGATATTAAGTAATTTGATAATTTAAGAAAGACATACATAGACAAATATAAAAAGTTATTACAGTGTCTTATCCATTTTTTTTTTTATAAAAACCAGACATTTGTGATATTAAACAATATGACAATTTAAGAAAATCATACATAAACAAATATAAAATGTTATTACATATTCAATGAATGCTGATAATAAAATAAACCAAACTAAGTAAATATAATATTAAAATCAACATTGAATAAATATATTAAAATTAACATTTTATAAACAAAGTAACATTAAAATAAATTATTGTCTATTTTAAAAAAATAAAACACAACAATTAATCAATGTTAAATACAAATAATATAATTGATTATGAAATTAAAAAATACAATGAAAAAATAGCAAAATAAAATAATTTTGTTCGAATTCCAAATTAAAATTATGCAATTATGCAATTATGTAGATTAGTTTTTCCTCTCCCACCATTAATTTACTTGAACTACAAATTATGTGAAACAAACTTACGTATATCAGCGTACTAAAACTGTATAAACTCAGTCAAGATAGACAGTCAACATACGCATTAATAGTATTCAATTTATTTCACAATTTACTAGATATTTAAACTTTTTATACTTTAAATAACTATCTACTCTGTTTACGATAAAAAAAAATCACAAATAGTAAACAACAAAGTATATTTATGTCACGACCCAGAAAATGGGTATGATCAGACCGGTCAATTGGCGACCGGTCGGTCTCCTTTTGTTAATCTGCAAAGTATTTAAAAATTTACTTTATCGAAATCCGTGCAGTGACGACATCATTAGGAGAAACTCAGTAAAAGTGGCAGACAAACTCTGCAGCAACAATTAATTTCCCAACATCGGGATGCGTCCGACTGCAAGAGGAATAAGGGATTTTTGGTTAGTGGGAACCATGTGGCATCTGGAGAACTCGCCAACTGTCCGGTTCTGGAAGAGTAATTAAGGTAGAAGCTTCGAAATCTTAAAACTCTTTTCTGCATGCAATCTTCATCTTCTTCCTCAAACCAAACTTCTGAACTCTCAAATTCTCTTCCTTCTCTCTAAGTCTCTAAACTTCTCTCTAGAAATTCCAACTTAAACACTGTTCCGATCACCAACTTCCTTTCAGAATTCTCATTTCTGCTGTCAAGACCTTTCGTGTGCACCGATTAGTTTTTCAATCAGAGTTATTTGGACGGTCGTTCAACATTTTAGTGGAATCTTAGAAGTTCAGCTAAACTTTAGAGGTAAGGGAAGCTTATGAATACTTAATTTTGATGTTCTATATGATTCAAATGTGAATAATTTGATGTATGTTTAGTTTATAAAGTATGTTGTTTGAAGTGCATGAACTGAATGTGGAATGTTGTTATATGAGTTACAAGAGATGAATAAAATGAAAAACTTAGAGAATATGAGTTTGAGATTGAAGATCATTAGGATCATTCAGTCTTCCCTTATTTTCCCGTTCGGTCCAATCGGACTGTTCGGTCTATTATGTTGTTAAACTTAAATTGTTTCTCTTAATAATCTCACTGTAAAGTACTTAATAAAAGCTGGTCATAAACCAAGCATTTGGTCTTGAAAGTGTTCGGTATTAGGCTGACACTTAAAAATACATAAAACTTATAAAACTAATACCCTTCTTTGTGAATAGCCGCCCGGTCACTTAGTGACTGTATGGTCTCGTAAAGTTTATTCATTGGAACGACCGGTTTGTTTGCCTAAATTATTCTTTTTGAGAAGTGTTCGGTCATAGACCATTCTTCGAATATGATTATTACTTCCCTTATTCCTTACCAAACCGACCGGATGACTAATAGTTATAGTTAATCTTTTGGTTAAGACTTTATTCATTGTCGGACTATTATTCAACAGATTACCATTCTCTTTCCCAATCTCATCTTTGATTTTACCGCCCGGTTATTGTTGTTATTGAGTCTTTGATGATTAGTTGTTAATCATTGCCGGAATGGCCTGTCATAATTTATAAACGTCTTTTATCGTCTTCTCAAATCTTTCAGTTATATTTCGGTCTCATGTTATTTTGTGTTCTATCGTTGATAATACGGTTATTGACCCGATAACTTTGTTTATGAGAGTAATAATAAATAAGAAATTTGACTAAGTAAGAGAATTCCTCGGGTGGAATGTCTCACGAATTGGAAAATTGATTGGTAAAGTATGAATGTGAGAATGACTCCGGTGTCGTCCTTGTTCCTGATATTCCGTGAGGACGTTTTCTCAAGTAGAGAGAAGTCGGTCATGTGTGGGAATGGCAGGAGGTCCGCGGTTATACGTGTATATAACCGTTTGAGGGCTAACCTCGGGCGGCAGCTGAGAGAACAGTTATTACACCGCCCGGGTGCTAGGGACGACCGAGCTACACGTTCATACCGTCCGGACAGTGTCTTAACGCTTGATTTTGTGTATGAGAATGATATATTGTATTGATTTATTATTTGTAAAGTATGTTTGATTGTATAATGAATGGATAAGTTAAATGTACATAAGCTTACCCTTATTTGTCTTGTTTTGTATATTGTCGTCCGGTATCCGACCGGTCGTCTTTTCCTTCTCAATTGCTATGATCATTCTTATGAATGTGAGCAGAAGATACTTTGGAAGCTGCCTTGGAAGAGAACCTGTCTGATGCGGTTCAAGCTGAAGAAAGTTTAGAAGAAATCCCCGAGTATAGTACTGGACTGTCCGGTCCCTAGAGATAGATATTTCTCGTATTTTGTTTTATAGACTGTTATGTATAGGACTATCTTTATTTTACCGACCGGTCTATGCTTGTATTGTAAACTAACTTGGTAACTCAGTTTCATGCTGTGTTGATGTATCCGTTTCGGATTAATGTTAAATTCTAGCGTATCTATTTTCAATTTAGTTGAATTCTTTACTGTTCTTCTATATTATATTGTAACTCCTAAAATAAATCAATACTTTTATAGTAATATTTATTGGGATGTTACAATTTAAATTTGAAATTTTAAAATTGTTCACATAATTTATTTCATAAATAAATAATGAAGAAATAAGAAATTTAAATAAAATAAGTTTTAATTTAAAATTTAAAGATACAATTATATGTAATTTGTCTGTGTTACAAATACACCTGATATGTATACAAATCGTGTGAACCTGAGTTAAAAGAGTTTGCCTCAAAATATCCAAATTAAAAACATTGTATCCACGCCAAACCTGACACATCTGCGTACAAACAGTTGATACGATACGATACGAGGTTCAATTCAAATACCTACTACGTATATATATACATATATCTTCTCAAACATATTTTATTTCTAAAAAATATTAATGAAACTTTGACCTGGTAAAGAGAAAATAATTATTTAATTTAGGCTGCTTCTTTAGTCAATAATGACCAAGTCCTCATATTTCTTTATTCACAATTTATGCTATGTGCTTTCAAACCAATAAAGTCTTCACACACAAGGACTGAATAAATAAAAAATAAAAATAATATATATATATATATATATATATATATATATATATATATATATATATTAGAGGAAAGTTTGTTTTTCTATATTTATTTTAAAAAATTTCGGATAGAAAATAAAATAAGGAAATTTATAGATAATTTATTCAAAATTACATTAAAAATAGAACAATTAAAAACTATCAAGAGAATCTTAACATAATAATTAGGGGATTATTCTGAAAGTATGATCTGTTATATAGTCAAAAATGTCACAACAAATAAAGTCAAAGCTACCCGATCTTGAAAACCCTAATTAAAATTTAAACATAGATTTACGCAGCCAGTCAGCAAAATTAAAAAAAATATATACAGCTTGGACTTTATTTGTGATATATATTTTTTAATTAATTTGACCATTAATGAACATTTTTTATGGATGAAATTCTAGAAAAGGATTAGAAAAATATCAGAGTTTTGATAAAGTTGCTCACATTATGAGCAGTTGTTAGACATGCAGTACCTACCTAGTTTTTGTCCCATTAAATTAGACTCGATTTTCAAGACACTAGGCCCGGTTTTTCAAGCACATGAAGTGTATTTTAAGTGCTTTAATATTTTTAATAGTTACGATGTACACATGTGGTGGTAACATAAATTTTTCAGTCAAGATTTTAAAAAAATATTTAATTATTGTTAGAGTTAATTTTTATATATGGTATTATTTATTTAGAATTTTTATTTACGATAGTTTTATTTTTATAAAACGTCTCACAAGATAAAAATGAAAAATATTTAAATTATATTTGATATGATTTTAAATAATATAAAATTAATAATATGCTTTACCCAAAATTTTCCTTTACATAAATAAAAAAAAATAGTAGTTGTATAATAGCTGTCTCCCAGCAAACTTAATAATTTTCAACCGTTTGCTTATCCAATTAAACAGTAGCTACAGTAGTTCCTCAGATGTGTCAGTAAAAACAGTTCTCCGACACACTTTTTAAGGTATAGGAAGAGACACGTGAAATCTCAATTTTTTAATTCTTATTAAATTTTTAATGTATTTTTTAATTCTTTTCTTTCTCTGTCAAATTATTTTAGAGAAAAATAAATTATTTAGAGTATTGTAAGAAATTGGGTGGCAGCCTATTCACCACTCTTTTAAGTAAAAAATTACTAAAAACTATTTTTTTTTTATCGTGAAAACTTCCTTAGAAAACTGCTCTTTAGAGACGTCTAGTTTTCTCTAAAACGACATATCAATACTTGAATCTCATGTTTATGTTTTATATCTTTAAAGAAAAAAATATGTGGTAATATTTTTATGTTCTTATTTTTTATTAATTACTTTATATATATATATATATATATATATATATATATATATATATATATATATATATATATATATATATATATATATATATATATAACAATTATTGAAGTAATATACTTGGATCTCTTTGGGGAACAGTTGCATTCAATGCGACTTTAGAATCTACCTTTATTGGAATGCCAAAAACACCCCTTGAAAGTGATTTAAATGGTTTTCCAAATACACTATTTATTAACGATAAATTTTTAATGAGTGATATTCTGTATTTTCATAATAAAATTATTTATTTTAAATATATATTATAAAATATAAAAAGCTGTACTTGTGATTTAACTATATGTCATGTTAGGTTGATTTCTACATTGAAAGGATAAATTGAATTTGTAAAATCTGTATCAATGCATCAATTGGTAACCCTAAACAAAGAAAAAAAAAGGGACAATTTTTTTTTCAGAAATGAAAATTAAGATTATTAAAAGTTTTTTTTTTATGTTTATAGATTCAAGAAACAAATAAAAGAAAAAATTATTTTTAATTCAAGACATTGTCACGGGGCATAGGGAACTGTTTAATACGGTCAGCATCCTAGTCAGCTAAAAACAACAACGGGAACCTAACCAGAAAAAAGGGAAACATTATAAAAAAACAAATTTCAAAATGAAGTGGGAAATTTCATATTACATTTCATTATATTAAAAGGTAGGGTTAAATATGTTTTTATTTCTTATATTTTATGGTGATTTTGGGTTTAGTTCTAAATTATGGTACAATTTAGTCCTCTAACTTTAGAAAACTCTGGTTTTAGTCATTTTTATCAAATTTTTTTAACTTTATTTGTTGTTTCAAACACGTTTCTCAGTTAACATTGAAGAAAAATGTGTGTCAAACAATGTAAACAATCCAAATACTATAATGAAACGTGCTTGAAACAACAAATAAAATTAAAAATATTTGATAAAAATAACTAAAACCAGAATTTTATAATTTGAAAAAGAGACTAAACCTAAAATTGTCTCAAAAAATTGGGACTAAAAACATATTTAATCCTAGAAAGTATAATAATAATAATAATATAAAAAAGGCTGCTTTGGACATAAATAAAATAAATAAAGAAAAGTTGAAATATAAAACAGGGAAGACGAGTTTGCAGCCATAAAAAACTGACGACGCACTTTGAGCATTGTTGTGTTGGGTTGAAGTTCTGTAATGCTATCTGCCATGGCTTTCTCTGCTCATCTTTGCCGTCTCCCTGCCTCACGTGCCGACATCGCTTTACCAGAATCTCTCACCAGAATCCGCTGCCGGAAACCTTTCTCCATCCGATGCGCCGGAGATTCCCATTCTGCGTCTGTGGATTCCGAGTTCAACCCGAAGGTGTTTCGGAAGAATCTTACTAGGAGTAAGAATTATAACCGCAAAGGCTTTGGGTATAAGGAAGAGACCCTCCAACTCATGAATAGTGAATACACCAGTATGTCTCCTTAAATTGAGTTCCAGATTAGTGTTTGACTTCTTTTTATGTGATTTTGAATTGATTTGCATGAAAAAGCTTGGTACTTTCTTTCTGGGCATGCGTTTATTTGGATCCCGAGTTAGAGGGGGAGAGAGATTGGATAACATGTCGATGGTTGTATTCTTGTGTTGGGACGGGTTTCTTACGTTTCATGGAAATTGAACTCTTTGTTAGTTTTTAACTGTTTTTATTGATGGGGGTTTACCTAAGATATGCTCCTCTGTAATTGCATGTCATGTTTTCTTCGTTGTTGTAGTGATTTTTTTCATGTGTACTATTTTTTGTAATTGTAGGTGACATCATTAAGACTTTGAAGGAAAATGGGTTCGAGTATACATGGGGTAATGTCACAGTGAAGCTGGCTGAAGCATTTGGATTCTGTTGGGGAGTTGAGAGGGCTGTTCAAATTGCTTACGAGGCCAGAAAACAGTTTCCTACTGAGACAATATGGCTCACCAATGAAATCATTCACAATCCTACCGTTTCTAAGGTCTCTTTGGATTTCCTTAACCATAAATAATGTCGATTTTTTTAGTAGGTAGTTTGAAGTTATGCCATTGTTCAGGAAGTTGGTAAAAAAGTTTATTCGTGTCCTGAATTTGATGGTCGATTGCCGCCCTTTTTCTTGTACACACTGTTTTCTAATGTTCATGAGTTGTTAATGCAGAGGCTAGAGGATATGAAAGTGCAGAATCTTCCTCTGGAAGAAGGTTCTAAACAATTTGATGTCATCGACAGTGGTGATGTAGTCATATTGCCAGCTTTTGGAGCAGCAGTGGAAGAGATGTTGACTTTGAGTGAGAAAAATGTTCGGATTGTTGATACAACTTGTCCGTGGGTTGCAAAGGTACTCTTTTTTGTATATATGGTTTGATATTGTGCGGATCTGCACAACTTCAATTGATATTGTCATGTATCACAAAATACTGAGATTGCTTCTTCAATAAATTGTCTTTAAGGTTTGGAATTCCGTTGAAAAGCACAAGCAAGGAGATTATACCTCTGTAATTCATGGTAAATACGCCCATGAGGAAACTGTGGCAACTGCTTCTTTTGCTGGAAAATATATAATTGTGAAGAATATGTCAGAGGTCTGTCCTAGGCTGCTGCTATGCTCAATATGTGTGATGAATGCCTTCAAGAATTTATTGTAATTTTTGTATGACTGTTACTTTATACAGGCTGAATATGTTTGTGACTATGTTCTTGGTGGTGAACTTAATGGGTCCAGTTCAACCAAAGAAGCATTGTTAGAGGTACGGTTTTGCTATCATGTGATTAATCTTGTTTTCTAAACCCTGTGGTTTTCACTATCATGATTATTTATTTATTTATTTATGTGCAGAAATTTAAATTTGCTGTTTCCAAGGGGTTTGATCCAGACAAGGACCTGCTAAAGCTTGGCATCGCAAATCAGACAACGATGCTCAAGGGAGAGACGGAAGAGATTGGTTTGTATTGTTTTTGGAGGCTTTGTTGTGGGTGGTCTGGAACTCACCTATCTTTATCATAAGTCCTTATGGTATTTATTTTACTGATTTCGCAGGGAAACTACTGGAGAGGACTATGATGCGCAAATATGGTGTGGAGAACGTCAACGAGCACTTCATGAGCTTCAACACAATTTGTGATGCTACACAGGTGTGGTTTCACTCCCCTTGTCTATTGTGATTTGACATGCTTGTTAAGTTAGTAGCATATATTATATATCTATGACATAATTGAGGGTCAGTTCCGTTCTGTACGCTTTCTGTCTATTCAACAGCTAAGTTGAATTTTCTTTCAGGAACGACAAGATGCTATGTACAAACTGGTGGAAGAAAATGTGGATCTTATATTAGTTGTTGGTGGATGGAACTCTAGCAATACATCACACCTGCAAGAAATAGCTGAGGAATATGGAATCCCTTCTTATTGGATTGACAGTGATCAAAGAATTGGTCCCGGAAACAAAATAGCACACAAGTTGAACGTAAGCATGCATTCAGAGATTTGTACCTTGTTAAAGTTATTTACTCATTTTAGCCTTATTATTAATAGAATGTTTTTTCTGGACTATCAGCATGGAGAGCTAGTGGAGACAGAAAACTGGTTGCCAGAAGGTCCAATAACAATCGGTGTAACATCTGGTGCATCCACTCCAGACAAGGTAACTTGTAGCCTTTCATTCTTCATTTTTTGTGGATTTCTCCAGCATAGTTCTGCATTTTTTAAACTTGTAGCAAATGTATTTTCATATCCTATTTTAAATTATCGTGCTATATCCAACTCAGATGGTTACTTACCCATGAAATATCTGATACAAGTGACCTTTGTCATATTTATTTAAATTTCTAATGATGCGGTGTGCTTTAACTTTTTGTTAGCATTCTATTTAATTTCATTTAATACTTATTTGCATAATTGGTTTTCAAACAGGCTGTTGAAGATGCTCTCATCAAGATTTTTGACTTGAAACGTAAAGAAGCTATGCAACTTGTGTAGAGTAGGTCTGCATACATACATTGTCAATGTATACATGAAACGAGGGATTTATTTTATAGGAGTTTTATAGCCCTATGTATTGTTGAATTTATTATCAATAACAAAAGTTCAAGAGTTCTTATAAATGTGTTACCTCTATATTTTGGTTACAAGATCTCTGATTATACCTTTGTCACTACAACGGAAATGGGAATATCTCAATACAATAAAAGGAAAAGACAATAGGTTCATCTTAATGCAGTTAGAATAGTACCCTGTACATTATGGACTAATCAAATTTTAAAAAAAAGCTTGATTAGCAGAAGTCACTCTCCGCGAGCATATAGATTTTTATCTTTTGCTTGTGGGTTTTGGAATATTTTGTGGATCATGTTTATGAAAGAAATTTCAAATTCTACTTTATTCTCTTTTCAATGAGGACCTAAAATAACACAAACATATGAGTGTTGATTAAACTGGCTCTATAGCTAAAAAAATTACAGGAAATATACATGTATGTTGAACTGTGTACAGTAAATATACATGTATGTTGAACTGAGTGTGTATCTAAATAATGTCATGCAATATAACTGTAAAAGTTTTCTTGAGTTGCTTCTGGAAGGCATCCTTTGAGCATTTGTAAAAAAATCCTTGGCTGATCAAGTAACAGGGCACTTCATTGATGGAGTTCATGTACTTGTATGCCAAAGTACTCTATCACTTCTATATAGGTCTAATTTGGATAAAATTTGCAATAACTACTTATGAACAAGAAATAAAGAAGTGAAATGAACTAAACTTCTTCGAGATGATAAAATCAGCCAAAACATCCCCAACTTTTGAAAAAAGAAATGAAAAGCTTGCAAAAAGATTGAGATGCATAAGCTGATTTTAATTCATAAGTTTGATTCATTTACTTTTTGTTTTCTTTTCTGTAAGTGTTAATGAACGAAATTATCCAAATTGATCATAATAATCCATTATAAGTTGCAGTCATCCAACTGAAGAGCAACTTTACCCATCTTGATGTCTCAATCCATAAGCGAACCACTAATGCTATCAGCTTGCTTAGACAGAGTTGATTCAACAATTTCAGGGACTTTATCAAGTAAGAGGTTCATCTCCTCCGGAAACTCCATCTTTGCTCTGTTAGTCTTTCCTCCAATGACGACTGTTGTTCCATCTTGTAAAGCCCATATCTGAGTTGACCAATAAAAAATTGACAGGTCAATCATATGCAATTTTTCAGTCCTGGTCATATAAATCATGCTATTTGTTCAAAAATGTATGTTCTACATTATTGACATTGACATTTCCTTGAAAGGGAATTTTCAGATGATATAGCAATATTATTTAGTCAAAAGTCACTATCACTTGTTTCTTCGTCAGAAAAAAACGCCATTATAACATGGAGAGAGAGAATGGACAATGTCAAACAATTAGAAGAAAATTCACCTGTGAATGAGATAAATAGCTGATGCAAGTAGTGATCATTAGAGCACCAAATCCAGCATATACAACTGGGACACCTGGATCAGTCTGTATAAATAAAACGAGTTAATGACAGTTGAAACACCTGCTGAATGTTGAGTTTAAGGTTGCACCTTCAAGTCCAAGCCACTACTTCCTATTGCATCAACAATTACAATGTCTGATCCATCAATATTGATTGGGAGCTTCGAATTAGGGCGTCTAACTCCCACAAATTTTCCTTCTTTATCATAAAGGACGATTGATTGTAGATCACGAGCAAGCATAGATCTAAAATTCAACACAACCCAAGAAAGTAAAAGGGATGAGAAGAGATGAAGATGATGTTTTGGTATCACACCTAATTTAAAAAAACTTACATTCCCTTAACGTCAGGAGAGTTAATATCTCCAACCGGTAGAAAAGTACCAAAAAGTTTCTTATCTCCATTGATCTGTAAAGGTGCCATAGCCAAGTTATACGGTCCTTCATTATCCTTAAGAATTTGCAGAGCCGAAATACTCCAATCTGTTTGATATATGGTGATACCACCGTATCTTAAAGGATCATTTACACTGATTGTCTTCCTCATTACTTCTTTCCCATCCATGTTACGAAGGGAAAGATCAGTGTAGAACTGTGAAACCTGTAACATAAACCAATAATCAACATTTTACTGACCTTTTCAAGTATCATTATGAGAATTTCATAGAAAACAAAAATCTCTTTTACCTCTCCACTCTCATAATAATCCATGTAGAATCTGTTGACATGAATCTCCGTATTAAAAGCCTCAGTTGGAGAGGAGAGAAAGCCAGAAGGAACCAGAACATCACCAACAACAAAATTCAGGCCCTGGGGCACAGTGACCGAACCTCTGAAGCTCCCAGCAGCACTAACAGTTCCTCCAGCCATTACAAGTAACAGTGCTATATGAACTCCAACAGGGGCCAACCTACCTGCAAGTCCTTTAAAGGCATATAAAGATGGTCCTTTCAAGAATACCTATCATCCAAAATTACACTTTATCAGCCCAAAAATATTCAAGTTCATTGTAGGCCAGTAACAATGAGAATGAAGTAATATTTTATGGTAGTGAATATTAGGTTTTAAAGGGATAACATAACAACAGAAAAAAGGTTGGAAGGGCAAGGATGAGAATGTTAAGATAGATAGATTGTGAACAGTTATATATATAAAAACAGACAAGATATAAAATGATTGCGTATGATGAGGCATGGTGTGGCACCGATTGATGAAAGATTGTAAAAAAATCAGTTAAAGTGGTCTTAACATGTCCAAAGAAGATAACTAGACACACTGGTAAGTATTGCATGGTTTTTGAGTCCATGAAGAGGGAAACCCATAAAGAAATTAAAAGGAATTGTTAACAGAGATCTTATGATGAGTAAGTATATTATTGATAATTTAGCCTTTAACTGACTCCAGTAAAGTTATGTAAAGCATGTAGTCAGTCTCACTAACTGATATAATGTTTTGTTGTTACTGTTGTTGGTTAATAAAAGATCATTTCCTAAATATGTCTAATGGAATGTTTGATTCTAAAGGATATAAGGAAAAGCAAATAGTTGAACATGAGTAGGGGAACTACAACCTCGTATCCAGATCCCATCAAAAGAGTACCAACATCTTGGATTGATGATCTTGGCAATGACTCTGAAAATTCTTGCTTGCGTATAGCCTCGGCAGAATGCAAAAATGACCATCTGTGGAACAATTTAGGCCTTCAGTGGAAAAGAAACTTCCCAACTCAGGCATTATGGATACATAAAAGTGAGAAACAAACCTTCTTGAAACCGTGATGAGGGGGAGTTGAGTTGTGTATGTGCAGGCCAAGAGGGATGCACCCAGGAGAGCCAACACTCCAAGAAATACAGGGGACGAAAACATGTGATCAAAACCAAGGGCGAGAATCCATCTCCAAGTAAAAAATCCAAACACAGGATCATCTTCAGGGTATTTCTGGAAATAAAAGTCAGGAGCTTCACCTTGTTCAATAATTGTTCCTGGCATAGAAGCATAAGTTTAAGTCATTGTGATCATATATTAAAGCACATTTTGCAGTCACAGAAAATTCAAGTGATAGTATGTAAAGTTACAATGGCACCCTTTAAGCCATTATAAGATCTCCCAAAAATTTCAGGAGCTTCTGCTTCATCATCAATCCTCTAAATAGAAACAAGGATAAACGTGAAAAATATTTATACACAGCACATTGTGATTTCCAGCGCGCTTCACCACTAATAAAATAATTGGGCATGAGCTATATGATCATGGTTTTGTATGTAGCAACAGAAGTAAAAGATATTTGGTTCATTTGAACAAACTTATCATATACATGAATAGAAAAACTAGAATGAAAGTGAAATCAATTATTCTATAAACTAAAAATAACTTATAATTTGTAGAAGCTATTTTTGCATTAGTTACAATAAAATTATTGTTTTAACTGAGGCATAAGCTAATTTAGCTTATAGAAAAATTAATTTTTTTCCTGTTCTAAGTTTGATGGATGAGTTTTCTCTCCACATGTCCGTTGTCTCTAAAAGGATTGTGATGTTAATATTCTAGAATACACTTAGGAAAGAAAAGTTAGGATACTTCTCTCAAAGTTCTATACTTGTATAATTTAATCTTGTTGCAATTGCAGTTACAAAAGAGAGGGAAACGGAAAGAATCTCAGTTAAGGAATACTCTTAATTCCAGAATCTAAAAAGAGTCCATTGAATTAGAGAAAAAGGAATTGAAATAGAATCAAGAAAAGTAATAATCAATTTTATCTTCTAGGAATTGGTTTCATCATAATAAGCATAGATGAATCCACAAAGACCACCATTTGTTTGTTTCGAGTAGACATTTCATGTTTTCATCTCCTATTCTACTAACAGTTACAAAATGGTACTCATTTCGTTCTTTTTAAATATAAATCAACAACAAACTTTCATTAAAATTGTTTATTCTCTCTATGTCTATATTTAAATTAATTATATATAAGATAAGGGATGAAGATCTAATAACTTAAGAATAATTAATGTCGTCTTAAACTTAAAAAATTATAGCTAAATAAAAATTGAAAAACTTTAAAAAATGATACTTTAAATATATAAAAACAGTTTTTACATTGCCCAAAATACAAAATTACTCCCTACATCACTATTCATAACATTTTTCCTCAGAAATTTGCTGTAAGATAGTTTTAGTTGAATGATGCATTAATTATATTTTCCCTAAAAATTCTCTTAACCAATTGACAATGTTTTTAAATCTTACAAAATGGTATGTTTAATGAAGAAAAATATAGGATAGGTTTGGATACTTGATACATACTAATGACTTATCATTAAAGCAAAGGTAACATATGGTTAATTGATGGTAATAGAAAGAAAAGAGAAAAAGTGAAGCATATATGCATACCCAAAGCCATCAAAGCAGCAGCAGCAAACATGTCCGCAATAGCCAATGGCAAACTAGAGAGAATCTGCAAAGTCTTTCTTCTGAGCATGTTGAGCAACCCAAAAGGGCCTCCCTTTTTTTTCTTTGAGCTCTGTGGAACATCCCCAGTGTCACCATTGGTGCCATCATCCTCAGTGAGTAGTGGAGAGGAAGCTTCTGATAAGATAATCTTCTGGGACACGCTCTTCCCTTTGTTTTCGACATCCGAGCTTTTGAGCTTGCAGCTGATGGTGAATGGAAGCTTGTGAGCTCTGTTTGCAGCATGGCCGAATGGATTGAATCTGAAGAAGGGATGAAAGATAGGGACTTTGAGGAAATGGGTATTGGGAAGACATGAATTTGTGGAATTTATGGCACTGAAAGCCTTCATGGATCCAAACTTTGGGAACACTCTGTGTTGAGGATTCGTGATTAGCTCTCTGCGTGTGACCCATAACGACCACACCAGTTTCTTTATCCATATGCTAGATATTTCCATATAGTATATAAAATAATAAACAAGAACTATTTTTTAACTTACTTCACTTAATAGTTTTTTTTTTTTATTGTTGTTCTTGTTGGTACTCTTTTGATTTTATAAGGCACATTTTTCTTAATCTAGATTTTTCTGTAACAAAAAAAAAGTGCTTTTCAAATATAAGCAAGTTTTGATTATAAGATTATATAGATATAAAATTCAAATTATATAAAAGTTTACATACTTCATCATTATTTAAGATAATATCATAGGTTTTCAATGATTAGATTAGTAAATTTTTACATGATAAAAGTTACAGGTGGAGTAAGTGTAGAGTAAGTTAATTCCCCCCTTTACTTTTTACTGTGGCAATATATTAAAGAAAAGAGTGTGATAACAAGAATAAATTATATTTAATATCACAGTGCATATAAATTAAATTTAAAAATTATTAGAACAAAAAAGGTGAGGAAATTATAATTTAAAGTGCTGGTTGAAAGGAAAGACTTATCTAAAGATCAAGTTCTTTAACTTGCAAGATAACTTATATAAAGCTATATATACAGTTTTAAGTGACTAAAATAGATAAATTACCTACTCACAATAGAAAGACAATTTGTTAAGTCGGTAAGTGATAGTTTCAAAAAATAACTATTAAAATTATCAACAGTACAATTCTAGAAATTAAAGATTTTTTTTTAAATGAGTACACTTATAAATTATCATTGAAATAGTCTTCTACTTACTATGTTATTTCCCTTATATATATATATATATATATATATATATATATATATATATATATATATATATATATATATATATATATATATATATATATATATATATATATATATACACACACACACACATATTTCACAGACGTTAAATGTACTCATACTTCGTAAATATTAAAAAAAATACAAGATAATCGAAAATGATTAACCAATCAAGATTAATCTATAATTAGATAACTTCCACTTTTGGGGTTTAAATTTAAAGGGGTAAAACGAATTTACCTGTGTGATTAATCTAACCATGTTTAAATTATTGAACAGAACAGACATCAAAAAGAAATTATTTAGTTGGAGCATGGTCCGTCCGTTTGATGGTAGCACACAGACTTCATTCACGTCCCCAAATGTGAAATAATAATATTAAAGCAAATGATAGAAAAAGACTAGAATGTTCTCAATTGCTCAATTGGCTTACACAATCTATCTGACAAACGTCTCATGGTTTTTCAACTATAATTATCTTAGTAGGGAGTGGAAATCTGTAATTGTAGGTTGTTACTGCTGCTGAGCCACTTTCAATGAATCTTCTAAAATGAAACAGCTCCTTGTTTTTAAATAGAAAAAGATGACAGTTTTACACTCTAAACAGTGATATTGGTTGCTGACATCCTTTTAGTACAAAAAGTAATCCTGCAAATACAGAAAATGCAAATTAACAGCGTAAATCTAAGCATGACTATGATAAGGTGTTCAAAAGTGCCCCCTCTTGGCAGGAACTAACGACGAAGCTTGATAATTTGATTATCGTAATGAATTTTATTTTATATGAAACTTTGGTTACTGAGAACGAAATATTACACAAACTTAAAGCTCAATTGACGGTTCTCTCTTTTCTCATACTTGGTATGATGTCAAGATTTTATCCCAAGCCAGACTTCCATTCTATTTTCCATGATGATCGTGATGGAGTCAGGTAGTAAAAGAATGGAAGGTGAAGATGTAGATAATGAAAATAATACATGTACCAAATTGAATTTGGAATGAAGCTGAAAATTCAATATATATGGAAAATGATTTAGAAAAGCTGTACACTGAATAATTTCCGTTTCCAAAGAAGTCTAGACCAGATACTTTGACCCTCAGCCCCAAAGACAACGCCAAGAACAATAAAAAAAGGAACCCTGTGTGCATGTGCCTCGTACGGGGCACTAACATGGGCGTAAATCGTTCTTCTTTTTACCTTCATTTTATTTGGAGGAGCAGAACAACATTTCAGGTCTGCTTTGTTAACAGCTCAATGTCAGATCCGACTTCAGCAATCTTGGCATCCTTAGAACCCTTAGCTGCTTTTGCAATGTTCAAAACATCAAAATCCAGAGCTATTTTTCTGACGAGACCCTTAAGCATCTGTTTGAAGATTAAACGAATAAAAAAATTGAGTAAAGATATTTAGAGGTAGATATGCTTCAAAACACGTGAGTTTATCATAAAAAAAATATTGTATAGCATGAAATTTTGTTGAATAATAAGCTTCCTTATTAGTTTCCCAGATTCATAGATTGTCTGCATATATAAATATTTAGACACACACAGAAAGATATTTTTGAAATTGTTAGCTCAGAATTTCGTAATAAACAGAGTGTTAATTTTTATTCTAGACCCTTAGTATAGTATATAACATAATGTCATTTCTTATTCAAGTAAATCGTGTCTTTAAGACAAAGGTGATCCACTGACTAGGATATGAAAGACACGTGCAGCCAAAATAATTTGCTAATAGGTTGAGTAGCAACGAGAGTAGAATAATGTGATAAATGGATTGGATTATCGGGTTTAAAAAAAAGAGTAAATTGTAAACAAATAGGCAAAAACCATACAGTCACAGAGTTGTGACACAAATGCAGACTAACTTGAATTCCATCCTCAATAAAAGAAATTGAATTTATGCACAAATACAAGATATGTAACAGTAACAACGGATATATACTATAAAGGATTTGGGTAATCAGTATTCACAAAAGCAGATGTTAACAAACATGCAAAACCGCGTATTTAAATGACATTGAAATGTAATAATTAGAACAGTTTGCCTTATATAGATACTAAAGAATGTTATCAAACACAAGACATCAGATAAAAACTAAATTACCAGAGATCCAACAGCAACCAAAGCACGAAATTTGGAATCAACTTCTACATTTTCATCCTCGGCAAGCTACACAAACAAAATGCGTAGTTTAGAAATAATAACATCTAAAGGTAGGATATTTGATTTTGAATAATACAGACGCGTACAAAATGTAAATCAACACTGACTAGGTCCTTTTTTATCAAGTGCGGAGAAAGAAGCTTTGAATTTGGAGGTTTTCCATTTATGGGGAATATGGCAGTGCATGAGAAATGCAGGTTTATTATAACAAAAATTACCATTACTTAGGGGTAAGAAATTTGCACTGTTTAGATATAATATTGATGGGGATGCCACAAATATAATTCAATCTCAGTGGTTGACATGAACAAATGTTTTAGGTGTCATTGTAGTTGCGAAGTCCCTCAAGTCTTGATTTTGAAATTCTACAAGACAAGTATAATAGACCCAAAGATTATCCTACAAGCGGTTTGATCATGTGAGAGGAACAATAGAGCCAACAGTAAGAAGAGGGAGAAAGTCCAAGATAATCATCTAATTAACAAGAGTAGAAGCCTAGAAGGAATACTGAAGAAAAAGGAGGAATAATTTAAAAGACCTTGTCCTAAATGATTTTGTTGAAATCTTGTTTTTTGACAGAGACTAATGGAATTGATAAAGTCAAATTAACCTGGTAGAAGATTTGGGGATGTAGTCGCAATTGTCATAGCTAGGTAAAAACAGTATAAGCAATACCTCAAGAGCTGCTGATAGAACTTGAGATTGACCTTCTTGATCATTTGATTCAATCAACAGCACAGCATAACTGCGAGGACCACATAAGAAAAAGTTACAGCATACTTAAATTCTGGACTATTAATATTGCATTTCTAAAGTGAAAATAGCTGCAATGATGAAATGTGAACTGAGATCTAAATACATAAAAGCCACCACCACTTTTCGTGTCTATACTTTGTTCATGCAGCAGGATGGTGAAGTAGAGTAAGAAACCAAGCAAAAAAGAAATCATATGCGAAATACCCTCGCTTCCATTTTTTTCACCCACAAAGATAATAGAATTCATTTGATCTTTCTTATATTTTCTTGGAGTGGGAAGAGGTAATAAAAAAACCAGAAAGCACTGAAGCACTTCTGCACCTGAACAACATAGAGACAGTATCTTCTATTTGGAATTAACACAACCAAAAGAGAGAGAGAGAGAGAGAGAGAGAGCGAGAAAGAGAGAGAGAGGACTTCCAAAAGCTAAACTAAAATTACAAAAGAAATTAAATCTAGATGAAAAAATAATAGTGGAATTATGTCAGCCAAATAATAATAATTGATCATATACAGTTTTTTTCCAAAACAAGGTTCACTAACTTACAGTCAAGATAAGACTAGATCATTTGTACCAAACAGAGGACTTACTTTAGTAACAAGGTAGAGTATGACAACTGCAAATTTTTGTTTGGAGATGAACTACAACTTGAGAAAGCGTCAAGTATCTGCCCAAGTAAAAGATGAACAAAGAATTGTAGTCCTTCAAAAATGAATTTTATAAAGCAAAAATACATTATAAGATAGCCCTGATTATTGAATTAATGAATTGATACCTGTCAGAAGAGATGAATATGTGAAAAACTATTAAACGACATTGAGAAGTATATCTTCAAATTAATGAATATCACTAAAAACACATGATCACAGGAAAAATAAAATGTTCTAAACTCATCACAGAAGGTATGCATTTACGGATCTATTTTTCTCAATAACGTTACTGTAATTGAATTTTTTTTCACAACAATGTTGCGTAAGAAAAATTTCTACAATAATGATAGTCTACCAAGCACTTCTTCGAATCCTTCAAAAATTCAAAGAAAATTACAATGAAGAGGTGCTAACCTCACTACGATGTTTCTGCAACCAATTGTAGTAGCATGAATTCCTGAAGAGATTAGTCACAGCACGAATGCTGGTCAACAGATTTGCAGAAATTGTCGGACTTACAGTGACTTTCTTAATCACTTCCACTATAATGTCTGGATATAACACACGACAAAATCAAAGAAAGATTACACACCAACAAAGGTAGAGAAAAAAATATTCTACAAGATCAAGAAGTATCAGAACTTGTGCATATTTCTGGTAGAAACACAAGGATAACCAAAGTGTATAATCCTCAAGGGGTCAAAAGGGGCACAATGTGGAGGAACAAAACTAAGGGAGAGAAAACATAACTAACTACTAAGGTAACTGCTGAAAGCATATATACTAACTGGTAAAAATCTTTTCTCCGTCAACTGCAAACAAGCAGTGTGGGGTGGTACCACTTACATAACAATGCTTACGTGTGACTAATCAAAGAGTTTGTGTACAGACAGCCCACGTGGTCACTGGTGCAGGGGAAGCATGATGAGATGCTACTATGCTAGGATTCGATTACAAGGTATGGGACGTGAGTCTCACACTACAAGCATGGAAGTCTAGAGTGGTTCTCACTTCTCTCAATGTTCAGACCAATTTCACATAAATAACAATGGGGTTCTATTGATTGCTATCATAATTTAATGTCAGAAAATAAAATGACGGTAACATTGATACCATTTTCTGCTTGAAAATGCTTGTGAAGTAAAATAGCCCCATCTGGATGAAGAACTATCATCCTTATGATATCAATGACTGCATAGAAAAAGCACAATAGGTAAGAAGACCGTTTTCCTAAAGACTAGAGAAGTTCACTGATTTAAGTGAGGACAAAAAATTGAAAAGAAAGAAATTCCAATGATTTTGTCGAATTAGCAACGAAAATTTCTTGAAGTACAACAAAAAGTAGCAACACAAGAGACAGTAACTAACCAGGAAATATCATTGCAACAGGCCATGATCGAAGCAGATTCAGTAACAAGTCTATATCAGAGTCTGCAAATTTACTAGAATGATAATGTGAAGTATCTTTCAGAATTTTAACAATGGCACCCAGTCTGGAAACATTGAGCTCAGTCAAAGACAAGTTCTGCTTTTCCTGCATGAGATTGAAAAATATAACCAACTTACACAGCACACTTTATTTTTGAATTCATGTATGCTCCATAAAAGTTGAAGCCCACTTGCTAAAATATGCAGTTTTATTGTTATTATTTCTTATACATAGTTCATATGCAGAGTTTCTCTTTAGGTAGTTGGAAGTCATGTTTAAGTCCGTTGTATTAAAGGACATCATAAACTTCAGATTTCAAGTTTAATCAAAAGGCACTTTAAGTTGTCATCATCAACAAGCACATTCGAGTTCGAAATGATCATGGGTAAAGCAGACATGGAAGATTAAAACATTCCCCATTCCTGAACATGGCAACTTTGAAGTTCCTTTGGCCAAAAGTATATGATTTTAACAGTATGTATAACAAATTAATAACCAAAGAACAATAAAACTTCTACCATATCTACCTGGTCAGATTGTAATGCGTTATTGAACTCAATAATCTTTTTAAGGATCCCGTCAAACTGAGCAGCATCAAAAACAAGCATCCCTTTCTGACAACAGAATTAATAACAGGGTATGAGCTAAAAAATTACATGATTAAGTCAAAGAGGGAAAAAAGTACAAAGTTCCTCACAGAAACTATTACACTACTTTTAGCACCATCACTTCCAAATGGAATCAAATTACTCGTTCATTGACCAACATTCTATAAAGATGATATGGTGGCTCATCTGACTGCTTGTCTTCTTGTAACAGTAGTAATAATGAGCTAATAATAGCAAGACCATAAAGGCCAATACGATGAAATCAAAACTTTGGAGTTACTTGACACCAGTTTTCTAAAGTGAAACCCCATTTGCAACTAATAAACAAGGGCATCATCAAGAAACATTAATAGTCATTTCTTCCTATTGAGCTCCACTTAGAGCAATATTCTCCAGGTCCCGATTCAAGGGATCCCTATCTTTAATACAAAGAAACAGTAGGATACATAGACCACAATTACATCAAAGTAAAAAATTCAAAAATTGCTTATGCCAAAACATACCAGATTAGATACTAATAATATCATATCATAAATTTACATTTGGGTTAGGGCACACAACATATAACATGCTGGGATCAGGACTTTGCTACATAGTTGGACTTTAACTGCCACAGGACATGTAACCCAAGCTAAAAATTAAAAATGCATTTTTTATTTTAATAAAAAGGACAAAAAAAAGTACTACTAAATAAAATATAAAACAGATCATTTGCATTTTCCATACTTAAGAACTCCCAGGTTGAAATGTATTTCCCCAAGACAAAATATGTCAACCACCTCCAATACAAAGGGTATGAAAGCACACCTTAGGAATATGCTTGAAAGTGGGTTTTGCAGAAATATCTGTCATTAAATATTAAAAAAAAAACAAAAGTTGGATGAGTCATACAAGGACGAGATAAATACAAGATGAACATGATGAAACTCATGAATGACAACATAAATCTGAATTTTTATTACCAGACAAATGAGAAGGTTGTCCTGGTACGTAAGCATGGGCTGAAACAGAAAGTAATAAACAATTAAGTAAAAAAGGAGGACTACAAGGATAATGGACGTTATTAACCGCCATCAATTCTTTCATTTAACAGACACTATTCTTACAGCCAGTATAGGGATCACGAAATGAGGCATCAAAAGTAACATTGTTTTGTCCGGTATTTTGAAGAATGAACTGTACAATTTGCTCACGAAAAGAAAGTGGAAGATTCTCCTTGAGTAGCCATTTATCAGCAACATCATATGGATTATCTGGAGACATATTAAAGTTTTATTTATTAGTCAGCAATTTTCATTCACAGGCATAAAATTCTTACCATCTTGCATGGGTCAAATAAGACAAACAATTGCAAGTGACAAGAAGGCTTAAAGCATAAAATGGGCAAGAAAGTGTGTTATAAAGCAAAATGGATAACTACATCAAAATGATGTCTAGAAACCACATTAATCTTCCAAGGTCCTAATAATTAAACCACTCATAAAAGAGGATGGTATATTCACATCAGACAAAGAAGGGACAAATATTTTTAAGAGATTGACACATTCTCTTCTTCATAAATATCTCTGTACTATCTTGAGTACTGTGACTCCAGACTTCAGAGCATAAGCGAAAATCAAATGCAAGGAAGACAAAAATATGAGTGCTATTTTACTACCACACCTCATTTTTTTTTCTATACAGGACAGGGCAAAACAACTACTTTATTTTCATTAGTACATTCACCAAGTATGCACACACGGGCACACATTCTAGAAACTGATGCTATCTACCATAACAGTTTTGATAACTTGGACCAGAGTAGTTCATGTTACACAATCCAGATTTTCTAGTGGAATATGAATAAATCCATCTACATCTCCAAGTTTTCATAATTGAATTATACAACACATAAGAAACTAATGAAATAATAATTAATACATTTCTACTGACCCTATTAAGTCAGTTAAAGTCACTATTCCAAAACATTCATAGAACAACAAGATAACTTCTCCTGATGTGGCACAAGAAAGCGAGTCTGTTCATTATTAAATCAGGATTAAACATGCTGCCTGGAGGTAAAAACATGTACCTGATCGATTGTATGGCAGCTTACGGATAGGCATACCATCACCAATATCCACATCAAACACTGAATAGACACAGGCAAAGTTTATAAGAAATGAATCTGAAAAAGGCAAACCTAATTAAGTGTTCAGGGAAACAAAGAAAACTGACCATAATCATACTGAATACCATCAAACAGTTGGCGATTTGAATCCTCGGGTCCATCAACAACTTCACCGATCTTTAAGTAAACGTGAATTGTTAATAAAAAATCTTATAATATCATCTATATTTGCCACCCTAACTTGGATTTCAATTAGGCGACAGAAATAGATAGTTTAAGTAAAACACAAAAATATAGAAACTAAAAGTTGTATAGAACAAAGGGAATTACTTTATCCCACTTCTGTTCTCTCGTGTTCCATCCATATGCCACCCCATTATCCCCCTCTCTCACTATTTTTGTCTGGCCATCAGTTGTTCCTGTTAAGAACCAGAAGATGCTTAAAACAGAAACCATGCCAAAGACTGGTGCTCGAAATGCAAGAAAGTTATAACACGGTTAAAAAGAGGAGGGGATGTTCATTCTAACCATGTATCGTGCAAATGTATAAATTACAGAATGTCATTAGCCAACAGGTATAAGAGAACTGTTGAAAACCTGTAAGTTATGACTCATTTAATGCTAAAATTTCATTCAATCAAGCTTGGCTCTCCTATCTGAAACGACATTCAAAACTGAAAATAGAATCTGATTTACAAAAGATGGGCAATCTTCAACCAAAGTGATGCCATCACTTGCAAATTACATCTGTCTCCCCAACCCCAATCCCAACACTCCAAAAGAAGAATAAATGATGGGGGTGGGGGGTAAGGCTCATGCTAAATGGAATTTAAAGAGAAAAACAGTATACCTGGAATCTTTAGTGCCTCCAAGCCTGGTAACTCTTCTAATTTCAATCCTCCAACCCTCTTCCTAGCAAAAATAAACAGATCAAGCTGAGTTCATCAATAATAGCAAGACATAGCTAATCCAAGCATAACATAATATATAGATTAAAATTTTAAAAATAAAAAAAATATTTGGATTTTCAAGGTGTAAAATGTTCACAAGAAAAGGAAGTCATTTATTCACCAAGGAAAAATGAACCATGTATTACCATTGTCAAGTGAAAATCTTGGTTAAGAAATTATCAATATGGGACAGACAAGAAAAGGAAAAACTGATGTTACAAAGGAGTAGCCAGCACATCGTGACGACCAAATAAAATAAACATACCTACTAGATTTGTATAGAGAAAGTTGTGAAGTATATAAATCAAGCTCTTGCTGTTCAGCAACATTATTCTGATCTACAGTCCAAATGCGTACGACTCCATCTGAACATGCTGTCACAATATCCCCATTTTCCATAAACTTTGCATCCCAAACACAACCAGGATGTTCTATGCTCTGAACACAAACTCCATCTGAAAAAGTTTGAGGAAAAAAAAAGTCTGTAATTTCAAACCAGAGATACATAAGTTAAGGCAAAAAACCGAAATAATAGCCTGGTGAAGTAAAATTGATGCCTTTGAGCTTCTTACAACCTTGGAAGATTCATGTACATGGCAAGTTGAATGGTGAAAATGAAAGAGAAAGGTCTCTTCATATGACACTACAAAATAAAACTTGTACTCTTATGAAAAATAATTTATATTTGAAAAAACAGTTTCAAAAATTGTAGATATTGACATAAACCAAAACCTGTGAATTGTAAAATTTATGGCAAATGAAATATAATATAACTGATTATAGTTTTCTAAACATAAGAAACAATAGAAGACACACGCCCCCTCCAAAAATGCCTTCCCTTAAACTTCCTGAAGACCAAACACTGACATTAAATTTGTAGCTCACTTAGAACTCCCAAAACTGAACCAGGGCATTAAACTCGTAAGTTTTGATTATTGTCACTGAAGTAATATATGCTGATAATATTCCATATGATCTCTGTCACAATTCACGAGAAGCGATAAAAAGGTATTACCTTTCCAAACTTTGGCAAAACGATCTTCGCTACCACTGACAATAAGTCCCGATGCATGTGAATCAACTGAATAAACAATAGCAGTATGACCAACCATCTCCATTAACACTTCACCACTTACTGCCCATAATCTAAGAGAACTGTAAAAACAAAAACAAGAAAGGCAAGGCACATATACTTTCTGAAGCACAACCAGGTATTCACTAATTAAATCAAGAGGAGTTTGTGTAGACAAGAACCTACCCGTCATGAGATGCAGATAGGATTCCAAGACCAGACATCACAGACAAGCCACGAACGGTATCTGTACACTCCTCAAAGGTAATCAGCATTAGCAGATACATTAACAACGACAGGTGGAAGGGAATGTAGTCCCTAAAGACATAAAAGAATATAGTATGACTGCTAAAACATGTTACCAAGGTAGCATAATTGCTACAAGCTTACAACCTCTTCGGGTTCGTTTATTTCGAAAACACAAGCCAAATTGGCAGAAAACGACCAATTTGATAAGATAATACGTTTACAAGATAAAATCCACTCACAAATATGACAAGCAATATATTAAACTTCAACATCGAATTATAAATTCCTCACCGCCCAAAGAAATGTATAAGGAAGAACTAAAAATTACAACGGACGTGCATAAAGAAACAAATGTAAATTTCTGAAAAAAAAAAAGATTAAAATGCAACGTGCATGTCGAAATACAGGAAAACAAACCTGAATGTCCTTCAAAGGTATGTACGCAAGTTTTTCCTCTCCAAAGCTTTAGAGTACTGTCACTTGAACCTAAAATTGTGAGACCATAAGTTTAACAAACTTAATTCACTCCATATCATTCCCATAAAATAAAAGCCTTATAGGTAACAAGATCAAAACATTACTACACGTAGGCAAAACCCCAAGTATAAATACTCACTTTGGAACATTACTATAAACTGACAAAAGGTAATAAAAAATATTCCTGCCAAATGAATTAACGAGTAGCTATACTATACTATGCCTACCAGTAACAAACTCTCCTGATGGCAACTTTATAACTGCTTGGA
The DNA here is from genome assembly GCA_036885675.1 of Vigna mungo. Classification (NCBI taxonomy): domain Eukaryota; kingdom Viridiplantae; phylum Streptophyta; class Magnoliopsida; order Fabales; family Fabaceae; genus Vigna; species Vigna mungo. Next base: position 34,038,266 of record CP144694.1, read on the forward strand.
CTGGTGCCTTGTGAGCTTCCCACGTCTCTACAGGTTGCCCATTTCTCCACCGCCTTAAGGTACTACGCAGCAGTGAAGAGTGCAAAAAATGGATCAAAATTGAAGCGAAATCAGTTTCAACTATAAAGAGACTTTGAAACAAGGAATCCAAGCAAACTGAAAACGAACTAGAATAAAAATACTTGATATTGTTAAAAAAAAAAAAACGAAAACCCTACCAGTCAACAGAAGAGGACACAACATCCCCTTCATCAAACACAATGCCAGTGACCTGCAACTGATGGCCTTTGAGAGTATGAACCTTCTCACCAGTGTTCAAGTCCCAGACACAGACCAAAGTGTCCATGCCGCCAGACACAATCCCACCAAGCGGAAACTCCGAATTCGGGGGAATCCATGCCAAAGGTCCCACAAAGCTCGTGTGCCCCAAAAGAATCTTGGAACTTACGAACTTGCGGTTGCTGTCCAGAGACCACAACCTAACCGACCGGTCCCTCGACGAGGTCGCAATGGCCTCGCTGCCGCGAACGCATATTCCGCGAACCTGAATTCAACCAATCAATGCAAATTGAAATGAAAAAGGAAAAGAAGGGAAAACGACGGTGTTTGAGTTTAGGAAGTTTGAGGATTTTACATGAAGATTTGAAAGATAAATCTTACATCGTCTTCGTGGCCACGAAGCTCGCAGCGCAATTGGTAGTCTTTGAAATCAATGTCCATTTGAATGTTATGGAAGAAAAGACAAGGCTTGAAGATCGCTACACACAACACAGAAAAATGCTTCCTTGCTTGCTTCTCTTGTTCTACTTTCTTTTTATTTCAGTTTTTCTTTTTCTTTTTCGTGTTTTGGGCTACAGAGTTCACTTCTTTAAGTCCACGGAGAGATAAATAAATAAATAAAAATATTATTTTAGGAGGTTATTTTGAAATCAAATAGAATTATTTTTTAAAATACACTGGTATAAATTATCTACTCTTTAAAATACTTTATATTTTTTTAATCGATAATTATTTTAACAGTCATCACCAATGTATCTTTTTATCATTGTAAATAAGTTCACTTTTAATATTTATAGAAATATGTTTTCAATAGTTAATAGTTAACAGTAATCTTAAATGATAATTTACTGTAATTAAAAATTGTTAGTAAAATCATGGGTGTTTCACTTTTATGATAAAAAATAATAATAACTCTGTTCTATTATTATTTACAAAATTATTAAAAATAGTTATTCTAGTTTAAAAAATATTCAATAAAATAATGATTGAAGTTAAAAAACAATCATACAAAATAGTAAAGTTGATAAAATATTTTAATTTAAAAAAAATGTAATTAAGAGAGTAAAAGTAAAAAAAAATATATATATATATATATATATATGTACATAAGAAGGAAAATTTTCTCTAAAATAGTTATAAAAATTGTAACATATTTTATATGTACACGAGTTCTCAAAACTCGAAAACTAAAAATAAGGTGGAAACTGAGTGTGTTCATAGGTAAACGAAATTTTAATATGTTTTATGATATGCAACAAGTTTACAATCAACGTATTAATAATCGAGCATCAGATTAGTATTAATAACCTTTGATTATGTAATGAAAATATAAAAGTATTTCTTCTGACTTGTATGCAATAAATTGTGTTTCTTAAAAAGGAGAATGAAATAAACAAATTTTAACTTAATATTAAATTTTAGTCTTGTTACACATTTTGAATTTTAATATATCTTAACTTTGAGTTACTTTAAATCTTGAATGTGACATTTTTAGAGTTATTTGTATTTATGAGTTTGAATTCGATAACACTTTTAGAGGCATATGCGTTTTAACTTGATATTTTTTGGAAGTTTCTATATTTAAATGTGTTTCAATTTAAGATGCTTTTAGACGTTTTTATATTCGGATGTGTTTCAACCTATGGTATTTTTGGATGTTTTTATATTCAAGTGTATTTCAATCTTTAATACTTTTAGACACCTTTGTATTAAGATGTATTTCAATCTATGACCTTTTTAGGCACCTTTGTATCATGATGCATTTTAACTCGTAACGTTTTTAAACGCCATTGTAATAAAATGTATTTCAATTCTCGTATATCTTTTCAATCATTAGTGTTTTTCAAACGTTTTTTAGCACTCAAATATCTTTCAATCTGAACTTGTATAGAACTTTGCCTCTTACTTTATGCCATGTCTCAAATATTGTCGATGTTCCTTTACTTACTCAAAGTTTTGTCTTGATGATGTGTGTTGATTGGATCTAACACCTTGTTTTGTATGTGGTATTGATTCAATAGATGCTCCTTCTTTAGACTGAATTATTAGTAAACTCAGTGATATGTATAAGCATAATAATCTGAATTCCCTCTACAAGTTCATCATCAGGCATTGTCTTCAATGATGACAACATGATTCACGTTGTGCAATTCATAAATGATGACGTCACAACTACATGCTCCACTTCTAATATTGCAATAGGACGAAGGCATTGGCTTACCATAGTCATGGTCATGGCAAAAACTAAAATCATGACTCACTATGATTAGGCTTACTATAAGTTTTTAAGATGATACAAATGTTGAGAAATTAGCTAAAAGGATTGAGTCAAAGATAATAAGTCAGTTAATTAGAGGATTTGAGGAGATGACTGATAGAGTTTTGCCATCGCCATTAGAAGATGAGTATTTGGACATGTTAGACATCGATTATACTATTGAACCTGGACTATAATATTTTGTACATAAAGCATTTATGGACGATGTGATACACATAATTATAGTTTAATTGAGAGTACAAAGTCATTTCTACCATTTTTTTTCTCACATAGCATAAAAAAACATTTAATATTACGCATGTAGCATACTGTGTTTTATATTTATACAGATAGCACACTTTTCTTTAAAAGTGAGAATTCGGTTTGCGTAAAACCGAATTCCAAATTATATTTTTTTTTTCCTAATCTTAGGTTAGAATTCGGTTTTTAAGAAACCGAATTATGAGTTATATTTTTTTATAATTTTGGATTGTTTATATTTTTGAAATTTAATAAATTTTATTATTTTTATAATATTTATTAAATCAATAATAAAAATATTAGAAGTAAAAGTAATAATAAAATAATAATAATAATAATATAAAATGTTATTTGATATATTATAAAATATTAAATCATATTAAAACAATAAAATAAATTAGTTATCTATTAATTTTAATTTAAAAACATAATTTAAAGAAATGTTAAACGATTGTTGAAGTTTAATATATTTTTTAATTTTTTAATTTAAATTTTAATTAATAATTAACTTATTTTAATATTTTAATATAATATTTTTGAATTTAACAAATTTCTTAAATTAATTTTATTATAAAATTCAGAAAATATTTAATTTATTTTAATATAATTCAGTATATGTTATTATGTTAATAATTATTATGAAAATTATAATAATAATAAAAGAATTAAAAATAAAAATAATAAAATTAATAATAATGTAAAATTTAATTTAATATAGTATAACATATTAAATAAATAAGTCATTTATTAATTTTAAATTAAAAACAAAATTTAAAAAATGTGTTAAAAGTTATTCTATCATTAAAACTGTTTAAGTTTTCAACGATTTTCCAAAACCATTTAAACTTTTAAAAAACTGTTTAAATGGTTTTTGAAAACCCAACGGTTTTCGAAAACCGTTGAAAGATATATTAATTTTTATCACATTTTTAAAATTTTGTATTTAATTTAAAATTGATAAATAATTTATTTACTTAATCTGTTATACTATATTAAATCAAATTTTATATTATTATATTAATATTATTATTTTTATTTTTATTTTTAATTTTATTATTATTATTATAATTTTCATAATAATTATTAAAATAATACCATATACTAAATTATATTAAAATAAATTAAATAATTTCTAAATTTTATAATAAAATTAATTTAAGATATTTTTTAAATTCAAAAATATTATATGAAAATATTAAAATAAGTTAATTATTAATTAAAATTTAAATAAAAAATTAAAAATATATTAAACTTCAAAACCTTTTAACATTTCTTTAAATTTTGTTTTTAAATTAAAATTAATAAATAACTAATTTATTTTATTATTTTAATATGATTTAATATTTTATAATATATCAAATAACATTTTATATTATTATTATTATTAATAATTTATTATTACTTTTAGTTTTATTATTTTTATTATTGATTTAATAATTTTTATTATAAAAATAATAAAATTTATTAAATTTTATAAAAATAAATTAAACAATCTAAGATTATAAAAAAATATAACTCATAATTCTGTTTCCTAAAAATCGAATTCTATCTTAATATTAGAATATATATATATATATATATATATATATATATATATAATTTGGAAATTGGTTTTCTGCAAACCGAATTCTCATCTTAAAAGAAAGTGTGTTATCTGTGTAAATATAAGACACAATATGCTAAATGCATAATATTAAATGTTTTTTTATGTTATGTGAGAAAAAAAATCTCATTTCTACGGACTAGGAGAGCAAGATGGGCATTATGGCATATGAATATTACAATTTCAAGAATATGTTTGTTTGGATAGCCTGTATAATCTTCATAGTAGATATACTAAACATTACAGAGAATTTATGGCTATCCAATATATGTAATATGGTTAAAAAAGAGTTTTACCTAACTCATAATGGATACGAAACATTATTACTTAAATTCGTTAAATAATATATAAGATAAAATAAAAGATATTTAATAATTAAATTTTTGGTCTAGATGTTAATTCAAGTTCATGGATAAAAGTGAGAAAAAAAATCACATATAAAATTTCGAGATATTTGTTGATAAAAACGGATAAATAATAATATAATAATAAATAATATCAAATAAAAAATAAAATATATATTTTGAAATTAATTATTTATAGAAGTTTTGAACTTTTAAATAAAATATTAACCAGATATTGTAAATAATAATGAAAATATACTTAACTCTATTTTTCAATATTTTAAGATAATTCTAAACTGAGTTTATTATTTATTTTAGACTTATAAATTAAGGCGAGTATGTACAATAAATGTAACAAATGTATAAATATAAAAATATGTTATTTTTTTATGTATCTCATATTAGTAAAAAGATTAAAAAATTGATATTACAATAATCAAATAAATTATTTCTGAACTAAATACAAAACAAATATATCTGGAGTCTTTTTCTTTATTTTTTTTTACCCTTAAATTACTCCAGAAGAATGTAAAATTTACTTGACTCACTTCATTATCCAGAACCAACTAGACCCTTCATAAACAATGAGTTAACATATTTTACAAACAAGAAAAAAATTTGTCAAAATCATCCGCGTAATAAATCTAGAAAAATGTGTTGAGGAAAAACATATTTTACAAAACGTATTTAAGATATTTAAAACGTTAAAAGAAACAATACATATTTCATAATAATATTATTTTATTATAATTGAATATATGTGATTAGTGATGAAAAGATTATTTAATAAAAAGCTTATTTCAAATAGTAACACCGTACAGATTTTAGTTAGGAGTGTATTGAAAAAAATGAAACTTGTTTGGAACATTAAAAGGTACCGTGAAAGCAGGTGGCACGCTTTGTAGTTTCCTACATTTTGGAGGCTTTTCTTTCAGCATTACTGTGTATGTTGTTAAACTCGAAGCATCAATAGTGGAGATGAGATGAGGGTACTATTATTGCAGGAAGAACACTCCCCTACCCACATTCTACACCTTACTTCTACCTTCTATCCAATCTCACTGTACAACCAAACCAGCTGCAACCTCACTTTTCACCTTGTGTTTTGTTGATATCACTCAGTGTCTTTCTGGGGCTGAAAAACTGCCACAACATTGATCAAAGGTGAGGATGTTCAGCCTCATTGCATCATTACACCTCAGAGGTTTTGCTGTTTTTCAACTTTGCAAGAGATCAGTGTTCTTTTCCAAAATTATAAGCTTTTTTTTTTTAAAAGATCCGAGCTTGTATAAAAGTGTCTGCAAATGTAAGGTTTTTGGAAATGGGGCTTCATCCATCTTGTCCCTTATTTTCTAAAATGGCAAAAAAGAAGAAGAAAATACCCTTTCTGCATAATGTGGTTTTGTTTTATACACAAGGTCGTCAACAGTGTCCCAAGTGGCGTGTTTTTTTTAGCTGTAATCATACTTGGTATCATAATGTTATGTGTTGCTAGGATGCTGGATGCATGCCATTTTTATCTGTTTTAATCATGTTTATATTTTTGTTCCCTATCTGATGTTACCGTAGGTTGAGATTGAGGGAGATTGTGTCTTTATTTGGGTGGAGTTTGACTTGACATACATAGGGGTTTCCATGACGCCTTGTTGCAAGGATCACCAGAAATAAAGGACAAGGAAAGATGCCGTCTAGTCATACATTTGGATGTGAGTTTGTTTCTTAGTTGGTGGTAAAATCCCGATTTTAGTGCATCATGTCTTTATGATATAGAACAAATGTTTCTCTCATGCTCCCACACTCTCCTCTTATAACTTATCCAAACAGTGGTGTTATTATTGTGATAACAAAGTTGGTTGATTTTCCCCACAGCAAACCCCTTTTGCATCATAAGGTACTTATCTCGTTGCTACTCTAACACATCACACATGCTGGATGCTTTGATTGTCTTTCCTATAGTATAGTATATAGTGTTGTCAAACAATTGAATTATTTTGGCCCAGTTGGAAAAGAATGTTACTCTGGCATCCTTTCTATTCGTTGCATATGCTTCCCTCATACATTGGCTTTATGGAAAGGTTTATTTTTCTTAAGATCACTGTTTATTTACTCCTTGATCTTCTTTTAGTCAAGTTATTACAAGTAATAATACCTTGCCAATTTTTATTTTGCATATGCTGAAATTGTTCTCCATTAGTAATATGTAGGCTTTCTTTTTTTTGATTTCTTTTGTTCTCCACTTTCATGCTTCATGATACTCGATGTCCTTCATGGTAAAGATATGCTGGACTTTCTTTCAGGTGCATTCATTTTGTGCCAAAATTGTCAAAAATCATTCTCTTATTGAGTCATCAACTACAAGGTCAAAACAGCTGGCAGAGTCCAGCTGTTTTGGTCACCGTCACTACCAGAAACCCAGTTGCCAGAGCAATTATTTCTGTTTTGCCAATCCAGGATCATTGATATCTCATATTTGGTCAATTGATTGAGGAGGCAATTCTGAAAGAGGCAGTGCAGTATTTTCCTCTTGTATTTTGTGATTGCTTTTGATATAGGATATGGCTGTTCATACACCTGCAAGTTCATGTTTTGGAGCAAAGTATCAGGCTCTAGCACCATTGAGAATTTTAAGGGGTCTGGTGTGTCTACTGGTTCTGCTTTCAACAGCATTTATAATGCTAGTGTTCTTTGGCTTTATAAGTGCTGTTATAGTTCGACTTTTTAGTGTCCATTACAGCAGGAGAGCAACTTCCTTTTTCTTTGGTGCCTGGCTTGCCTTGTGGCCCTTTCTGTTTGAAAAGATCAACAAGACTAAAGTTGTGTTTTCTGGAGATGATGTTCCTTCCAGAGAACGGATCTTACTGATTGCAAATCATAGAACTGAGGTTGATTGGATGTATTTATGGGACCTTGCCTTGAGGAAGGGATGCCTTGGATATATAAAATATATACTTAAGAGCAGCTTGATGAGACTTCCAGTTTTTGGTTGGTCATTTCACATACTAGAGTTCATCCCAGTGGAAAGAAAGTGGGAGGCAGATGAGTCAATCATGCGCCATATGCTTTCAACATTCAAGGATCCACAAGATCCTCTCTGGCTTGCTCTTTTCCCAGAAGGCACTGATTTTACGTAAGACACTTGCCAATGTCTTCTCTTTTTTACCTACCTTATGGCAATCATCAGCAAAATCTTTGTTGATACACTGTTAAATATCTTTGATTCTGATCATTGCTATTTAAGTTGATATTCTTGCTATTTTTCTCTTGAAACATCCATAAAACAAGTTAGGAAAAAAATATGCTGTCGCCACTCTTCCACCGGTGACTTTCAAACTAAACAATCTTCATCCCAGTTTGAGTTGATGTAGCATATGTAACTCTGCATGTGTGTTCTGTTAAAAAAATTTTCTTGCAGTGACCAAAAGTGCCTTCGGAGTCAAAAGTATGCTGCTGAACATGGGTTACCAGTTCTGAAAAATGTTCTACTTCCAAAGACAAAGGGCTTCTGCGCCTGTTTGCAAGAACTGAGGGAATCTCTCACTGCAGGTTATCCTGTTTGTCCTTATTTCCTGTCTATATAATTATTGGTAAAGTGTTTGACTCTAGTTTTATACATAGTTAGTCCGTATACTCATTAAAGAATTGTTCATGGGCTACTTTGCTCTTCCCTTTTGATACTATAATGCAAAATCTGCAGCACTGTCATCTGTCTATATATATCTTTTGTCATTTGCAAGAAAATAAACTTGTGTAGAAGCCACCTGATGAATGTAGGAGATCTTAAATGAGCCTTTTTCTTTCCTTTTGGATAAAATGGCATATATAATATTATTTGCAATGATATCAATCAATAGGAAGTTGAAAGTGTAACAATTGTAAATTATATCATCCTGCCACTAAAATTCTTGTAACTTTTCATTCAGTTTACGATGTTACCATTGGCTACAAAAACCGCTGCCCATCTTTCTTGGACAATGTCTTTGGGGTGGATCCTTCTGAAGTTCATATTCATATTCGTTGCATCCCCATCGATACTATCCCAGTATCTGAAAGTGAAATGTCCACTTGGTTGATAAATAGATTCCAGTTGAAGGATCAGTTGCTTTCCAATTTTCAAATCCAAGGTCAGTTTCCTGATCCAGCAACACAAAGGGACCTCTCTGGTGTGAAGAGTATTTTAAATTGTATGACAATTGTTGCCGTGACAGGCACATGCATGTACTACAGTTTTTCCTCTGTCTGGTTTAAACTTTATGTGTCTCTAGTATGTGCTTATTTGGTTCCAGCCACCTATTTCAATATTCGGCCACAGCCCATTCATACCCTTTTGAAGATGAGATCAAATTGCCACCTTTCAAATACATATGAATAGGTGGAAGGCACTGTCTGTTGTTGTATGACTGCTGTTACAGTATACAAGTATGAAACTTGATATTACCATTACCACGTTTTGGCTTATTGTTCTCATTGCTCAAGTATAATTTGCAACTTCACACCCATTTCCTGTTTAATATGTAACAAGTTCTTGTCACAATTAATATTTCGGTGCCAGTGGTTTTATATGAACAAGATCTTGGCGTGTCAAAGCAATAACATAAACATAGGTGGTTGTGCAGTTACAAGTATGAGAAGTAAAAGTAGTAACTACTAAGCAAGCAAAGGTACAGTTTTGATAAATGTTAAGACATCAAAATGAGTGATTGTGCCTTCTCCTTCTTTGGGTACCCATAAAGGTGCATGTGCTTCAAAAACACAGGTAAACATTAATTGTTTTTCACATCTTACGTTGATTTCAACTTGAGTTCTACGTACGAAAGCTCCATCTCCAAAGCTGACGTTGAACATTTGCAACGTCACTGGCCTAACGTTAAGAACTATTTAAGGGAATTTCGGATAAAGTTAGCCATTTCGAGTTTCTGTAATCCTTATGATCTATCACCTTTAACATTTATCAATCAGCTCTTCCGTGTTAGTTCCAACTTGGTATATTTTTTTACGAACGAGAATTAAAGGAAGTTATAACTTATAAGATACCGCCCCGAAATCACGTTCCAAGAGTTCCTTCGGGGCAAAGTTTACTCACATTTGGCAATAATTATTCCCTTTAAGGAGAAACTCAACCGATCTTTATAAGACATATTGTAATAAATTAGGGGGTCCCATAATCTTGAACAATATATAATAACTTTTTTTCCCGTTTAAGAAGATGATATGTATAATTGTATATTACTTTTTAAATATGACAATAAATATTTTCGGACTTATCCCTGAGGGAATTCATCCTTCAAAGAAAAAAGGTAAGACATTAAACGTTAATAAAAAAGGTCAAAGAATAAATTTTACAATGGGTAAACAACCAGTTATATTTCTTTCACCACATAAAGACGTTTTTACATTAACTTAATTATATTTTGCATGTAACAAGTATCCATGCATCACGTAATGCATGAATAAACTAACACAAGTTTCGTTGTTTTAATTTAACTCGCAATTCTAAGATATATATAATTGTGCTAAATATTTGTGAAGAGAGTTTATTGTTCTTAAAAACTGTAAACATGGCGTTCTTACCATACTCTAGCAAGATTATTTAAGTAAAGGACAAAGAAAAAGTATATCATAGTGATAATGAAAAGATACCGTTTTGGGATATTATTCCAGGAACAAGCTCTCAGAAAAAAATATCACAGGTTCGGTTAATCTCACGTCAAACATAGCATGCAAGTATTTGTTTGTTTGCAGCTTAACGTTGGTTGCATTATCAACTCGGTTGTTGAATTGATTTGTGAATGTATTTCAAGATATATATATATATATATATATATATATATATATATATATATATATATATATATATATATATATATATATATATATATATATATATATATATATATATATATATATATAAAGACTAGCAATTTAGTTTCACATTTCAGCAAAGAGCTAAATCAAGTCGTAAAATGAGCAAAGAATAAATATGTACGTTAGTGCACTATTATGACATGAATTAAAGAATAGATGCAAGAATCAAGGCATATCAAATATGCCTGGTAATTATTCCTTTAACATGAACCTATATGAATCTAGAAAATTTATTATAGGAGAAGGTGTATTCTCCATCTAAGTTTCTACTGGAAGATTAGACATGACACGAGACTGTCTTTAGTTGTGGGGATGCTTTATGATCCTCTGCAGGACCACTGTCCTTGCCCTCCTAATGTCACGACTGCACATATCAGCTTGAACTCCCAAATCTTCAACATTCTTCATGAACACTCCAAGCTTTTTCTTGATCTCTTCTATTGCAACTTTCACAGCTCCTTCTTCAATGGCAAAATCCACATTACGCAATAGAGATTCAATCTCAATTTCTAGCCTGTCAATGAGAACCCTAATGCTGTCCAAGTCCTTTATAGCAACATAGGTTCCAGCCTGCATTGAGCTAATCACTTCCTTCTGCCCCTTCAATGCATTTTCATAGTTCTTCCAGAGGGAGTCCATCCACTTTCCCATTGATCCTATTGGGATCGATGTAGCAGCAGCTATTGCAGCTGCAACAGGTGGTGCTGCTATAGCTGCTGCAACAACGGAGCAGATCAAGACTGCAGCAAAAGTAGCCACAAAGATCATACTGGAAACCTTCCTCCAAGACTTGATGTATTTGAGCTTCTTATCAAGCTTGTTCTTCCTGAGTTGCAACTTCTCAAACATGAGTACCTGGTGCTTGTAAACAGATTGAAATATCTGGAAGAATTCTTCAGTGAAAGGGTCACCAGCTGCCTTGAAATTCTTAAATTCTTGCAATGTCCTCACGTACCGGTTGTCACCCAACCCTGATTCCTCCTCAAACTGTTGAAGAGCCACAAGGATTAGCAGCTGACTGTCACGAGAACGTTTGAGGCACTTTTCCAATGCAGTGCAGAAGTCCAAAGTTTGCAGACTGTTCTCAAAGTATTCCTCAACCAGTTCAAACAGTTCTTGACTTTTCCATATGTCTTTCTTGCAGTCCAAGATTACCTTCACAACTTCCTGGTTCATCTCCAGAAGGCACTCTGTGACTTGTTTTAGAGACTCAAATGAAAGGGCCCGAACTTCAACACCAGCAGCAAGAGTATTGATAACCTCATTTGTTCTAGCTTGAAGTGTGATGTCAAAGAACTGCAAATCAGAATCAAGCTTGCAAGCAGCCTCATAAGAACTCAGCTCAGTTTTGTAGTGCAACAATTCGGTGCCGAGGCCAACAGTAGAAGTTTCAGGCATCTTCTTGCTCATGTGACTCCCCATTCCGCTATAATTCAAATGATCTAATGACCAAAAAAAGCCAGAACTCAGAAGTCAGAATCATGTGCGATTAATTCCTTACCCAAGCAATCAAGAGAATGATAACCAAAATTACTATTTTCGGTCCAGAATTCACAGAAAAGAAAAGTGATTTAAAAGAACTGCTATCAGAAACATAAATATCATTCCAGTCACTCCAAAAAGACTATAAAAAGTGAATAAGAAAATTGAAACAGACCCAAATGGAGATTAAGAAAAAGTTGAGGCCTTTGAAAACGATAGAAGAAAAGGAATCCGGGACAAGGACAATGAAAGGCGATGGAGCAAAAGGTTGGTTTTTTGATTTTTGTGATGTGTGTGGGGAGAGAGGAAAGGAAGAGGATGAAGCAATGAAGTTGAGTTGGAGGAGGGTATGCAGAATCTTAAAGGCAATTAAAGCGATTAAGAACCAAGAAATGTGGGTGGGTTGAAATTATAGAATGGCTTGCACGCATGAGGAAAATGAGGTGTTAAAAGATGGAAAACGCTGCAAGCAACGAAATGATCCTTCTTTTCTCTCTTGAAACTGGACCCTGTTGTTCTGTGTCCCCCTTCTTCCCGTTTACACCACAGAGTGCACAATTTTAACGCGCAAAGCAACCAAGTTGGCGATGAGACGAGAGAAGGCGTCAGAAGCAACTTAGCGAAGCTCAAGAACCAGAAGAGCTAGCTTAACCTTAACACCACACATTTACTGAACAACCGACTAAGGTTGTTTGCTCAACAAGTCCCATGGCTGTCTCTAAACGAGGTGGGGCGCCCAAATTTCTCTGCTCAAATTAGTTTAAGGAAAATGTTTCTTCTTACAGCACCACTTTACAGAGTATTTTAATTATTACAAAAGTTATATTTGATATATATAAAAATAATAATAATAAGGTTTAATAGATTTCACCCTTTTATAATCCACCTATACACTTGAAATGATGTCATCTGGAAACGTCAACGTATGTTCAAAATCTTCACGGTTAATTGCATTTAACGGAAAGACGCTTTTATTGATTCAATTAAAACAAACCCCATATATAGAACCTCCAAACCTATTAAACCTAATAATAAATATAAAGCATGTGTGAAAATTTATTGGGCGTTAAATATAGTTGGATTGGACTCCAACCTTTTTTCTCCATATTTCATTTAGAATGGAAAAGTCACACAAAAACATACTCTCTCTCACACACATCCTTGCAAACATTTTATTAATATTTTATTTTATTTTTCATGTGTTTTTTATTGATAGGAATAAACCACTTTGTTTGTAAATTTACTATTTATGTACGTATTCAATGTGCAATTAAGTAATAAGTTTGTTTTCAGTCATTTGTGGTGATTTAGAAGAGCTAATTTGTAGGAGATGACTTTCATCTGTTTATACAAATTGGAAGAGATTTGGTAAGATGTATTAAAAGATAAAAATAACTTTGCATTTTATTTGAAACTATATTGTTCAATAAATGTGAAAAGATGAGTCTCATTTTATGGATAGAGAGATTTCCTGGATTCTCTTGTACATTATAACTTTTCACTTCAAATGAAAATGGTAGATTATTGTATTAAAAGCTCATCAATGTGATCGTTCTTTAAACTTTTTCATATGTCAAATGATTTATGGGAATGTCCCTCATATTGTATTGTTGAAACAAGTTGTATAAGATGATGTCAGAAGATGCTAATAGTTTAGGTGGTAGTTCTTTAAATTAGTCTTTCTAACAATTAATTATATGTAATATCCCATGGTTTACTATTATATGTTGACATTTAATTTGTTTTTTATATGTTACAGTTCATGTTTTATGGTTAACTAAATTGAAATGTTTTATTAAATTTTAGTATGTATTATTTTATTTTTTTGTTTATAATGATTAGAATGTTGTAATATTTCATGGTTTAGTACTGTATGTTGACATTTAACTTGTTTTTTATATGTTACAATTCATGTTCTATGTTTAACTAAATTGAAATGTTTTATTAGCTTTTAGTATATATGTATTATTTTACTTTTTTGTTAGTAATGATTAGTATGTTGTAATGACTTCATGAATGAATTATATATTTAATGATTTGATCATTTCTTAAATCTACTATAACACAAATAATTTATTGTGGGATATGGTTTTATTTTCTTTAAGTAAAAGGCAAAAAGTAGTAAAACACATAATGAAAAGTCACATACAATTCTCGTTAATGACTTACCTAAACAATAATATGTAAATCGATTACAGTAGACCAAGTGGTTCACATCCTCAGCCCATATGAAAGAATATGATGTTTACTTCTTTGTATGAAATGTATTGTGACCTAAAATCATGGTGTCATGGTGCATCGATGAATCAGATTGAACTTCATACAACCTATATTGTTTTAAGGTTTAAAATTTTTTGTGCAGTTTCATAGTCCCACTTATTATACTAGACTCGTTAAAGTATTTTACACAAACTTTAAAATTAGTTTTAATGGTCATATCTCCAGTGAGGTGAAACGGACAAATATTATAATTAAACCAGCAGATTAGATCACTCTATGGACTCGTTAAAGTATTTTACACAACTTTAAAATTAGTGTTAATGGTCATATCTCTAGTGAGGTAAAACTGACAAATATTATAATCAAACCAACGTATTGGATCACTTTATGCAATCCGTCATATGAAGGTTCGAAAGTTATCCTTTCAAATCATACTCGAAGGCCTTGAAGTTTTAAACTTTATGATTAGATCTAACCTGCACGGTTGGATGATTAGGATGTACTTATTCATATGTTGTCATTTTGAGATATAAATTTTGTTAAACTAACTCATGACATATTCTTTTTATATGGTATTTGAAAAATAACATTGTCACATCATATTATGCATGGTAAAATAGTAGACATTGATAATTTAAAATAATATAATCTATTACTCTCTGCCTGTTTTAGAGATAATTAGAATGAAAGCGTTCATCAATTTTAATTATCCAGAATGACGACATTTTCATAAAATATTTTTCACAATATTTCTATTATTTTTATTTCATACTTATTATTTTTTACTTGATTTTTTAGATTATAGGATAAGTTTAGTTAAAACAGCGTTACTTTCATTTACGTTGAAATATGAAAAAAAATGGGAAATAAATTTAGATATAATATTTTTATCAGGTTATCTGGTTAGTTTTTAACTTATTTTTATTATTTAAGAAGCTTGTTTAATCTGACTATAACTGTTTAACAATTTTTTTATGATAACTTTAAACGCCATTTGAAGTAGTTTTTTTTTTAATATTAACTTCTATTTTTTTTTATAATCATTCTATTTTTATTTTTTAAATATTTATTAAATATTCCGGTTACTTTTTTTTTCAACTAAAGTGAGTTATTTCTAACTAGCTTTGTAAAAGTTTTATGGAGTTCCAAAATATTTTATAAGCCTTTAATTAAGTTATGTAAAAATAAGATGACTAATATAAGTGTGTATGAGATAAAAAAAAAAGTTCAATTAGTTTGATATTTATAAGAATTAATTGATTATACTTGTAAGTCTCCTAAACATGATTTCCTGGGGCTTGTAGAAGAAATTTGAATAATCTTGCATTAACTAGAAAACAAAAATACTATAATTATGAACATAGCTTTAAAGTTGTAGTTGTAGAAGAGTATACACATATATAAACCAACCTATGAGTTGCTCCAAAAACGTTATCACTTTACGTAGCGCCCGAAAAACATACCACCATTTTTACATAATTAATAAAATTCCAATAATGTTTTTTTCTTTTCTCTACACGAATTTACTGATAATAAACGCAATAATTAGTTGTGATCATACACAAAAACATTGAACAGATAATAGTTTTTTTGTTTTTTCTTTCTATTCTTATTTACGACATCATATTGTGTGAGTGTTTGAAAGCTTACAATTATGTACTTTTCCAAGCAAAAAAAAATTATTGTTTTCACCTAAAACAGAAAACCAATTCGAATACAAACATATACCATTATTGTTATATATCCACCACGTTTCTTTCACTTTCTCTCTCAGAAAGTGTTAAGTATTAGATATTCATTCCATTAAAATAAAATTCATACGTAATCTTTATCTTAATAGAAAAGTGATTTGATAATTTAAAATAATTTGCTTCAACTATACACACTTGATTATGATCACTAAGATATTTTCATCATCATCATCATTGTCTGTATCAATTAATTTAACCGTTTACAAAACACAAATCGAATACATATTTTGGTTCCAAAACCAAACTTATCCAAACTAAATCAATTATTTTTGTAAAATAATTATAAGATTTTCACAATCTATCACTATCACTGAACTTGTCCAATATCATCGTTTCTTTCTTGTTCAAGGTAGGTGAATTGAACTTGCAGTAATAAATCCGTTGTGTCTTCAAACTAAATAGTTTTGCAAATGATTTAACAATAAAGCTTCTTACAAAGTCAATAAGTTTTGTCCAATCATACAAAATCGACTTGTAAGATGAAATTTGTATTTATATAGTTCAAATTTGTCTCATTTTAGATCAATGTAGAATTAAATTCCGAGAACAACTCGATAACAAATAAAGTGATATGTCCAATAAACACAAATCTCATTAAGATAAAATCTAATTCATAACTTTGATACTATATTAAAAAGTGGACTTTACACTTAATTTAACATTATAAAACTGATTTGTAATACAAGTTTTATACTACCTGTATATTTTAAATTATAGACTTGTCACTTCCAACAAAGCTAATGACAAAGGAAAATGTTCTTTTAACCATTTTTTTAACAATTTTTTTATAATATATATGTGCTAGTTTGTGATTGATCGGTTTCAAATATTTTTTTAAAAATAAATTCAAACAAACCAATAAAATGGTAACACGTGTTTTATTGTCAAAAAGTTGTTAAAAATAATTGTTAATAAAACATGATCCACTGACAAAATCATCATGGAAAACAAAATGAGGAAAGTCGTGTGCAAGGCATGCCCGCGTGCTCCGACCAACCAGGTGTTTTTTTAACGTAAAAATGAAATCTGAGACCTCGTTTTTGTGAAACGTGTTGCCAATTCATTGGTTTTCACTTTAAACATCCACGAGTTGAAGTTGATTGAAATGGATGGTATGTTGCTGACTTTACTAATTGTATTTGCTGACTATGACCCTATGTTTTGAAATATATGCACTAGATGCTTTGTATGTAGGCTTAAAACATAGAAAAATATGTTTAAGGGAACTAAAACTATACATTTCAATCTAAATGCTTTGAAGCAACGCATTTTCTTCACAATCTCCCATCACTTGCCACCTTCTTACATTTTCCAACCTTATTTTCATCAAATAAATCCCAATGACGAAGAACGGGGAAGTATAAGTAAGGATTTGAAGAATGAGTCATAGTAGGAGGGTCCGTAATCCATTAAGATTATCTGATAAATTTGGAGATAATTAAATATTAGATGTTGGAATATTTGAAATTAACTGAGATGATTATGGACGTTGACGGTTGTGATAATTGCATGTGTTATGTTATATAAGTGGTCACGTCAATCTAAACTCGTGACGTTTCACTTTGGTAGTGTAACGGAATGTGCTGATCCATTCATTATTATTATTATTTATGGAAACCAAAGCAATAATCACTTTATTTATCAAAAGCATACTACCTCAAAAAAATAATGTAAGTTAGGCACTCACATTCCTAACACGTGCATCATTTCGTTCAGTTAATTATAAGGTTGGTTCGTCAATTTAAATTACGCGCCGTCTATTATTTTATTTATTTATTATTAATGTTGTTTTGAAATTATCTTATTACTTGATATTGTTAATTTCTTCGTTCTTTGTAAATTATGGAATAATAATATAAATACATTTTGTTTTCTTTAACAAAAGTTCTCTACACACATTTATCATATCCCCTCAGCATTCAAAATTTTAACTAATTTCTCTTGAATTGTTTCTCCTTTTTTCTCTATGTGTGTATCTCCAATCAAATTCAATAGAAATAAAAAATCTCCATACATTTTAAATTAAGATTATAATAAATTATGTTAAGAGATAAATTTTAAATTTAATTTAATTTTATAAATTTAGTTTTTAAGATAGAATTTATATTTTGAGTAATCGTATCATGATACATTTTTACATTTATATGACACACAAAACAAAAGTAAAATAGTCATAAAAATATAATATTTTGTATTTTTTTTAAAAAAAAGTAAAAGAAATTTGTATGAAATGAATGTAAAAAATTTATCTATATCAAAGTATCATCTTTTTTATATTTTATTTATTTTAAGAACCATGATATTTTAATAACTTGTTGACATTAGATTATATGTTATTATTAGTCCATATATATTATATGTTATTATTAGTCCATATATTTGAAACACATGACGAACTACTATATAAACAATTGTAAAAAAAAAATAATTAAGAAAACATTTTCCTAGAATGCAAAACATTCACTAACGTTGTTGGAGATAATATCCAGTAAGGAAAAAGTTGTTTAAAAAAAAAGTAGTAATGGGGTTTGTATTGTAGTGTCCACTGTGAAGCTTCTTCTCCCATGGAACTTGACATGTGACTATGTTACATATTATTATACATTAAAAAAGCAAAAACCACCTAGAATACTGCGAACATGGAGTTATTCCATGAAAGCAAGAAACAAGCACTTGCATGCCCGTGATAGGTGGCCCCATACTCCCATGGTATTGCGAATCAGCCAGCACGCACTTTGTCACGGACTCGTATACTCTCTCTATGTATATAATAACTCTGAGACTTGCAATGAGAGTGAATGTGATAATAAGATTGAGCAGAGAAGTTAAATAGCATACTGAGAGTGATGGAGGCATGGAAGAAGCAGGTTTTGATTGTGATGCTGATGGTGTTGGGCATGGTGACGATCGAAGTGAATGCGCAATCGTTCTGCCGCATGCCGAAAGATGGGTTGAAGGCATGCTTAGCGAGTGTGAGTGGGGACAACCCTGTGGATCCAAACTCTGATTGTTGCTCAGCCATTGCAAAGGCTGATCTTCAGTGCTTCTGCCGCTACAAGGATTCGGGATTGCTCTCTCTCTATGGTGTTGATCCCAACAAATGCATGCAACTCCCTGTTAAGTGCAAGGTTGTCGACTCTTTCCACTGCTAGACCACCTCAACGTTTTTAATGTTTTTTATGCTTTCTAATGTTATGTTTGTTTGCTGTTGTTGTAATGATGCCATTTGCTTCTTTCGCCACTTCTTTAGTTTTGGCTACTTTCTGTGTACATCTTATCGTGGTTTGTTGTTGTTAATGTACTTGTCGTTTTCTTTCCAAGAGCTTTTCGTTTTTTTATGCCAAACAACTTCAACCAGATACTTATATTAATAATACAACAAAAACAAACTACAAAAATAAGAGTGAAAGTCACTAACGGATTAGAAATAAAATCAATTCATAATATATAAATAGATGCAAATTTCACTTAAAAATTCATTGTATCTTAACATTTCTAATCAACGTCAAGAAAAGAAAACAATCCTAGACTGAACAACCAAAATAAAAGGAAAATGATATTTTGATACTAATTTTTGACACTATTTTGACACTGCAAATGTGTCTGGACGATTTCAAATTAAAAAAAACTGATACAAAAACATATTTAGAAGAGAAAAACCAAAAGTTTTTTTTTAATTTGAAATTGTCCAACCATATTTTGACACGTGTCAAAATGGTGTCAAAAAATTGGTGTGAAAATATCATTTTCCAAAACAAAATTATTAGTTAAACTTATTAAAAGATACATGCTAGCCAAGTTATCCGAATAAAGGAATGAAAAGGATATGAGTTGAAAACATTCCCGACCGTGTATAACAATCAACTAGTGACCATAAAAGAACCTTATTGGACAAGTGAGTTGCATAAAATAATTAAATAAAAAACATAAAATTAGTGGATTAGAGATAACCATTCGCATTATCAACTCTCTGATTTCTCAATTAAATAAAATCTCTGTATAATAATTTATGTTGCAAAAATAATTGGGAGAATAATTTTTCAGTATAATAAGATGTTTAAATAACTTCGCATAAATAATTCATATAATAAAAAAACAATGGAAAGAAAATAAAAAGTAATGGAAAAGTATAATACATTTTTGTTCTTATTGTACATGTCACGTGAAATACATTTATTTTATGAAAGACCATTTATAATAGTTGTATTTATTGATCTTTTTAATAATTTATTTTGACATTTAATTGAATATCGCTATTAAAACAAATTATGACAAAGTACATCTGTACCAAAATCCTATACATGTTTTGAAGTAATTTATTATATAATGTGACACACACCTAGTAATTTGGACGATACCTAGTAATTTGTCTAACATTTGGGCTTGGAGTTTTACCTAAAAAATATCACAAGTTGGGTGAAAACGTGGGTGTACTAGAAGGTTCCAAATATCCGTTTAAATAAATATAAAATGAAAGAAAAAAAGGAAAATAATATAATTTAAATTAGGATTTGAATATATATTTTTAGCTCTAACAAATCATCAATTTTTATGTTTAATTCAATAATTATTTAAAAACAAATCATTTGATAATTCTTTTAATTTATTTTTTTAAAATTTAAATAAAATAATTTAAATAGCGCTTTTTGAAACTAAAAAATATTTGAAAAATTTTACAAGAAAAAAAATAAAATTTAGTAATTTATTTGGAATTAAATATATAATTAAATAATTAAAAGAAACTTATTTAAAAAAATCCTTTCGTTTTCTTTATTTTGTAAAACATGAGAAAATAACTATAATGTTATTTTCTTTTCTTTTCTCTTTCTAATAAAACAAATATTTTGGGCCGGGTTTCCTCTGTGCTTTTGCTTTCGTGGGCCCAACGATAATGGGCTCAGTTTGGGAACTCTATATATGTCTATGATAGAAGCAGCTTAAGCTGCAGATAAACCCTAATGTCTCTTTCTTCTTCGCTCCTTAAACTCTGTAGCAGCGTTTGGTTTTCCTTTACATTGTTGTTTCAGATTCTGATTTGGTTTTATATTTGGCATAGGCCTTCATAATCCCAGATAAGCTTCAGTGTGAAGTGCTTATTCTGATTCATGGGAGGCCGAAATTGAATCCTGGAAGTTTCGCTGATAAATGCCTATTTCTGATTCTTACATCAAGGCGTTTACTAGTAACTTTACCATACAAGTTCCTGTAAAATCATTCACATTCAAATGCCATTATTCATCCTTTCATTTTCAATTTTTTCTTAAACTTTTTAATACACTATTTCGGAGTTTTTGAACTAGGTTTGCTAAATTGCATTCTTGTTCGTTCCTCTATCTGTTCCAGAAATTGGCCATGATATTATTCGAACATTGCATAGGATCAAATGCCATTCTTTTTTGTTTTTATTTTCTACGTAAAGTTTTTGTTTCTATATTATTTTCAATACACTTTTTCTTTAGCTATAAAATTTTTCTTTCTAGATAAGATTGAGACATCTAGGGACCTTAGGGATTTCTGAACTTTATTTATTAATCATCTATATAAGAAATATATAATAATGGTTGGAAAAATATAATAATGGTTGGAAAAATTAAATAAGAGACTATAATTTTTTTACTATTCATAAATATTTATAATTTTTATATTTATTTATAACAATAAAACATTTATAATGTGATATGATACTAAATAAGAAAAAAAAGGATAGTAATAAATCAGGAAAGGTATTTTGTAAAAGCATTTCTTTATATTCTTTTTTTAATTTTAAAATGCATTTATAATAATTTTTTGAAATATTTTACTCTTTCAAATAAATGATAAGAAATAATAACGTAACTATTTATTAGAACAAAAATTATTTTCTTTGTTCTTGCAAAACAACCTCAAAAAATAAACCTACAATTCTTTCAATTACAAAAGAAGAATGTTGTAATTAACAGCTCTCAAATAAAACATGAAGAAAAGTGACCAAAGAAATATATTAGTCACAGAAAAGATCAAATTTAACTTTTAAATTCGTATATATGAAATCTTAAATCATGATGAAAAAATAGCCTCGCAAAAACCCATTATAAACATGAAAAAAAAAATAGATACCTTACTAATTTTTAAGTATGGTTCAATTTTGTTTTGTTAGTGCTACGGAGAACGTCAAGCTAATTTCACAAGGAAATTATAATCTTTATTGTTTTTTTAAATTTGAAGAAAAGTCATAGGACTCACCAACTAGTTTATTAATTCACAAATTTAGTTGAGTTTACCGAATTCACGATGAATTTAACAAGTCTCCTCCAAAAACAAGTTTAGTATCGAATTAACTAACTTGAAAGATGTGTGGAAACGTAAAGTAAGACGGTTCAACTTGAATCACGAGTTTGATAACATGATAACTCATATTGCCACCTTCACTAGCCAGTGGTGTTGATTACTCCAAACATAAACCAATGTCAAAATCCATAAATTTAACTTAGTTATAACATCCCTTCAAACAGTGTAAATGATTATTTTAAAGCTAATTCTTAGATCTCAAAAAAGACGGCTAGACAAATAGGCAAATCTTTACAGTTAAATATCACAAATGATGCTTACTGTAAAATAAAAATAGTATGACGTGAGAATGCAAGGCCAACTAAGAGGATTTAAGAAAGTAACGCATCTATCATAAATTAGAAACCATACGTTTATATCATTGCCTAATCAAAATTTTCGAACTCAAAATAGGTCCGTACTACAGACTACAGTATCTTCAAGCAAAGGTTCACATCTACTACTTGTTGTATAGATGAACGGCAGTGAAGACGAAGAAACCTGCCATCTGCATCACAATCAAAAGATTACATTACCTAAAAGCCATTTAGAGATAGAACAGAACATACATAGACATAATACCAACTTCACAACTGAATTACAGAACCTCCATGCAAGGAAAACAGGGACATTAACAGAAGGGCCAACCATATTTCATCAAAACTGTTTAAAGCAGTTCAGTCATTTGAAGAAAAAGGTGAACTCTCCCATTTCCATTTTGAAGGGAATTATTAGGTGGTTTAGAACTCCGAACCACCTCAGTTACCACACAAGCTTCAAGTTAGCTGCTTGGTTGAACTATTTTTCCAATCGTGTACAGAGATCATGTCCCAATTTGTAGATTAACTTAATCCAACGAGAATGAAATAATGGGAGA
The DNA here is from genome assembly GCA_036885675.1 of Vigna mungo. Lineage (NCBI taxonomy): Eukaryota > Viridiplantae > Streptophyta > Magnoliopsida > Fabales > Fabaceae > Vigna > Vigna mungo. The sequence continues at coordinate 34,061,508 of CP144694.1, forward strand.
GAGATCCTTACCATCGAAAATGCTGCTCCATAATAGGGATAAGCTGCTGGTATAAATCTTTCATATTCATTGTGTCTGAAGGGACGAACAGGAATCTACATGGAAAATTCAACATTCTTTATAAAAACTGTTTACAAGACTCTGTTTATTATAATGTATTTACTCCAGCGAAGAAGTTTCACAACTGATGCCAAAGATTAGCATTCAAGCTGATTTAGTAGGAAGGAACTCTAATTTGGCAATTAATTCTGAAATACAACTGCTTGAATTGTATACGCTTGGAAAAACTACGTACCATAAAGGCAACTTTAAAGAGATAGTCATCAGAAAGAGATTCTTAAATACACAACGGCGCATGTGTTACTGTGTTTGTAAAGTTTTTATATACGGATGCATGCAAAGATGTAAAACACAAGTGAATCTAAATGATGCAGGAAAGGGGGGTTTTGGTAAAATGGCACTTAGAAATACAAAAAAATAATTTAGAGCACCAGCAATTACCTGCTTTGATAGAGATAAGCTTGTATATCCTAGTTTTTCGTACTCAACTTTAAATTGGAAAACACCATAGACATCTGGAACCTTAAATGATGTGAAATAACGGCCCTGAAAGAGATCAGACAATCCAGTTAACTTTACATAAGGGTTTATTAGAGAAAAATGAGTATGGCCATTAAGAAATTTAAAAGCACCTTCCCATTAGTCGATAAAGTCTTCAAGACATAGGGGCTCATCATGTAAAATTGCACTTGAACATCATCAGCTACGTAAGGCTCCCAAGATGTCCCAGACCACTCGAAAATTTCAACAGAGAATTCCTTTACAACAAGATTGGGCAAATGAGTGGCAACAGAAAGAAATGTAATAATTAGAGAAAACGTGACGAACAATATATCAAATTTGGAACATTTTGATCACCAAATCATCATTGATCCTATAGATGGCTGGTTCACTAGCTTCCCCAACTTTGTGATGTTGCAACTGCAATGCCTGTATATATCAAAACATGATTAGTAGTAATGATGCTTGAGATGTCAAATATCAAATAAATGAAGAATGACAATAAAATTGTCTTCCGGATCTTTTTCTTACCTTGAGGTGACCTCTTTCATGGAAAACCCATTTGCTAAGTTCGGTGAAGAACTGCTCATTACCTGACTTTTCATGTCTGTTATTTCAAAATCAAAAAAAGAGTTAGCAAGTATTTTTTTGCAGAAACTATTTCACTAAAATCAAATTTTAGGTGGGAAAGACAGTTCACAGTATGTTGGGCGTAGTGCAAGAATTGTGCAATATTGCCGATAGAAACCATATATTGATAATATTAAGAGAGAAGGCAGCCTAGTAAAGCAGTGAAAAATTGACAGAAAACAGAGAGTAAAAAAAGGATTAATTCTTTACTCACTTGGTTGGACTCCCAGCCTTCTGCACACCTGACCTGAAAAATCTGCAGAAAAATTCCAGTTTACAGAAAAATGAGCTTCAGATCTTACATATTAGTAAGTACAAAACAACCCTGATAGACTAGTGAGCTTCCCTACCGGTTGCTGAACATGCTCAATGAGCCAGATACCAATATCCGGGCATTATTTCTTGCCTACCAAAAAGAAAAAGAGGAGAATACGTGAGGAATTACTGCAAAGGTTCCCAATTAAAGTCCACAAAAACATGCAATGAACAGCAAAATGTTTCTAGCACATTAAATGAAACAGGTTATTGTATTCTGTAAACTTAACAACGGATATTTTGAAACTACCTTTTTGTTTATAACTACTGTATATTGTACTACCAAAAGGGTAATAGCAATTAAAATAATGAAAATAACATCAAGAATCAGGCCTTGCTTGTCTATTTCAAATCCATAAGAGCTAGGGTGTGTTAAAAGACAACCAAAAGTGAACAAATGAGGGAAGTAAATAATACACACACACACAAGCAATAAAAGTGGACGATGAAATAATATACCTGTATGACTGAAACTAAAGAGATCGAAGATCCAGTGAGTGATGGAGGACTTGTCAGTTTAGATTTTGGGTTAGCAGAAAAGGCTGAAGGAGATGCAGAGAGAGCTTTCAACACCTGGATTGAAACAAGAAAAAGTGTAACCAAACAAAATGTAAACTTATAAATGCAATATGGCTAATGCCAACATGTGAACTGTGATAAATAAATATTACCAGCCTATTGGTAGGATTTAGTGAATGCCCAATCCCTTGGAAAAGTACTGGAGCCTGTCATATGTAGTGAGAAAATTCAGAAAAGAACACTGCAGTGTGCAAGAAGCATTTGCACTAACATACAAACCTCACCCCATTTAGAAAAAGGACAAAAACGGCAAAGGAATAAAAACCATAAACTTTATGACCTCAAACAATAGTGCAAGCATAAGTGCTTCAAACACTCAGTGTGCTAAACACAGTTCTTAACAAATTTAACAATTCACTTGCCTCAATCTTTTTGCTTCCCAATATCACGTCAGACTTGATAAAATCATCACTAGCAATCAACGTATGATCCCCTTCAGTAGCAGATACTGCATATCCAGAATGATCCACAACCATGGCAGCCAGATCCTAGAAAAAAATACTAGCAAAGTGTAGGGCTTGAAAGTTGAATGCGCTAACATAACATACAAATAACACCTAAGGAAATTACAGCACCATTAGTAGCAAATCAGGCCCAATTGGTCAAGGTACATGGGCGGGGAGTGAGGCTACTGATCTTACTGAGGATCAGAGGCCTAAGAGAACGACCATGCGCCCTCATGGTTGCGATGGTTTGTCCATCAATTAATGCATTGTAATTTTTCTCTTTTCTTCTATTTCATTATGTTTGTAATTTTGTTATTCTGTCAGAAACCGTTATGTTTGTGTGGGTGCAGTTTGGCATATATGTTAATGGATGGTAAGAAGGTTGCCGGCAAAGAATATTTAGAAAACCTATTATTCTCCTACGCATTTCTAGAGGTTCCTCCAGGCCTCAAACTCAGAAATTTCTTCTTAATTTCGTTTTGGATTCCCTTCCTTATCGTTTGAGTTGAAAACACAAAAATAACAACAACTACGCAAATTACAGGACCGTAGTACTGGAACACGACAACCATATAGGAAGGAAAACCATCTACACAAAATCAATTCAGCTAATAAGATCGCAAGAACCTCATCGAAGTCCACTCCACACTCGGTGGCGATTTCCCTGATTAAATCAGAAGCATTGCTATCAGCGGCAACAATCAAATCATGACCCGAATCAACAAAATCCAAAATTGCTGCAGCATCAATGGATCCTCCAAAACCTATTAAAACACCTTCGTTTCAGCTAGATAAACATAAAAACTTCGAAACACAGACAAACAAAACCCGCATATCCTCGAGACCCACTAGCAAAATGCCAACATAAATCAAGATCTCAAAAGCTTTCAGAAAAAAAGGAAAAATCATAGCAACGAGGGGTGGGGAATGGAAAACTCACGTTCAACGGTGGGGGAAAAGAGAATTAGGGCATCGTAGAGATACTGGCCGTATCTCTGAAGCGCAATTTTGGGGTCATCGGCAAGGTGGAAATGGAGATCGAAGCCTCGAGATTTGAGGGAGTTGAAGAAGAGAGAGTGTGAGGATTTGATGGCGAAGTCATCGAGCAAAACGAGGACGCGCCGATCCGAGGGTCGCTCTGGGGTGAAGGAAGTGCAGAGAAGAGGAATGAAAGCGAGGAAGATGAAGATGAGCTTCGACATTGCTACCAACAACACTGCCACACCTCTCTCCACTGCGAGTCAATCACAGACTTTCTCGGAGTCCTCTTCTTCTACCGTCATCTTTCACAAATTACCTTTTTCAGCCCCTTAATTAATCAAAATTATCATTTTCCCCATAGTTAATGGACTCGGGCCGCTACAGCCCAATTCTGCCTCCACCCCCATATGTTTCTTCCTGCACTCCCGCATAAATAAAACTTTTAATTTTGTTCTTTTTTTATTGTGCAAAAAATAATTGCACAATTTAAATTTATTTATATAGATTATAGGAAGAAACCACCCAGAATGTACTGTGTTAGATTAAGTTTTTCCATTGTATTGGATTATTGTATGTATACGAAATATTGTTACATCAAATCATTATAATTTTAAGATGTACTTATCTTTTTCTGAGATAAAGTCTGTAGTTGTTTTTTAATTTCTTTATTTTTTTAAGCAAACAAAATATGGAATAATTATTATATTTAAGTAAGTAATTATAAATGAGTCTTCGTAGGAACTTATAGTTATTTACTTAAATATAATAATTATATGTATCCGTTTATATGCATTCCATATACATGTGGTCAAGGGAAACAGTCATCTACATTTTCAAAACAAAGAAGCACAGAACACACGTGTCAAATTAGGAACCAAAAGACCAAAAAGACCCTGTTTTTAAACAGGTGTCGACATTTTAGACGGTAATAATATAATAAAAAATGTATTTTTAGTAATTAGTCCTTGACACAATTTATTTTTAAAAAATGATTAAAAAAAATGGTTAAAATATCATATTCCTTGACATCCTATTCCTCCATTCTTCAACGAATTAACGGGAGCACTTTCTGCAATTCGTTAAAACATCTATTCCTGGAAAAACAAAAAAACATTAACAATTTCTGAATCCCCACCAAGAATACCTCAATTATAAATGTATCAAACATAACAGAATGACGAACATGAAGTTTACAATGTGTACAATTCATGAATATCAGACAATGTGTTAAGAAACAACAGAAACTATGTTGTTCTTAACATTTGTCTCGTGATGATTAATCTTGTAGAAATAATAAACACAACAATTGAAAATCCTCGTAACACTGAATGAGAATTGGAAAAGCCAAGTTCAGTGGCTTAACTTCTTGACTATTGTGGCCATGTGTTTTCCTTGATACTCTGCAAGGGCATGTTCTGTTTGACTAGCTTGCCTTGAGCCATCGCCAGCAAAAACTCCAGCTCCATATGGTGACCCACCTCTGATTGAATCCATTTCGAACATTCCAGCACCAAAGGTGTAACCAATAGGAACATACAGCATTCCATGGTGGACTAACTGTGTGATTGCTGTCCATCTATAATAATAGTCATAAAAAGCAATCTTAATCATTCTTTGTCTGTCTGTCTCCCAATCATCATGCTTACCATTAAAACACCAACAGTACTACATAACTATAATTGCTAGGTTTCACTGCTTCACACTACACAACAGTGCATATGCTATTGCATACAACTTATTCGCTCAATTGTCTCTGACAGGACATTGAACATTTTCAAACGAGGTTTGCTAAATTCAAAGTAGTTCAAAACCAGCTTTTACAGCTTTTATTCATGTATTTTAAATCTAATTTCATCTCACAAAACTATCTTCTAAACTGAGATTTATACCATATAATGTAATTTATATTTTCTCATCGATATTGACTATTTCTAACATGCATCAATCAAGGCTGAAATAAAGGTTTTTTTTTTTTTTTTTTTTCTTACGCGGTTGTTTCTTGACCTCCACCCTGTGTGCCAGTGCTGACAAAGAAGCCAGCAGGCACTCCTGCCAGCTTCTGCTCTCTCCACAACTGACCTGTTGAATCGAAAAACGCCTTCATCTGTGCTGCCATGCTTCCATACCTTGTTGGAAATCCAAACAGCAAGCCATCAGCCTCCACCAAGTTTTCAGCAGATATGAGTGGCACCGAATCATCCTTCTCAGGTGCCTTCATGAGTTGCAAGACCTCCTCCGGAAGTGTCTCCACCACACGGTACAACACCCCTTCAACTCCTTCAATTGAATCAACCCCTTTCTTCAAGGACCTTGCCAATGACTCCACATGACCATAAGTTGAGTAGAACACAATGAAAACTTTCAGCTTTTTCACTGTTGCTGTTGCTGGTGCTGTTGCTGTTTCTGTTTCTGTTGCTGTTGCTTCCCCCTCTTGGTTTGTGGTAATTGGATCATTTGCTGGGATTGGAATTTCAACACTAACTGGATCTCTTTCTGATACAGAAACTGGTGCCTTTGTCTTGCTTGGAAAGCAACCACCTCCTTTCCCCATTGAAATTCAAGTCTCTGAGAATACTGTCGTTGATGAAGATTCTAAAGTATAAGGCTACTCTTGTCTTACTTGCCAGACAAGATACAGAGACAGATATTGGAAGAAGAAGAAGAAGGAAACAGATAGAATGGAATAAAATGTTGGTTAACTTCGCATCATAAGTCTTCCTAAACTGCAATAACAAAACAAAAAGAAAAAAGCAGAAAAAGGAAGAGAGAAAACGTGTAACGTGAAGAAGATTGGATTTGACTTTACCTACGAACTACTTTAATTATTAAAATAACATGAATTATAAATTGGCTATTGGCTGGCATGCTACTTCTTGAATTGTTAAGTCAATAATCACTATCTTCAAGTAAAAGGGTATATTTAAAGGATAATAATACTTTAAACATTTTTTTTATAACATTGTCATTATGTTATTGGGTTGGTGTTTATGATTATTATTATTGATTGTGGAATAATTTTGGACCAATCACATAATGATACGTAGATAATGTTAAAAAATATTATTAAAGTATCATTATCTATATTTAATTTATCAAATAATTACAAGATTTCATAAAAATAGCTTGAACACATTGTTTTTTTTTCTGGTTTATTTGTTGGTGAAAGAGTGCAGTGTGGCATCTTAATAAAAACTATAGCAGCCTAATTAGACAAAATGGAAAGGAATCAAATGATAAGTCTGGACTCACAAGATGTTAGTTGGAGCCTCTAAGAACATATTAGTAAATGAAAGTTCCTTTTCATTGACAGTTTCAAAGTGCTATTTCTTAAAGGATAATATTTCTTTTTTAGTGGTCAGGAGATAGAAACTGAAACTCTGATTATTCTTTTCCTTGACAGATAGCAATTAATTTCTATGAAAATAATATATTAGTTTCCTCAATGATGTGTAACAAGCCATTATTTTAAAGCAATTATTAGTAAGTTATACCTAACTCTCGGAGTTGGGATTATTCCTTGCACAAATGCAAGTGCTCAAGCTTTCAAATTTTAAGTCTACAAAAGACTTCTTTTTTCAAACATCATCATCATTTTCAAACATAATTCATAATAACTTATCCAAACTTTCACGCATATACTTCAAATCAGTTTAGTAATTTTGCATTGTTCTTTTTATGTGTTTAACACTGGATATTGATGCAATTTATACCTACATATTCTTTCAAATGGATCAATCCATTTTGGTGTTAAATTCTCTCTAAGATTGTGAGAAATGTTTCCACAAAAAGAGGCTGCATACCTTCACAACTAAGTGACAAGTATGATTTTTGTTACAGTTTGACTATTATGTTATAGGTATAAATAAAGTTCCACATCACATAAAATAAGATATGGATATGGATTTATATACACATAAGATACTTCAATTGATAAAAGATTTTTTGGAATGATACCAAAAGCAAATCCGTGAAAGTTTGTTCCAAAATGAACAATCTCTTATCAATGTGATGTTTTTTTTTTCTCACGAATTTGAATATTCTTAATATGTGTTTCCTTTTTTATAAGAATAAATATATATATATATATATATATATATATTATTTTTCAAATTGATAGCAACAACTCTTAATAATAATCACACAAGTAATGTATTAGTAATGAAAATTTTGTTGACAAAGATGACACATAACATATGTAATAAATATCATGTAAAATTACTATAATATTGTCATCATGAATTTAATAGAAATAACTATATTAACTATTTATTTTATATAAAAATAAGATCAGATTAAAGATTCAAAACGAGATTGGGAAAATTATTACAATACTCACAAAAAAAAAAAATCCATTTAGCCTTAAAACTACTAGTTATCTTTCTATTTTTCTTTTTATGATTTTGGTATTAACATGTGACGTGTTAGAATTTTTAACCAATTTTATTTATTTCGTTGTTTCATCTTTTGCCATCAACCCAATAACGAGTTGGTCAATTCTCTCTCTGTTTTTTTTTTACTCAATTTTTCTTCCTAATTTTCTATCAAACATTAAATCGACACCACTCTTCAATCTTTTTCCTCTAAATCAAAGACTTTATGTGGGTTCACCTCTTAATTTAAAGGTTGAGATACCATTTTATCATAATTGATCAATATAAACGCTTAAATTTAATATAATAATTTTATCATGTTATTTAATCATTAAAATTAACAAATAAATTAATTAAACAAATTTGAAAATGTCAGGAAGTATCTGGTTTTGATTATAAAATGTATTATAGAAAAAAGCTGAGAAATGAGAGTTCTCTCATAAGGTCAAACAAAGGGAATGGCATGAGTTAGAAATAGTTACGTGCGAATGTTTATCGATACTTTTAATTTTATAGCTTTAACTAGATAGCTCTAGTTATAATAAAGTTAAATTTGATTTTTATATTTAATCTTTTTTATTATTTTTCTTGTATTGAATATCATTTTACTTTTCAATTCCTACATGCCTATATGAAAATAATTCTACTTTATTTGATTTGGTGATTTCTTGTAAAAAAAATATATTTAAACACACTGATCTTTATTTTGATATTCGTAGAAACATATTTTAGCAATATTATGCTTTCAATAATCAGTATCGAAACTAATTTATCTTTCTTATATATATATATATATATATATATATATATATATATATATTTTTTTTTTTTTTTTTTTGTGTAAATTAGAGAAAAGGAAAAACTATCAATGGCTACACTTTTTTAAGTGGAGTGGGTGGAAATAAGAGAAAAAAACGAATAATATAAATAATGAGTTGGTGGTGCATTTAGAAATCTTGGGGTTGCAGAAGCAAACCCAGTCCAGATCTACATGTGCCCATTTTACATTACCACTGATGTGGCCACATGAATGACATGAAGAAAACTTCCATTAACTCACATAGAATATTAAGTTCATTAAGTAATATATTTAAAATTTTATGTTAAATAGTTAATTATAGCTTAGATAAAGATTGACTGAACCATAAATAAGTGGTATAAGATTACTTAATAATTTATCTATTCACGGGCTTTTAACTTTTTACATATAAAGAATACTTTTATTTAAATAATTTAATACTAAATTTATTTTATTGTTTATATTTTGTTTATTATAACTAAGATCATGCAATTTAAATTGGTGTATACATATACGAATGTTGAAGATTTTATGAAGAGCTCTTTATAGTTACTCCTTTGAAGTGGTTTAAGAAAAAAAATAGTTTATATTTACTTTAATTTCAAACTTAAAATAACATTATATGAGTATAAAGATTAAATTTAATTGAAATTAGTGTCAAACTAGACGTGATCACTCTTTGTTAAGTGAAAAAATTCACTAAAACTGTGGTTGATATTAAATCAAATCATCCAAAATGTTTAAATACTATGAATGGATTTGAGTGTATTAATTGGATTAAGTTTTAAGCTTAAAATGGAGATTTTATTATAATGATTTACAAAATCAGTTATAATTAAATTCTTAGATTTTCTAAATTCAGATAATTGATTTAGAAGGATTCTTAAACTTTCATGTGGATGAACATATATATAATAAAGTGCAGTAAAAGGATGGTAAAATCAATCTCAATACTTCTCACAGTTTTTATTTGAAATTTTAATGAAGTTAAAATCACTTTTATAATTATAAAGCTTAAATAGATTTAGTTATGCAAGTAAACATTTATTTCCTGCTTTGCAAAGGGTAAAATTATAGTTATTATTATCTTAAAAAATATTATCCTTTAAACATTTTTGTTTAAAGTTTTAAGCCTACTTTGCCGATGTATTTTTTTTTCAATAAATAATCATTTTTTTGTGTAATTAAAAAGGAAAATAACTAGCATATATACAATTTTAAGTTGATCAGTGAATATTTTATTAATAATTATTGAAAATAAAATACAATATTATAAATAAATTAACTTTTATCATCTATATCTGTATATTTATACTTATATATAAGTAGATTCCTCCTTTTTAGTATCCACATTTATTTTCAAAATTTATCCTTTAAATATATGTTTTTTTAAATTAAAATAATTATTTTATCAATTTTACTTTTCAAGTGATTATTTATATTTATTTGACATTTTTTTAAATTTAATTATTTTTTAATTATAAAACTACCTACAAAATAAATAAAATAAATAAAAATGTTTTATTATAAAATTACAAAAATTATTTTAATTTTATAATTACAATAATAATAATAATTTTAATATTTTATTGTTATTATAGAAAAACGTGAACACACATTCCTAATGTGTTTTTCCTAGTTTAAAATAACTTAAATTATAAATATATTATACGTTGTTCTGTTTTTCATTAACTAGTCATTATATTATGCAATTAAAGAAATAAAAGAAATTATAAGAAAGAAGATAAAGTATTTAATGCTTATTAAATACTTTATATTTATTGTATTTAATGTTATTGGAAAAAATATTTATTGTGACGTTTTTTTTTTCTTAGTTTAAGAATGAAATCGAATTTTAACAAGCACAAAATTCTTCTTGTTTGACAGGTTTAGAAAACACTTTCATTCTCAGTTATTCTATTATTTTCACATATATCTTCATGGACAGGGATATATATATATATATATATATATATATATATATATATATATATATATATATATATATATATATATATCACAGTATAAATATGAAAAGTAAATAGTAAAATACGAATTCAACAAGGTTTTCGAATTTGTTTATATCATACAGTTCAAAAGTTTCATAAAGGAAGTAAATAATTTCATTCCTTAAATATGAATGTTCATACACTTTGGTGGAAACCAAAATAGGACATGCCTATGAATTTTTGCAAACAGAAAAAAGAGTTTTTAATAAAATACAGCAATGTTGTGAATTAAATGTGATGGTTTATTTATATATATTAATGTAACGTATTTTGGATGAATATAAGAAGAAGCATGCATATTCAATAGACAACAAGTTCATAAGTTTCCTAAGCACTTGCTTTGGCGCCACATACACAGGTTTGTCATCTTCTTTTTCTCTCTGATTTTGATGCAGACACAAGACATGTTTATTCATTTTGGTTTAAACATGAAATCTGTTTTCCACGTTCATCTTTCAGTTATGTTTTCTGGATGTTAGTTTTTGGTTTATCACGTCCTCATATATAGCAGATAGACCAAAATAAAAACAAAAACACTCAAAGCAAATTGTGTAAACTGAATTTCGGTTTCTGGTGAAATTTATGATACTTCTAATTTGGATGGCTTATGATGTTGAAAGATCTTTTCCTTTTATTCTTAAACTGTGTAAACTCGGTTTTTGTTTTTGGTGAAATGTCTGTTTGTACAAGATTCATTCTTGTGGTCTTACTCTTGACGGGGATTGACTTAAGATGTTGAAAGATCTTTTTCTTTTCTTCTTAAACGTGTTTGTGCCTTGTTAATCCAATATTTTCCTCTACATCTTTGGAATCAATGTTGTATCAGTGAATTTATAGTTGGTTTTGAGGAGCATTTTTTGTGCTTACATGGTTTGAGGAGCATTGTTTGTGCTTACATCGTTCACTTTGAATTTTGGTTGGAAGTCTAGATAAAGTCAATTTAGAATATACAAAAGAGTGTAAATCTCACCTCACAAATTTAGACCATGTTATTAGAGACATTATTAGGATTTATCCTAGCAATATTTATTGTATGTTGAACATATTGTTCCATTTCTGTTGGACCGTTATCGGACTACTCATTTGTCTAGTCTTACATATGAGATGTATATATCTCGACGTGAGAGTGAGGTAAGTTACACTTAAAATCCATTTTTTAACATAATATTAGAACCTATCTTAGGAATATTTGTTATTTATTGAACATATTATTTTACTCCTCTCAAGCTATCGGACCATGTCTAGTCCTACATACAAAATGTACATACCTTGGTACAAGGATTGAGTTAGGTTTAAAATCCACTTCTTTATTAAAATTCATCCTATCAATATTTATTGTTTGTTGGATATATTATTTCATCTGGTCAATTTAAATTATACAAGTGAATGCAATATGAAAACTGAAATCCATTTCTTAATGACTTATATTTAGTCTCCTTATTTCAGTAATAGGATCTATGAAGACTTATTTAGAGAAAAACAAGACAGTTGCCAAGCCTGGTCACAAAAGTTCTGCCCACATGAATGTAAGCAGACATGATATTTACCATCTCTACTGAATTCTTGTTTCTGCAATCTTCCGACATTCTCTTGTTTTAACCCAATTTTCTTTTTCTAATAGGAAATACGAAACCTTCCCAAAAGCCGAACTCCTTGGTCTACTTCTCAGGTATCAGTGTTTTATGTTTTTGACACATTTTATACTTGTTCTTATTGAAAACAAACAGCTGACAAACTCATAATTTTTAATAGGCTTCCGTTTTTCATAATTATGGGTCCACTTCAACTTCCAGTTTAACTCCAGCTAGTCCTCACTTGTATTCCCCATGGTTGGGGAGTCAGGTAGTGATATATGTATTCATGCATAATATAGCTGATTCTGTGCTTTGATTATGATGAAGGGACTACTCACGTGTCTTGTTTTCTTCTTGTATCTTGTTTGATCAAGATGTGGAATAGGCCAATTCAATATGGTTCTCTATATCAAAGTAGTTCGCTCTCCAATTATCCTATGATGGCAGCAAGGGTAACTATAATTCCTCAGTCATTTGATAAGTTTATTTAGCTACATGATTTCTGTTAAATTGAATTGGCCAGTAGCTTCAGATTTTATGGATTGTACATGTTCTTTTATGGAGTATGACGTTGTTGGTACATTTAGCAATTGTTAATGTATTCAATGCATGGTTCTTCCCTTCCATGATGAATGTGTTTGTATATTCAAAATTTTGCAGGTTGGTCAGAGTTCTCTATTAGCTTCTCCGAATACACTACAAAGGACTTCTGCTGAAAACAACATGCGTTTCAAGAACCATTCTTACAAGAAGATCTCACAACCTACAAGTAACGTAACTCCCAAAGCCAAAGAAAATGAAAGAAGGCCTTCAATCCAAGGAATCAACTTGAAAGGATCAACAAAGAGGTACGTTTGTTCTGCTGGTGAATATCTCCATTACATTTTTCCAACCGTTTCAAAGTTTGTGCACGGTGTGACCAGTGAAAGCAAGCAAAGAACTGCTGTAGTCAATGATAATAAGAATGACGGTGGATCAACAAAGGTGGATATACATCTTCGCAATGTAAGAAGAATTAGAGAAAATGAATTTCTTTGATAATAGTTTTCAGAAAGTGTTACTGTTGCTCCATTGAATTCTTAGTGATGTCTGCTATTTCCTGCTGAACTGCATTTACCTTGACAGGGAAGTAACAATACAAAAGAACAAAGAAAAAGAAAGACAGAGCAGACATCATCCAAGATCTTAAGTATAAAAAGCATATATGAGGTGACAATATGATTAAGTTGTTTCATCTGTTTCTAGTTTAAATTTTTTACATTGAACACTACTGTATATTTTCTGCATGATATATTTTAAAGTTATTTTCACTGTGTTTGAATATTACAATCAGATATAAAATATGATTCAACATTAGGAGACTCATGATTTAATTCTAGACTCGAGATAACCTTGTTTTTTTAATGCAATATCCATTTTGTCACCGTTTATATTTAGAACTCATAAACACCAGTTATTTAATGAGACATTAAAAACATGTAACATCTTCAGCTGTATGGTTCAAGATGCTTATGATATTTGGTCCTTTCAGCGGCAGGATATTCGTTCAGCTAAGCAACAACAATCCAGGATGATGCCTGGAACTGGTATGTTTGAAGTTAAACAATTTGTCATTTAAGAATGAAGAAAATTAAAGTTTGATGAACTGAGATTTGATCGGTGGGAGGTGCCAAGAGTGTGACTCGTACTGAAAATATCAATGCTGATGATGAAATTACAAATATTGAAACAGATAACTTCGAAGCAAATCCAAGTGATCCGAATCAGAATTTGCATATAGACCTCAGTGCATCTTCCGCTAATCCTGTACTTGAAGAGGTACTAAATTTTTCTGTGTTATATGTCACATGTGAGCTTTAAGGTTAACCTTTCTATATTAGGAAAGGGAATCAATGTTCTGAACGAAAGCCTAAGATAAAGGGAAAATAAATTTAATAGACCAGCTACTGCACTGTAAAATTTTTCCTATTGGATTAATATGATACATATTTGCATATCTAAAGTTGATCTCCTGGTGCTTAAATAAGAGCCAGTTGCAAAGGTCTAAGGATCATGTTGAAACACAAAGCAAACAAAAGGAAAAAGGAGTAACATGGACTAGCTCCATTTTTTCCAATCATAGATATATATATATATATATATATATATATATCATAAATTCGTTAAATCTAGAAAGTTCTTTCTAATATTCTCCCAAAAAGAAAAAACTTTCACACACAACGTTTATAATATTACAGGAAATCTGTACTTACCAATTCAACTGTAATGAATCAGAAAGGAGAATCTTACCATTATTTTACAATTGTATGCTATGATTTATTCCATATTTAAATTTGTTAAATTCCTTTAAAGCTACACCATTTATATGGTCTGGTTTATTCAAGTATCATCAAATCTACATGCAACCCAGTGTGGCTTGTTGCATGGGAATATTATCATTTTCTGATTGAATGTTTATACTTTCTAAATTAGCGTTCAATTTTGCACTGGCTTTGCTTTTTCTACATCTCATTCCTTGTCACTTAAGGCCATTCTGATGAAGATATGCCACCATTATCGTTATTGCATTCTGAAGAGTATGGAAATGTGAACTACAGTGAACACGAATTTCTTAGATAAATACTTGCCAGTGGTTTCTCATTTTAATTCTTAGGGATGGCCTACTGCTGAGCTCCTTTTACTTTAACAGGAAAGCGATGATACAAAAGAACAAAGAAAAAGGAAGGCGATGAATAAATCATTTAAGAGACCAAAGAAGATCATGAAGGTATACTATACATGCATATTTATTGTACAGTAGATATCCGTACACTGGCCCGTTAAGCATGTGTCTCGAACTTCTGAATTGATTATAAATAAAAATTCCACCATCTTATTAGCCAATGTTTTCACCATCATAGTTCATAATGCTTATAAGCATGGTTCCTTTCAGCTGGTGGATATCTTTTCAGCTAAGCATGAAAAATCCAGTATGACAGTCAGAAATGGTATGTTCTGAGTTCATCAATTTGCGATTTGATTTATAAAAGAAGAAAAATCACTGTCTTATGATCTGAGATTTGATCAGGGGGAGCTGCAAACAATGTGACTAGTATTGAAAATTGTAATTCTATTCAAGACAAAACAAATATTGGGTCGAATCATTTTGGAGCAAATCCAACTGAGAGGAACAGGAACTTGAGTACAAAACTATCTGTCACTAATCCTCAACTTACAAAGGAGGTACTGAATTTTTTAGTGTTATATCACATGTTATCTTTCTGGTTACCTTTCTATATTAGAAAAAGGGAACTTGATCTAAATGAACTCCTAAGATAAAGGGAAAGTGAAATTAATAGATAAGTTAAAACTTTTATTGGATTAATATGCTGAACATATACGAATATCTTAAGTTGATCTTTTCATGCTAATCATGCTTATAAATTCCATAGAATCTAAAAAAGTATTTTTTTTATGCTCCCAACAAGAGAAATCTTTTTTACATAGGAAGTTTATAGCATTACCTTGGAAGGAAATTTATATGTACCAGTTTAACTGTATGAAAAAGGAGAATCTAATTATGATATTCAACTGTCACTGGTTTACTATTGGTGTTATAATGGCCCAAAGATACATTGCTTGGATTCACCTCATTGATTTCTTTCATGTTTAAATTTGTTAAATACCCTTATAGCTACACCATCTATATGATCTGGTTTATTTAAGTATAAGTATCATCATATCTACATACCACCCTCTGTGGCTTGTTGGAGGGGCTTCTGCAGTATTAATGCTCTTTTTACGATTTCCTGCTTGCATTGTAAGTGATTTTGGACATGTTTTTGTTCAATTTTGGCATTGGTTTTGTTCTTCTTGCATCTCATTGCTAGTCATTTAAGGCCATTTTGGATGAAAGGCTACCACAATTGTAGTTATTGTTATATATACAGCCTATCTTGATGTGTACTATAGTGAAAATGAATTTCTTTGCTAAATACCTGTCATAGTTACAGTTTTGCTTTTAATTGTTACTGATGCCCACTGCATTTACTTTGACAGGAAAGTGAGGAAGCAAAAGAACAAAGAAGAAGGCAATCAAATAATAAATCAGCTAAGAGATCAAGGATGAAGATGAAGGTACACAACATATTTATCGTATATTATATGTATATATACTGGCACTCGAGTGTTATGTGTTTTAAAGTCAAACTTAGTTTGACAGTTTTTGTCTGTTAAAATTCTGTTTCTGTTTTTCCCTTGTTTGTGTAACCTGCGGCTGTACATATAAATACAAATACAGCATGCACCTTTCTAATGAAGGTTGAATAACAGAAGTGGCTAATTCTGCTTTTGCTTCACTCTCACTTTTATCATTACCATTCGAATCCTTCTTGACAGCTCTTTCATTTCCTTAAACTCATAATCTTTTCCATAACTTGTGTGTTTCACCTTGGCAGATGGAACGTGAAAGGTTAAATGCTTCCATTAAAAATCTAGGTGTCGAAAATGCTGCGCTCAGAAAAGAGCTTCATGACCTTCTTCATGAGTATGATAAGATCGTAGAAAATAACGATTCCATGCTGGTATGCCATTTGAATCCTTATTTGTCCAGCTATATAACTGTTTCTGTAGATTCTTAAGTTGAATGACTAAGTACTTGTATTCCTATAAAAGAAAAACATTACATTCTTCCTTTGAAGCAATTCGAAATTTGAAGAGATTTAGCTAATTATATAGAAACAAAATGAAACATAAACATGATTTATCTAAACTAGGAAACTTGATAAAAATGAATGGTCTCATGTTAGATTCTTCGGTTGCTTTGTTGTGTTTTATTTTTTGCCACAAACTTTAGCATCTGATCTGGTATGTTATGGGGACAGGATGAACTCAATGAAACGTTTGGTAAAGAAAAAGTAATGGAAGTTTTGAGTATGCAGTATGCTGACTCGGGCCAATGCTGATCAAAACTCTATTGACAGATGAGGATTCAAATTTCAACTTATCATTTTCACATTACAAGCCATAATTGGCTTTCCTTATAGAAGAGTAACTAAAGTCTAAACAAAAGACAGACGTACTATAATGCTTTTATCGGTCAGCTTTCAAAACATCTGCATGATAATTTATTGTCCTTTCTTCAATGGTTAGCATTTTCCTTAATTTCATAGTACTATCCAATTTTTTTTGGTAGACATTAGATTATTTTTTTTAATCTGAGACTTTGTTATGAAGTTTTGTGATTGTGCTTTTCTCCTCCCTTTTCTACTTTGTTTTTCTTTTATCTGCTGCTTTTTTTTTTACCAGTAATAGATAATAGGATAAAACTTAAATTTAATACTTAAAACTGTAAATGTTACTGTGTAATAAATATTTATATTAAAATATTACAAAAAAAAATATCATTATTATACTTTAATTATAATTAAATGACAGTATTGAAGATACTATCTTAAGTTTTCTACCTTTTTCTCTTAACTGTGTTCATTCCCATTATTATATATAAGTAGCATTTGACTATTTTTGAAAGGGGTATTTTTATAGCATTTGTTGACATATTTATCTTGACATCTTTTTTATGTAGCTAAAATTTATTAAAAAAATGCAAAAATTATAGGTAGATTCGTCGAAGAAGAGATGTGCTTTTTATATTGGTAAGCACGTTTTTTTTTAAAATAAAAATATTTTTAGAAAACATACGAGAGACTGTGTTCTAACGTTTCAGTTTTAGAAAACATACCTTGCTATGTTAACCAGTATTTACTAAACTTCTCTGCCAAATGATTTATTTTAATGCAAATATTCTGAAGATGTATTTATGATAAATAAAAGGTTTAATGTCTCAATAGGTCGCTATTTTCGCTTAAAATTTCAAACAGGTCCCTTTCTTTTTTGGCGTCTCAATTAAGTCTTTATTTTCTTAAAATTGAATCAAATAGGACCTTTCTGTCAAATTTGAGATAACGCCGTTAAAAAGTGTATCTTGACCGTGTAGTTTTTTATTACATGACATTGAAAATGTGACTGAATTGTATTTTTTTAATTTTTCAATTAAAAAATGAAGTATACTCTTTATATTTCACTTTTTAATTCAAAAATTAAAAAAATACAATTCAGACATGTTTTTAATACCAGATAATAAAAAACTACACTGTCAGCGTATCCTTCTTAATGGTGTCATTTCAATTTGACAGAAAGACCCTATTTGATTCGATTTTACAAAAATAAGGACTCAATTGAGACGTCAAAAAAGAAAGGGACCTATTTGAAATTCTAGGTGAAAATAGGGACCTATTGAGACATTAAATCTAAATAAAATCTATTTGCTAAGTAATTAACATCATAAAAAATTATGGTTTAATTATGTTTTAGGTTTTTAATAAATTCAAAAACTTTTAATTGAATTTCTAATAGATTTTTATGGATTATTAAGTATTTAATAAATTTTTATTTTTCAATTGAATTTTAATTATTAACTTGTCTATTAACTTAGTGATGTGACTATTAAGTGGTACCAATCTCTCTTATAATTAAAAAAAAAGAAATGTGACTATGCAATAGTAACAAATGTTGGAGGGAGATACTAGTAATTAGGATTTCTTGGAATAGTTTTAAGAAGTTTTTCACCATATTTTTATACATTCATAGATAAAGATAAAGTTGTAGTGTGAAATTAATTTAGGGTTAAATATGTTTTTGTTTTCTTAACTTTCAGTGAAAATTGGAATTAGTCCCTCTTCAAAATTTTAGTCTAATTTAGTCCTTCAACTTTAGAAACGTATGAATTTAGTCTTTTTAACCAAATTTTATTAACTTTAATTGATGTTTCAAACGCGTTTCTTAGTTAACATTGAAGCAAAAATGTGTCAAACAGTCTAAACAACCCAAATGCTATCATGAAACACGCTTAAAACATCAATTAAAGTTAACAAAATTTGGTTAAAATGACTAAATTCATACATTTCTAAAGTAGAGAGACTAAATTAGACCAAAGTTTTGAAGAGGGACTAATTCCAATTTTCACTAAAAGTTAAGGGACCAAAAACATATTTAACCCATTAATTTATGTAAAACCCAAAAAATATTGAAAAATATAAAATATCACTAAAATGACTATTTTAATCTCTTTATAATAAAAGACATAATAATTATGAATAACTATAAGGTTTAATACCTCTTTTGGTCCCTTTTTAGAGGGTGAATGTTCAAGTGCGTCCTATCTTTTTTGAAAAGTTCAATTTTATCCCAACTTGTGAAAAAAAGTGTACAATCAAGTCCTTTTTAGTCACAGCGTTAAATATTTAACGGTCCAGCTGACATCGTGTGGAAGCATCTGTGCAACTTGGCTGTTTTTGGTTCAGAACGTTTAAGGTAAATGTGTGATTTTAAAAAAAAAATCACTTGGTTAAAAAGTAAAAGGGGTGAGGGTTTGGTTTCTTCCCAATTGGTCTTTGAGGTTTGGAAAGTGATTAGCGCCCAAAATCTCGCTCTTGGACATAACCTCTGATTTGTTCTCTGAATTTGACATCGGAATATCTGCAGTAGATTGTTCTTTTGTGGGTGTTAGAATTCTATCGATGTCTTTGCAGATGGTTTCTAGGGGTAAGAAATTCTTCCCTACATGAAGCTCTGCTGGTTCTCTTGCCAAATATGTTTGAACTAAATCCGTGGGGTTTTCCTCCACTGTCTTGCACATCTGCCAACACAGGAAATATTACTGATACAATATAGACTACCACTTTTTTAATTGAATGAAAGCGATCCTTCGTGAAGTGCATGTCACGGTACTTTTACCTCATTATAAAGACGAACTAACTCCAATCGATTAGGATCACTATCACAAGCAGACGAAATTTCTTCTATAGCTGCATAAAATGGCAGCACTACAAGTAAGTCTTCTGGTCTTTCTTTCCCCTTCTCAGTTGGGTATGTAGATAGCTTTCGTAGATCGTAGGAAAACATCAAAGGGGAGGAAACCAAACCCTAACCCCTTTTACTTTTTAACCAAGTGATTTTTTTTTAAAATCACACATTTACCCTTAGACGTTCTGAACCAAAAATAGTCACGTTGCACATATGTCTCCACGCTGTCAGCTGGATCGTTAAATATTTCATTCACCCCAAAGAAGGACCAAAAGAGGTATTAAGCCTAGTTATAAATACAATAAGAATAAGAATCACAATAAAAAAGTGAAAACGTTCAACAACACAATGATGCTTATGTAATTTCAAATCTCATAACCTCATTATCAAATGTCTTTCACAAGCTTCACACAAAACTAAAATTCTATCTTCGGTATTCAATCTTTCGGCTTGAGTATTTGGTTTTTAAGATTTTTATGATAATTGGTATTGTTTTTTTTTTTTATTATAAGATTATAAAATTCTAAAATCATAAATTATAAAATTATAATTTATTAAAAATTCAAATAAAAGTTTTCAAATTTATCAAAAACTTAAAGCATGATTAAGCTAAGCAAAAAATTATTTAATTTGACAGAAACATATTAACTATAGTTAGTAGTGACCAGAGGATGCGGAGAACCAAAAATGACATTTGGTAATTCGGCAAATCCCTTGAAAACAGAATTTCAGGTTATTTGAAGGTAAGCTGAATAAAGAAAAGTATTATTTAAATTTGCTTCGAAAGACAAACATAAAAACTGAACATAATTTGATTAATAAAATTCAACTTTAGTATTACTTGGTTAACTTTTCATATAATTATGGTTAAGATTTCTTGAAAAATCTTCTTCCAGTCTAAAATTTGATTTGATTGAGAGAACGAGAAGAGATGGAAAATGGATGCCTAAAAAACAATAAAATGGTTGAAAAAAAACAACAAAAACTTCAAATTAGCATACAACAAATGTTACAAAAGAAAATCCATGTAAGCCCCACCAAAAACATGCATTAAAAAGGAATAGAAAGAAACAGAATGAGGCCTAAAAGCATAACTCAGTGTAGTCATAAGATGATATCAGTATTTACCTACACATGTTTGTAGCTAATGAAATCTACTGTGAAACTGTTCTAAACAATTGACCCGAAAAAAAATATACTCTCAGCAGCAGCAGCAGCAGAAGCAGCAAGATTATCAATTTGAGCCATCAGGGAAAGGTTTGAGAGCATCCTGCTTCCCATCAACGTAGTACTGAACAATTGCTTTCATTCGGGGAAGTTTATCAGGGTGATAATTCACATGAATAATTACAGGCTTCAATTTGCTGAGGTTAGCATCATTCCTCACTGTCTTGAACAGAACCTTGCTGTTCATGAAGAGATACATATCCATAGTTCTTCTGGAAGCATGAAGCCCATCATAACCAGGATGTGAAGGGTAAAAGAGTTCCTCATTGAAAACAGCCTGGTCCCAAGCCTTCTCTTTCGAAAGTCTTGTTGCCACACGATCCAAAAGCTCGATTGAAGGGATTGTTGGTCTGATATAGAAGAAACCAGAGTTGTAAACCCATATCCTCATAGTATGTGCAAATCTAGCCCAACCCATTGCAGGTTCATCAAAGACATCGTTATAGCCGTATGCTGTCATGTTATCGTGACCATCGCTCATGGACTCCACGTCTGAATCCCGGTATAGATGATCAAATGGATTCTGCAAATATACAATGTCTACATCTGATAGAAGAACACTGTATCCCAACTGCAAAAATTCTCTTAGAATACGAAACTTAAGACCAGAGACGGCATGGTTACTCCCGATTCTTCCAATTTCATCAACACTATCTTCTGGATCTCTTTTATACACTGGCACTTGATTTGATTCACAAAACTTCAAAATCTCATCGTCTAAAGCAACAACTAGATAGTTGGTTATGCCAGCTCTCTTGATGTTGGTGAACCATACCTCCAGCATCTCCTTTACATTGGCGTTTGCAAGTCCAACTATAAGCTCTCGTTTAACTGCAACTTTCTCTAATATCTTTCCCAATCTCGAGTTCACAGACTCATCAGGAACAACAGTAGGGTTGGTTCTCAATCCCTTTACTGTACCAAAGGGTCCAGCCTTAACCTGTTTACCTAGCGTAAGGAACTGCTTTTGAGCCTGGTCTTTCCCTTGCTCTGCAAGGCGAAGCCTTTCAGTCAATTCCCTCACCTGTTTTTTTAGCTCAGCATTCTTCTCTGATACCGCTACAAACTCTGATTTCAACAGGTTGACCCGATCTGACGATTCACATCCAGCTGAATTTTCCTGCCAAACAAAATCCATAATGAAAATTATGCTGTTTCTTCTTTCATATAGGATCAAACACATCCTTTACAGAGTGCGGTTGAAGATCAATAGAAATTAAATATTTTGTAGAACACACTTCCCATTTTAAAATTCCTAGTTACAGTTTTATTTTCAATAGATTTTAACCGATGATACAAAGTGTGTTACGGAGTTTTCTACCAGCACTTCTTCTCATATAGAAAGATACTTATGCAAGGAAAAATGAGTTTGTGCATAGCTAAATTCCAATCCTATAAATCAAGTGTAAACCAATCAAAGAAATATCAAATTCTGCCTATTCAAATCAAGCCAAATTAGTACGTAGACTTGTGCATTATGCCTAGATTGCCTCTTAAGCTCGTCTGAAGAAACTCAACAACATCAGCTATATCTCCAAGTTCCAATCATCATACAAACAGAATTCCAGTTAAGCCTCTAAGCCAGGAGATTGCTTCATCCCGAGGCAGAGAAACCAACCAGACATGATTTTCATGATATACTAATGTAGACAAAAAGACCATTCAGAAGCACACATTAATACTAACGTCACCATCATACCAATTTGACAAGCAAAATTGACCACCGTACAAATCCACAAATTTTAAAAAGTGGAAACAAGTGGGTATTGTTTAGCCAGGGCACATAGATCAAAAACTAGCAAGATCAGTAAGATCAAACACAATCCAACAACAACAAAAAAAAAAAAAAGAAACAAAAACAGTTGGTCAGAACATTGGGAATTCCCAGTCAACGGCAATCACAGATGTGATGAAGATTGCCAACAGACCCGAAAGCTGAAACAGTAAGAAAGAGCAAAAAGGCAGAGTCTTTGACGAAAATGGAACCTGGGTTATGGATCCCGCGTGAGAGAGGCGGCGATCAGCAGCGACAGAGTCAGAAAAGAAGAAGCCATTGGGGTACAAGAAAGCGAAGACGCATCCAATTAGGACGCCAATTGCAACTGCGGTTAGAACCCTGGATTTGCGTAGAGAGTTTGGGTTGTTGTTCCTCATCAAGGGTCCCTCTCTGTCTCTGCGCCCAATCATTGTATCTCCGAAACCCGATGGTTGTTGGGTTTTATAATAACTGTTTGGGGTTAAAGGGAAACAACAATGGAACGATTAAAGTTGTTGGTGTTGTTGTTCTTCTGAGAAAAAGCATTCATTCCCTTTGAACTCTGAGACTGATCGTGATTGAGCAACAAGTTTCTCAGATTCTTCTTACACGCACACCTAATATCATTCTTCTAATTTTTCATGTAATTATTGACAAGTATCAAATCGCGAGTGCAGAGAAAAATAAAATACAAAGTTGACTTGCCTCGTAATTAAATTAAAATTAAAATAAGTACCACTTAATTTTAGTTTGAAAAAAACTACACGAATAATACCTTCACCATGTTTTTATTTTTGTTGATAAATATCTGTTTAAGTTTTTTAAAAGATATAATTAAAAAGTAAAAATCATCAGTTAAATTTTTCATAAAATTTAATCGTTAATAAATATAAAGGACCAAAGTAATACTACGAATTTTCTTTCACAAAAAAAACACGAATTACTTTTCTTTTTCTTACTGTTAACAAAAAAAAAGTTACTAATGAGAATTAACATTCGAATAGACAGCAGAATAGTGAGGTCAAATGTATTTTTAATATTAATTCAGATGTTCTTTTCAGACAAATTGTTTTCAATTTATCTTTTTACATGATCCACGTTATCTAATTACAATTATAACATCGTTTTTTAAAAATTATGACTCTAAACAAGTTAATTAAAAATAAATGTCAAGCCTGTAAAGGAACCAATTTTATATTTTGTTCTTATGTGTAAAAGTCATTTTCAATTTCATCCTTGAACTTTAAAATAAATCCATACAAATCTTACATACTATATCGAAAACAAAGAGAATTTTGGAAATAATTGTAAGGATTTAAATGTTGATTAAGCGTTGAATAAACTAGATAACCCGGTCACAACTTAATTGGCTGCATTAAAGCTCATGAATAAACTAAAAGAAGAAGAAGGAAGTAACGCTTTAAATGTTGATTAAGCGTTGAAAGTTGGAAATAAAAAATATCTAATAAAATGACAGAAAACTAGATAACCCGGTCACAACTTAAATTTGGTAACTATAATTATTTTTTTAAACAACTATAACTTTTAATATTCCAATTTATTTCAAAAAATACCGTCTTAAACATTAAGAATTTTTTTTCTGAATTTCTTTTTTTCATTTCTAAGTAATTTTATAAAATAAGATAGTATAAATGAATATTATTATATATTACAATGTAGGTTATAATTAGGCTGACAAAAATACCTTTTGTTGGTGAATATTCCTGAATAAAATCTGCGAATGATAATTAATCCTTGCAATCATTTATTATTTATGAATTATAAATATTTTAATATTCATTTATAGACATATTAAACGTGGTATCATATTATTTGTATTCATTATTTAATATTTATAAATAGTTAAAATTAAAATTTAATTTATATTTTATTCATAAAAAGGTCATAGAGATGTTCAAACCTTCATAACCAATCACACAATAATAGAAAAATAGATGAATAATGAGTATTCATACATTCATAAGAGCTTTGTCGAAACTCAAAGCAAGCATAAAATGCATAAATTAATTATATGGTTATTAGATGCTCACAGGCCAACAAACATAAACCTGAGCCTAGCTGCGTATATTACTCCCAAGACAACAACTGCTGTGAAAATCAGTATTTACATCAAATCTGCCTATTTTCTAAAAGCAGCTAGTGAAAATCAAGAAAGTAAATATGACTAAACAATTTTGCAGAACTAATAATGCAAAACTCTGTAGCCCATGTGCAAATCATAAACCCAACGTATTTTTGTCCAATAAAGTTAAAGAAAAATGCACTAATCTTCTGATTCTGAATCCTGAACCTGCCTCTTTAGGGATTCAATGTTATTAGACTCCCTCCCAACTGGATGAATGAGATCCCTGATCATCTGAGTTCCTGATACACAAAATCACCATATTACTACATATATTTCTTAGCTGGAAAATCAATAACAAACCTTGTTAGTAGTACCGAAATAGCATCAAGTTCCTAAAGTTCTAACGACAGCACATTATATACCTCCTAAATATAATGTATCCATAACAAAGAATAGCTCTATTGACTTATTTTTCCTTTAGATCAGATTGGAACTGAAATGGAGAGTTTAATGGCGGCAGATATAAAGATACGGAGTTCACATGAGTACCTGTCACTAGAAACTTCACTGCTAGAGCTCTTGCAAACTCCAATTCAGTTTGGTGATCACGAATAAGTTTACTCTGCAAGATCAAAAGTCACTTATAATATTACTTTTTTTAAGAATTTGTATTTTTAAGAGTACATAATGGAATTGCTCCCTTGATTGATGAAGCATTTCTCATGACAAGCCATATCTTTTCATAAAGAGTCACATCACTTTGTAAAGATTCATCTCTTCATGAAGAATCATGTCTCTTCATGAATGAAGGATTTTTTTCATCTCTTATAAATAGGCAGAGTATTTCATATTCCACTGAGAATCCTTTTTGAAAAATGGAGAAAGAAGGTGATGTAGTTCTTGTAATTTTCTTTTAGAGAATGAGAGTTGTATTTCCAACACACTTGAACAATGGGGAAGGATTCCAAACGCCGCGAGCAAATTTGGTAGAAGCACCTTTTTAACTCTCAAAAGCCAAATTTGGTAGAAACACCCAAACAGTACCAAGCCAAATTCCCATGGACAATACAAATAAATCAAAAAGCATAGTAACTCTATGCCTTTAAATTCAAATGACAACACACGACTGGAAAATCAAACAAGATAAAAATTGCATTTCCAGCAATAATGAAATCTATGAACAACTTCTTACCATTACACCATACACAAATTCAACAATCACATCCATTCTAGCTTGATGCTTCAACAGGAATGGACGCAAGTGACTGGAATACAATTGTCTTGCACCCTGTTCAACAAGTTTTATATGGTTTTGTTAACTTGTTTATGTTTGATAGCGAATAAATTTATTAGAAAACAAGTAAGAAAGGAGTAAAAGAACAGAATAAAAGAAACTTCCCTTCAAAATTTAAAATAACAATACAAGAGCAAAGCATCCAAGATAAGGTTATTAACACAGAAAATTCAGAAAGCATAGCAGGAAAAGAATAAGTTGAGCAATTTGGTTAAGCTTACATTGAGAGTGGGAAGTTGTAGCCAAAGAAGAAATGCAAACTTTGCATGGTAATAGAATGGAATCCTAATCAAATATGGCAGACAAACCTAGTTAGATCATAATACCTTAAGTAAAACGTGAAAGCAAACAAACAAATCATAACTGAAATCTTTGTTGTTATTGTTTAAGTCCTTCACAAGGTCATGAATTGCAGGCAATTGGGACCACAAGACAAATGAATACAAATAGACATATACCGATGAAAATCGTAAATAGACACTGAGGTAAGTTTCCATGAAAAAAATAGTTAAAAACCACAGGAGTAAATTGAAAGAACAAAACCTATGGAAAACTCGTTCATACCAGGAAAATATTTTTTCGGTAAACATTTCTGCAGCACTGAAAGATCCATAAGCTGAAAAACACGAGAGAGATCAGTGTTAATATATTCGGACAAGTCCATAAAAGTAAAAATATCTACAATAGCACATCAAAATTAACAAAACCAGATTATAAAAGAGCAAAAATAATTGTCATCAGTTACTCTTATCATACTAACCAGAGAATTCTTCAAACGTGTTTTCATCCAAACACATTACCAATATATCAACGATATATAACTTCATTCTATGATACCAAAATTTTCATAAGTTTAGCAAGGTGAAATCAAATTAAATTACACCAGAACAGTCATCTTAACTCTTAACCCGTGATCTCGATACATGTATTCTACAGATCTTTAAAGCTGCAATGTCGCATACATCGCTAGTAGTCTAATACCAATCAAATCAACAGAAAATAATATAACAAAAAAAATGAATTGATCGATTTAACAATGTTCAACAAGGAAATGTAGGTTGAAGAATAATTAGAACCTGCCCAATACAATAGCCATCTCTGTTGCTGACATGGATCATTGTCCTCGATAGCTTTAAAAGTGGAATAGACGGGAAGCGCAAGCCCTATAGAACAGCTGCAACGAGTAACCCAATATCAGTGAAGTTGGTGTTGAGTACGAAAAATATGATTTTTAGTAAAGTTTAGAAGAATCAAGAAAACGTGATTGAAGGGAAACACGCATACCATGCTGTGCGGAGAAAGAGTTTGGGAGCAACAGGGGAAAGGAAGGGTCTCAAGCCAACCATCATCGATCTCAGAACAGAAACAGAAAAACCTTGAACTGCTGTTATGGCGAAGAAACATAGAATTACGGGTAACAATTCTCTGGTAAAGGTAAAGATAAAGATAAAATTAAAGGCATGGTATCAAGGAGGAAACTTTAGGCTAGGATTTCAAGAACAGTGAGGAAAATGTTTTTTTTTTTTTTTTACACATAACAATCTATGTTTGGAGTATTTTTATTATTAAAAAAAGTTTATTTTTGTATTTATAAAAAAAGAAATTAAAGATTCAAATAGTAATTGTAAAGTGTACAAATAATTCTATTTATATGTAAATACTCACTACAAGTTATTTTTCTCTTCTTTGTTTTGTAGGGTTTTTGTAATTGGTAGTAAAAATGGGGTTAGATAATTTCAACTTTATTTTAAAATTTTCAGTAGTTTTGTATATACTAAATTATTCAATGCATCTTTTTGTCTTTTACATTCTATTTAGTTTAATATCCATTGATATTCATTTGATGTGACGAATCAAAGTTGACTTTCGAAATTACTGTTAATCGAATCAACCTTGATTTTTTCATTCAATAATTGTGATTGAGTAATAATTATTTTAACAATTACAGTAAATTGCGCAACCTCTTCCTTGTTAGCATAATGTTGAATAATTAGTTATTAATACATTAGAGATATTTGGATAAATATATTAGTTTGTAAGATGTAATTGATGCTTTTTATTATAGAATAGTATTATAATTGAAGATTTATTAAAATTAATTTATTTTTCTTGTACGCGTCTTGTCCAAGTCTTGTAGAGAAGAGATTATATTGTGAAATGGCCCAATAGAAAGAAAGAGGCCCAAAAGTCTTCGGGTCCAGAGCGAGAGAGGTAAGACTTCCTCGAGAAGTCTCGAGACTCAGGTCTTAGGTGAGACAGCGGCAACTGATGCATGTTCGAGAGAGTTCTTCCTAGGCGAGGCATCCATGGTGGTCCAGCAGCAAAGAAGAAGAGAGATCACCCAGCGTGAAGAAGAACAGAGACAGAAGTGAGAAAGAAGAGACGTGGGAGAGGTAGAAGCAATCGTAAAGGTAAAACGATTTCTATTATTCAAAACTGTTTATGTTTTCACTTACAAAAGAAAAGAAACTGGAAGACCTTATATATATATATAAGGAATCCGGTGAGGGGGGAAACAAAATTCCTAACAGAAAAACAGAAAATACTAAATGTTACTCTTCGGAGTAACAATCTAAAACAGCAAACATTAATACCCTTCCTTCAAGCTGGATGGTGGATATTCACTAAGCCAAGCTTGGGGATAATGGATTTGAATCGAGTGCGGTGGGGAAACTTGGTGAGAACATCAGCAAGTTGATCCTCTGATCTAATAGGTAGTAAGCGTAAGAACTTGGACTGGATCTTCTCGCGGACTACATGACAGTCCAGTTCAATGTGTTTCGTGCGCTCATGGAAGCTTTGGTTATGGGCGATGTGCCTCGCAGAACTGTTGTCGCAGTAAAGGACAACATCAGCTTCGGGTTGAATGTGAAGGTCTTGGAGAATGTAATGCAGCCACTGCATTTCACAAACGGTAGCAGCTAAGGCGCGATATTCAGCCTCTATGGAAGACCTAGAAACAATGCTCTGTTTCTTTGACCTCCATGAAACAAGGGATGCTCCTAGGAAGACACAGTATCCGGTAGTGGATCTACGCGTATTAGGACAAGTGGCCCAGTCGGAGTCACTGAACCCTTTAATCTGAGTGCTAGAGTCTGCAGAGAAGAAAAGCCCTTCAGAGGGACTGGCCTTGATGTATCTCAGGGCGTGCTGCAAAGCCTGATAGTGAAAATTAGTGGGCTTTTGCATAAATTGGCTAAGAAGATTAATAGTAAAGCATAAATCCGGTCTAGTATTAGTGAGATAGAAGAGCTTCCCTATAAGTCTTCGATAGATACTAGGATCTTCCATGTAATTCTCTGTCTTGTATAAGGAATTGTTGCTACTCAGAAAGGGGGTAGAGCTGGGTTTGCTACCCATCATTCCCGTTTCTTCTAAGATGTCTAGGGCATATTTCCTTTGATAAAGATGTATCCCACTTTTGGATCTAGCAACTTCGAAGCCAAAAAAGTATTTAAGCTCTCCAAGATCTTTTATGTGAAACTGTTGGTCTAGAAGAGTCTTTATATGATTGATTTCTGTGATAGAGTTTCCTGCCAAAACAATATCATCAACATATACAATTAAAGCTGTAAAATTAGTGGGTGTTTTCTTAACAAATAAAGAATGATCAGACTTAGACTGAGTGTAATCTGCAGACACAAGAAAACTAGATAGTTTTTCAAACCACTGCCTGCTGGCCTGCTTTAGGCCATACAAGGATTTTGTTAGTTTACAAACCTGCCCTTCAGTATTAATATTCAAACCTGGTGGAGGATCCATGTAAACATCCTCATTTAGATCTCCATGTAGGAATGCGTTGTCAACATCAAGTTGTTGCAATAACCATTTCTTGGACGCGGCTAGAGCTAAGAGTAATCTCACAGTGGTAAGTTTAGCCACTGGTGAAAATGTGTCAAGATAATCTATACCCTCTTGTTGGGTATATCCTTTTGCAACTAACCGAGCTTTATACCTCTCCACAGTTCCATCAGCTCTATGTTTGATCTTATAAACCCATTTACAACCTATAGCTTTCTTACCAGGAGGTAACTTAGTCAAGAACCATGTTCCATTATTTTCCAAAGCTTTAATTTCTTTGTTCATAGCATCAACCCATTCAGGATTTCCTCTGGCCTCTGCATAACAGTTAGGCTCCTTGGCAGCATTTATAGCAAGAGTGTACTTCAACTGTTTACTAGACAAGGACTTATAGGATAAAATATTGCTCATAGGATAGGGAGTTCTCAACTCATTTTTGAGGCATAGGGACATACTGGAAGGCTGATCACTTTGCACATAATCCTTCAAGTATTCAGGAGTTCTTCTAACTCTGTTTGATCTCCTCTGATTTTCCCTTTGTTCCTCTCCAAGTGAATCAGAAATTTCAGAACTGTCAGCTTCATTGCTAGGAAGAGTTTGATTATCACTTTCATCACTATTCGGTGGTTCTTTCTGGCTGCAGGGAAAGTTAGACAGAAAAGTACTATAGTCTTCAATTTCATTACAACTATCAGCATTTCTTTGCTTGCCTTTATAGGGAAAAATATCTTCATAAAAGATCACATTCCTACTGATAAAGATTTCCCTGGTATTAATGTCAAGAACAATGTATCCTTTTACACCATTTTTGTATCCAAGAAAGACTCCTTTTCTAGCTCTAGAATCCAACTTACTTCTATTATTTTCCAGAATAGAGGCAAAACATAAACACCCAAAGACCTTTAAGTCTAGATAAGTCGGAGGATCACAATTTAGAATATCATAAGGGGTTCTATCTTTAATAACAGGTGATGGCAGTTTGTTTATTAAGTATATAGCATGTGATACAACATAACTCCAGTAGGCATAAGGAATACTTGACTGAAAAAGTAAACTGCGAGTAATATTCAGTATATGTTGGTGTTTTCTCTCCACAACAGAATTTTGTTGTGGAGTTTCCACACAACTAGTTTGATGTTCTATCCCATAGGTATTCCGTCCTAATGATTTTAATATTCTTGTTAAATTGATTTTTGATTTTCAAGATAAAAGAATGTAAAAGTTCTCTGGTCTGACCTTTGTTTTGCATAAGAAAACCCCAAGTGTGTCTACTGTAGTCATCAACAATGCTAAGAAAATATTTGTGCCCATGTACAGAGGGGGTTGAAATAGGCCCCCAAATATCGCAGTGTATAAGGTCAAAGCAATTAGAGGATAAAGAATTAGACTTAGGAAAAGGAAGTTTATGTTGTTTGGCAAAATGACATATATCACAAGCATTGTTTGTATCAATTCGAACATACGGAAAAACTTTGCATATTGTCTCAACAAATTTATGTCCTGGATGGCCTAATCTATAGTGCCACAAATTTATTTTTACATGTTCATAAGAAAAGGCAAAACTAGGTGTCAGGTTCCTTTCAACAGATTGTAAGTAGTAGAGCCCATGGTACACTTTAGCACATCCAATCATCCTGAATGTGGTTCTGTCCTGTATTTTACACAACTCAGAAGAGAAAGTCAGTATGCAATTAGTGTCTTTAGTCAAGGATTGGACAAATATTAGATTAAAAGTGAAATTTGGTATGTATAAAACGTTGAAAATAGCAAAATTTGGGGAAAATTGCACTGTTCCAGCATAATGGGCCGTGACAGTGGATTTGTTTGGTAATCTAACAGATATAGGTTTGATTTTATAAAATGTTGTGAATGAATTTTTATCATGGGTAACATGATCTGTAGCTCCTGTGTCCATTATCCAGGAAAACATACCTTGTCTATCTTCTATGGTATCTTTGTGAATCTGACTCACATTGTGTGAGGACTTTTCTGTGCTATCTAACATTTCAAGAAGTCTCTTCATTTGTTCTGGAGTAAAAGTGCTGTTAAAACTGTTTGTTTGATTATTCTGAGAGTGTTGATTGTTTTGTGAGTCAGCTGTAGTGGTGCAAACATTAGTATTTCCCCACTGATTCTGAGCAAAGCTGTTCTATCCACTGTTATCACCTTTCTTGTACCATGGAGGATATCCATGTTTAAAGTAACATTCTTCTATGGTATGATTCATTTTATGGCAATAGGAACATTGCTTTCCTTGGTTGGGATTTCTTCCTCTGTCCCTTCCTTGTCCACGACCAGAAAAACCACGTCCATAGCCCTTCCAATTCTGATCATTCTTCCAATTACTCTGTTTGTCAGTGTTGCTGGCAAGCACCTTGATTTCAGTCTGGCTAGTGTGTCCAGATTCATGTTTTTCTTGCCTCTCTTACTATATAATGAGGGAGAAGACCCGATTAATGTTAGGTAGAGGCTCCATTAATAAAATTTGTGTTCTAACAGTGTTATAACAGTCATTTAAGCCTTTTAAGAAACATATAACAGCCTTTGAAAGATCACAACTGCAGGGTATCTTGCAGCTACAATTAGGAATGGGTCTCAAAAATTCAAGTTCTTCCCACAGTATTTTCAAGTCTGTGAAATATTGATTCACAGTTCTCTCCCCTTGCTTAATTGAGTGAATTTCCTGCAGCAGATCAGAGAATTTGAAATGGTCTCCCTTTGAGAACCTTTCTTTTAACTCCTCCCATAATTCTTGAGCATCTTCAACATAGACAACGCTCTCAGCTATGTGAACCGAGAGAGTCTTGATAATCCAAGACAGAACCATCATGTTATTCCTTTCCCGAGCATCATAAAGGGCTTCCTCTCTTTTCGGTTTCTTGATCTCTCCATTTATAAACTTCAACTTGTTTTTGGATAATAGAGCCCTTCTCATACTTCTACTCCAAGAAGTATGATTTGATTCATCAAGAATCTGTGAAATAAGAGAAATACCTGGGTTCTCTCCCGGGTGAAGGTAATAGGGGCTGAAAGGATTGTTGGTTTGTTCTGTGTTGGCCATGGCAGAAACGGAAAGCAGAGAAAAAATACCCAGATGAAGAAACAATCAAGATTGCAGCGGAAAACGTCAGAACAGGTTCGCAACCTGCTCTGATGCCATATTGTGAAATGGCCCAATAGAAAGAAAGAGGCCCAAAAGCCTTCGGGGCCCAGAGCGAGAGAGGTAAGACTTCCTCGAGAAGTCTCGAGACTCAGGTCTTAGGTGAGACAGCGGTAACTGATGCATGTTCGAGAGAGTTCTTCCTAGGCGAGACATCCATGGTGGTCCGACAGCAAAGAAGAAGAGAGATCACCCAGCGTGAAGAAGAACAGAGACAGAAGTGAGAAAGAAGAGACGTGGGAGAGGTAGAAGCAATCATAAAGGTAAAACGATTTCTATTATTCAAAATTGTTTATGTTTTCACTTACAAAAGAAAAGAAACCGGAAGACCTTTTATATATATATATATATATATATATATATATATATATATATATATATATATATATATATATATATATATATATATATATAAGAAATCCGGTGAGGGGGGAAACAAAATCCCTAAGAAAAACAGAAAATACTAAATGTTACTGTTCGGAGTAACAATCTAAAACAACAAACATTAATAGATTATGATTTTTAAATAAAGATATTTTTAACTAAATTAATAATAATTTTAAACAACAACTTTCACGTGCAATGATGAAATTCAAAGGGATTTTATTTGATTTATGTTGCAGTGATAAAAATAATATATGTTAGAAAATTTCACGTAATAAAGTAAGTGGGAGTAGCTATATATAATGGATTTAAAAGAATAATGTAGATATAATTGTTAAAGGATAACCAACTAATATTTAAGACTTCTACAGAGAAACATCGATTACTAATGAGTTTATGTTAAAATAAATCTGTCGCGTTACTTATGTTAAACGATACATAATCTTATTCCACTTTATATAAATATTATTCTGTCGCATTACTTTCACTTTTTAATTTTGTTACGATTTATTTTAAATATAATTATTTCTATAGAATTTGCACTTTAATATTTTTAATTTTAATTTTCCAAAATTTTAAAAGTAGTTTTTTATTATAATTGAAAATGTAACATCTTAAATTTCATGCCAGAAAAGTGTTTTATCAAATTCGGATCTTAACTTTAAAATTAAGTATATGTGTAATACAAATGTTTTAATATATACTAAGAATTTATTATTCAATTGTTTTCTTTATTTCTATCTTTGTATTCTATTGATTTACATTTATATAATAAGTATCTTCGTGAGGTTACAAACTAGTTGCTCGTGATATATAATGATATGGTAAGTTTTCAAATTTATACTATATAATTAATAAGACATATTATTCAATCATTATACCAACTTGTACTATACGAGAGTGTACCGATCAAGGTCACAACGAATCGTCTATGAATCCTCCTAAGTAGACACTGATTGGTCAAAGTAATTGATTGGTCGTAATCAAGTAAAAATTCAGCAGGTATGAGCATTAAATGGTTAATTAATAGGTTTAATTGCCATATAAATATAAATATAAATATAAGATATTAATAGTTAATTAACGGGTTTTTTTATATTGTTACGAAACTTATAAATACGAGATTAATATTCAAGTAAAGACATTTTTTCAAACACACATTAACACCTCATTGAGAAACATATCTGACTTGAGAGAGTCAGATGCAGGTCAACAACCGATTGTGTTGAACAGATTCTTGAAGAAGCTTGGACGATCGAAGCATAGAGCAAAACAAGGAAGGACGACCGACCCTCAGATCCTTTCAACCGAAACACAACTTATATTGTTGAATGTATAATTATTATACATTGAAAATAAATAAAATATCCAAACTTAAATAAATTGATATGAAATTATTTTAATTTAATTAAATGTCATAAAAATATGATTATGTTAATGTCGATTTAACATTAGAATTGTTCAATTGTGTTGTAAAGGAAATCAACACCTGAATGGTTTTCATTCTCGTCACTGGGACAAATATCTCATCATAGTTAGTTTTTTTTCTTTCTATTTGTATCATGTCATTGCGAGTCAAGCTTTATATTGGTCTTTTTCTTACACAACTATTTTACACCAATAAACCAAACTCCTTTTGGTAAATTGGTCGACTCCCATGTATTATTGCACTCAATTGCTCTTATCTCCTTATTCATTGTCTTCTACCGCTTCTCATCATGTATGACCTCTTCAAAACTCAAGTCTTTAGCACCTGCCAAGAGACATACAACACACACTTTGTTAGTGGAGTTGTATATGTCTTGCAAACCTCATGTTTTGGGCTATAGAGGTTCATCTTCTTCCTCATAAGTCTCATGATTTCTCCCAGCATGTGGTGCAACGATTTCCGAGCTTTTACTTTCAGTAGATGTCTCCTCTGAGGAATTGTTCCAATTTCATTCGTTCTCCTTTTCAATTTAAACATCTTGTCTCATGGGGACTTTCTTTTGTTATTACGTTAAACAACTTGTAAGCTTTTGTTTTTCCATCATACCCAATAAAAATATACTTCTTACTCTTATCTTAAAATTTGGTCATGTTGAGCTGAAACATGACTATAAACAATGTTGTCAAACACTTTAAGGTGAGACACACTCAACTTCTTTCTACTTCAGACTTTTTATGGTGTCTTTTTATTCAACTTAACATGTGAGCACCTATTTTGTACATAGATGACACATTACACAACTTCTACCCTAACTTCTTTTATAGGTTTTTACTCTTTAGCATGGTCTAAACCATATCAAGCATAGCTCAATTTTTTCTCTCAGCTACACTATTTTGTGACGAGCGCAAGGTTGTCAAAAATCTTCTTATGTTGTGATCCTCATTGTACTTCATGAACTCGACTAATGTGAACTTGTCACTCCTGTTAGATTGAACAACCTTAATGTGTTTATCAATTTCTTTGTCCTTGGCCACGTTAATTTTACAGACCAAATTGTTCCTTTTCATTTTCATGATCTCTTCAGCCTTGACCACCATGACCTTAAGTGTTCTGAGTACAAGGTGTTTTCTTATCCTTAAAAGCCATCTTTCTTGAAGTACTTTATTGAGTGGCTCCCACTTATTTCTTCTGCTGCTCAAGCGCTTCTAAGGACAGAACAAGTTCTTCAACCGAGAGCATTGATAAATCCTTAGATTCTTCAAGGGTGTAAACTATATTCTCAAAGTCATCTGTCAACTACAACCCAACTAGTGGGCAACGAATTTCCGTTTTGGCCAAGCTGATTTGCCACAATCTTAACCACAATTATGTACTTAGTTATGCCATCTATCTTTATCCTTAAGTTCTCATACTTGCCTTTGAGAGTTTGAAGCTGAACTTTCTTTACTCAATCATTCCCTATATATGCCTTCTCCAATATTTCTCACGCTTCTTTTGAAGATGTAACATTTGTTATCTCATTAAAGCCAGAATCATCCACAACTTGATGCAACACGTACATGGTTGTTTTGTTCTTTACTCGCATTTTTCTCAACGTAGCAACCTAAGTAACTGTTTATTCTTCGTTGTCTGTTGGCTCTTAATATTCATTTTCTACTACGTCCCACACGACTTGGGAATTAAAAAAAGTCATCATCTACAAATTCTAGTTGTCATAGTTTACTTTCTTTGTTAAATAGTGTCATAACACATTGTTTACAATATTAGTCATCTCATTTAAAATCTCTAACTCTTTGATTTTTTTTCAAACACTTAGACATTCAAGCTAATCAGCTCTGGATACCAATTTGTTAACAAAAATTTACTTCGCTTATATATTTCATATCTGTTGTGATAAATTTAAATTTTAGAGATTTATTACTTTATTAGGTTTGTGTATAGTAATATTTGGTTTGATTTGATAGAGATAAAATAGGAATGAGTAGTTATGATTTTCTGTTTATATAGGTGGAAGAATATTATTTTATGATATAATAGACAGATTTTATTTTTAAGTCAGTTGATATTTTATTTTCAGATTTTATTGTTTATTTCCATAATATTGTAAGTATCATGGCTATTTAAAGCCTTCAATTATCAATGAATAACAAGACTTAATTTTAGAAAAATATTATCTTGATATTTTCCAACAATATCAACTATATATTACAACTTATAAAATAAACTATATTCTTAATGACGTCCAATACATAATTTATTTGTAAGTATTAATAATAAAATAAACAAATATTTATAAGCTGTTTTGTCATTTAAAAATAAATATTATATATTTTTTAAAATTTATTATATTTTTTTTGCAGAATTTCCTGTAAAATTATTTGTAGAAAAAAATATACTTATGAATTTAATTTCACAGGAAAAGTTAGTTGGGAATTTTTTTTGTCAAAAAATTACTTACAAATTTAAAATAGATCAGAAAATTACTTTCAAAATCTAAATTTGTAAGAAAAAGTTAGGGAAAATGTTACGAATTTTGTTGGTAAGAAAATTCGCTGCGGATATTTTTCATAAGAAAATTTGCAAGAAATTTTCTGCGAATTTTTAAATGCCACGGTAGTTAATTATCCCCGAAATTATTACTTACCAATCAATTGTAAAATAAATAGTAAAAAACACTTTTGCTACAAATTTTTGTAAGAAATTTTCGACAAAATATAAAAAGTTATAGTAGTAAAAATTTAAAATTTTCATAGTTTAAGTTCTTGTTATCCAACATGAGTGTTTCAAATATTTCTCTTCCATCATGAGGGAAGCATAAACATTAGTTAGTTTTCAAGTTTGTAAAAGATTAAGTTTGTTAACTGTATTTGTTTCAGCAGCTTCTTCCTTATTAGATATTGTATATACAGCTTTGTTATGTTTTCAAATGAATGAGAACTATTTCTTCTCTCATGTCTCTATAAAAAATAAATAAATAAAAATAAAAATAAAAATTAAATTAATCTTCCACAAATAGAGAAAAAGTTCTTCTACATGACATCAAAAAAGATTTTCGAAAAAAAAAATGAAAGAATTAAAAATTGTGTCTTCGACATTTTTCTACGATTTTGAAAGGTTTTGTTTGGTTCTTCGCTAGTGGGCGATTTATCAAATATCACTCAAAAAGATTATGACAAGAGGGAGATGCAAAATCAAATGATATCCACAAATTTAAAATTGCTAACAGTGTAAAGTTACAACCATGATTACGTTAATATAATGATAAATCTTAATGAATGGTCCAATAATAAATAATATACTTTATGATAACTTGGGTTAAATCTAATTTAATTTAATTTTCAATTACAAATATTTAAGACCACTCATTCCTTCTTTTCTGCCACATTTTTCTGAGAGGGAAAAGCAAACATGAACATAGGTTTTACAGTACGAAACAAAAAGGCAAGAAAGGCACACCACAAGAACCATAGAAGTTGGACTCAAATTGATTACTCACATCACTGTTACGTAGATTGGACTATTGGGCCTTTGGTCCCCCAAACAAATAGAGGATCCAAGTGTTTGCTTTGTGTCTTTCTTCTTCTTCACAATAAGGACAATAGCAAAACACTACCAAAACTTAAAAAAGAAAAATTGTTTTTATTTCTCAATATTGTATTTTATCTAAACATTATTTTTATAATTACCCATATTCGTTAAAGAGTTTATTTCTTTAAGATATATTTTTTTATCAACATATACTAGAAAATTTCACGTCAATTAAAAATTAAACAAATTTACTGTATGTATAAAAGTGAATACAAATATCGTTTTATCAGTAAGTTTTATGAAGTTGGATTGGACTTAAAGTCTATTTCTTAATATTTAAATCGATTTTGTAAGATTGAATTAGACTTAAATCTTTTTGTTAATATAATATCAAAATCACAAGTTAGAATTTATCTTAAGGAGATCTGTTATTTGTTTGTATATATCGTATTATCTGTTATGAACAGTTCATTAATATTTAGTCTTAAACGAGTTTAAATGTAAATATTTTCGTTTTACAATGTTAAATTAAATTTAAATATATTTTTTAGCAAACCAAAATTAAATTTCTCATTACATATTTAAAAGAGAAATCATTTGGTAATGATGTTATTGTTGTTGAGAATAGTAAACAGAAAAAAAGGTAGTGTTGTATGAGTATGTCCCTACCAAAGTTTTGGAACTTAGTTTGGATTTCCAATGGCGATAACACGTATATGGTTGATGGTGATATATTAATAGATCCAATTCAGAAAAAAAGAGTCAATCATCACATGCGCATGCCTTAGCTTGAGTTCTTAAGGTATTGAAGATGACAAGTGTGTTATGGAACAACCATTCAGATTTTTGAGGAAGTTGTTCATTTTCGATCCTTCTTCTTATTTATAATCACTTTCTTGACTCTAACCATTGTTTAATCCTCTTCCAATTTTGTGGCGCCATTCGTTCGAATCTTCAATTTTTCCACATATTTCAAAGCATTCATTGTATTGACTATAGAATTTGAAAGATTAAGATCGATGATTAAAATCCATAAACCAAATTCAACTTTTTATAAAACCGAATTAAATTTTAAAAGTGTTTTATCCTACCAATTTCAAATAATTAAACTAATCAGACCCAAATGAATAACATTAACTACTTTAAACGGATGGGATA
Organism: Vigna mungo; assembly: GCA_036885675.1. Classification (NCBI taxonomy): domain Eukaryota; kingdom Viridiplantae; phylum Streptophyta; class Magnoliopsida; order Fabales; family Fabaceae; genus Vigna; species Vigna mungo. The sequence goes on from CP144694.1 coordinate 34,101,437, forward strand.
AACTTAAATTTTAGAATTTTATTAATAATTTTGTTCAAATCTTATTTTATTAGTTTTGGGTCTAGTTATATTTAATTTGATTTGATAGAGATAAAATACGTAATTATGATTTTTTGTTTATCTAGATATAATATTATTTCAAGATAGATTAAGCAAATTTTATTTTTAAGATAGTTGATTTTTTATTTTCAGATTTTATTTTTATTTCCGTAATATGTTAAGTATTACAACTATTTAAAGTCATTCAATTGTCAATGAATTAGAGACTCAATTTTAGACAAATATTTGAATATATGTATCGTGAGATTTTTCTATCATAAACTTCTTTCAAACAGAATTGTTTAGATTATTTTTACTTATTAACGTTTTATCTTAGAACATATTTTTAATACATGTATATGATAAATTATAGTTAAAATCATTTTAAACAACTTTTAAAAGTCAAACTAAAACAATAATTTAGTTAAGTTTTTCTTTTGAATAATTCAGTGTTCTTTATACATATAATTCACTTCGTAGTCGGGATCTTGAATCTTGTGACAAATTTTATGCTATTTATTAGTACACGGTGGTCTTAATTAAGCTTAAGATAAAATAATGAAGTATAAGTGACTAACTTAGACAAACTGTCGTTGTTAATTTAGTTAGTTTATTCAACTATTCTTCATTTTCTTAATCATTGTTGTTAATTTATACCACAGCACAGTTACAGAAGAAATTAAAAACATTAATGGTCAAAGGTAGGTCAGTGACAAACTCTTATTCTATATAGAAAACTAACACTAAAATGTTAAAAACAGATTAACTCGTTTCTAGAGTAATACGCGTGGCTTTGTTACTATTCTTACCATGTGATGTAAATTAAATTAAAGCGACGAAAAATGACAAAGAAGATTATATTATATGTGTAACTTATTTTAATTTGAAATACTTTGATCTAAAAGATAACCTTGATTCTAATAATAAATGTGTTTTTTTTTTGTACATATCGTTAGTTATAAAATTATTTTGAAGCTAAAATAATGCATGTGAGTGTGTAGATTTATCTCTTTAGAATTGTCAAAAAATACGTACAATAATACGTCTACTGATTGCTGGTTGATGGGTCGTTTTCATTGAGCAATCAATGAGAGGGGACCCTATGTTGCTTAAATGTCACCTTTTTGTATATTTCAAAACACGTGAGATCATGTTGACTAAATATTCACCGTTTCATGAATTAGCACAATTTTTTTAACATTATAGATGGAATTTGGAATTTTTTTTTTTCAAATTTTTTTAATTTATTTTATTATTTTGAGTATTTTCAATTTTAGTCACTTATTTAAAAAACGAGTCAATACTTATTTCTCTTGATAATGACCTGTGAGAGTAAAATAATATTTTATTTGTGTCTATGTTGTTTCTGGTGGTGAATATAAGTTTATCATAACTTTTGACTATTAATTTTTTATGTCATCTATGAATAACTCACAAAGAAAAGGTATAGTAATTTGTTTTAAAAATAAAATATAAAAAGATTAATATATATATATATATATATATATATATATATTTCAATGATAGAAGAAAAACTATTATAGTTTTTAAAGTTAGGCAAACTATGGTATTTAACGTAAACTTTTGAACTTGTTGAATGTGTGTCAGATACAATCTGCAAATATTATTAATGATTTCAATTTATTAAAAAAAAACAAGTTATTTGTGCTGAAGTTGCTCTTTGTCGTGATTTGTTCATAATACAGTGATGGTTCCGTTGACTCGTTGACATTGAAGACAGCACCATGATATGTGTTTTTGGATTCGAAAATATGTTTGTCATCAACTGCACAAGTTGATTTTAGAAATATTTTCATCATTAAAAAAGTTAATTTTTATATTTCTAATGAAAAAGAGAGATAAAACATAAAATAATAAGTGTAATTTTTTTGTTAAATGTATATAACTAAACTAGAATTATAACCTCAAAAGTTAGTTTGGGAGATCCAATTAAGATTATTTCAAATTTTATAAACTTATATATGGAGTATTCAATGTTGAATTATAAATCTTTATTGATTTTTAAGGTTCTTGTTTTTATTGAATTCTCTCTGATTTTTAATTTATAAATTCAATTATTCATTTCATACGTAGCAGTAGGGAAAAGATTTTCTTAATAGTATAGGTTAACTCATTAATTAGCATTTATAATCGGAAATCTTTGCCAAATTACAAGTGAGATTTTGGGATCCATCATATTATGTCATTATCTCCATTAATTATCATTTATTTGTAGATGATATGTTTCAAGTGACATCATTAGAATTTCATATTATGCTATTATATTAGAGATTCTTTATTTCCTTTATTAATAAAGGCCCTAAGTTTTCACAAGTGTACGTAAATATGATAATGGAACAGGAATGGAGGATGTTTATATCCTATCTGATCTTTAATAAAAAAAAATTACTTGTCTATTATTTACGTGGCTATTTTAAAACTTACGAATATATGTAAAATACTCGTAAGTATCTAAAAAATATTTTATAAATTTTTAAAATAAAATTAAAAAAAAGTATAATATAAATTAAATTAAAATTAAAATTTAATTTTAATTAAATTTAATCTAATAAAATATAAATTTATTTTAATTTTAATTTAATTTAATTTAATAAAATATAAATTAAATTTTAATTTTTTACAGGTATTTGGTATCTGTAGATACGAGTAGTATGAGGATAACCATATCCGATCTATTTATAAATAAGTTTTAAAATACATGTTATTTATGGATGCATGTGTGAATAGCCTGTGAATACTCGTGGACAAATATTTTTGTTATTCCGAAATATATGTATAAGGATGAAGAAAATGTCTACCACTACACCATCATAGCTTATTTTTAAATTATCCGTTCATTATGTACCTACTTAAAATTAAGAGTTAATTCCAAACTGTAAAACTAATGAATATTTTAAACTAATAAATAACAACAATAATAACTTAGTATATATTTTCTATTGAAATTATAAACTTTCATACAATTTTTCTAACAAAAAAAAGTATAAATTTTCTAGTAAATTTTGTTTGAAATCATAAATCTTTTTATACAACTTTTTTTTATAAATTACTAAATAAAACATTACAAACTCTTATATTGAACAACATATACATAGAAAACATACAAATCTTAATACATTTATCCAGTGTAATAACTATACAATATAGTATATGTACATAACAACTGAAACTGCTATAAAGTTGTTCAAAACTGAAGAGTTCATATACATAATGTCTAGATATAACTAAATATTTAAGCCTCTAAGTTTTCGCCTTCTACCAAAGGCATGTCACTACTTAACTCATTCTTTGCTCACATCGAGAGGTGATTATTGCAAAAGAAAAACAAGATAAGCTAGCTTTCAAAGGAAAACTTCATAAAACAATTTAAGCTTACTATGTATTAGTCCAATTTATAAAGTACTATAAACTCATATAAACATACATACAATTGACTATAAACATAATCATCCAAATACATGCTTTGACATAAGGCTTCACTATAGATGTGCATTCGTAGTAGTATTTATGCTCTTCAGAGTCATAAACACAAGGGTTATCACCATACTACTCACGAGGTTAATCTTTCACGTGTAAAACCAAAAGTCTAAGGTAAGGACCTCCTGCCATTATTTCTCACACTCCATTTATCTCTATACGAGTTGAATGACAGGTAGTATATCAAGATACTCCCTTTATGAACTTCAACATGTTAAACATACACTAAACATCACCAAATTGTAAAATTTTTTCTTGAAAATCTCTCAACAACCATACAATACATAAACATATAAAAGGTTCTCATGTACATTCATGCGGTCACTATACTCACCAATAAAAATCAAGAATGATACATATCAATATCAAACAACTAAAGGAATAAACCAAAACAATTACAGAAGTTGATGCTCAATGCAAAACCTCTCGCATAAAGGTGACACTCAACGCCAGTTCTTTCACCCAATGTCAAACCTTTCGTAAAAAGAGGTACTTAGTGATAGCTCTGACACTTATCACCATTCTTCTCACAAAATGGCTCACTAGTCTATCGCTCAACTACTTGGAATTAAAAATGATTCTAGACCTAGATAGAAAAGTAATGCTTGGCCATCACTCAACACCACACCATACACAAGAAAAAAGAGAAAAAAAAAACCATCTACTCTTAGGAACAATAGAAACATAATCAGGACACACAATTAAGACCACTGATTAGCCAAAAGTCTTATAGAAGACTCAGGTTTTACATGCAAGCTAGAACTTCTCACATGCATAGAAAAACTCATAAATAAAGGAAAATAGTAGAAACTAACTCATTTACAGAAACTAGTCCATTAGAGTTAAAAATCTCACTTCAAAGATTACTCGGGTGATCTTTGATCTTCAAACTTATGAATAAGAGTTTAGAATCTTTAGATAAAAGAATTTTAGAAAAATGATGTAATTTACCTCGTTTATAAAAATTATATTTAAAGTTTAAACTTTTTAATATTAGAATAATAAAGTCTTATTATTTAAATTACATTATCACGTCTAAAACACAATTTTTTAAACTCTTATAATATTGTTAATACTTTTAATAAAAATCACAAACAACAAAATTATTACAAAATCTCTAATAATATACAATTCCCTTATTCAATTCTACTGTGATCTATAAAAATATTTCACAATATTTTTATGTTTGTCTTCTTCATACTATTCAATATAAATCTAATGAATATTAAAATGTAACAAATAGCATAGGATAACAATCTATATTTTCAGATTGTCAATTTCAATATTGGTTTCCACTCTCCCTTTACTCCAAAGACATTGAAACTACTAGAAAATTTTGATATTATAAGGTCGGACACTACATCGAAAATTTTCATATCTTTTTTCTACTTTTAATAACCTCCACACTTTCACTTTATTTTGTCCAATTTATAATCCTTAAGAAACCAAAATCTTTTTATTCATGACTTTTTTTTCCTCTATAAAGAGGACGTGTACAATTTCAGAAAAGGCATGGCAAGAATGTACTATCATCATGATGACATCTGAAGAGCCATTCCTCCTAGGGTTGACATTGTTGATGTTTGGTACGATTCGATTCATGCATCAAACAGTGCCCATTACATTATTTTTTTAGTTCCACTCCACAATTCCAAAATAAAGCTGAAGAGTAAACCAACCTCGATCCATGATAAGGATTCTGAAAACAACGACAATTCGTAACTAAATGCATTATGAGATGCTTATTGCTAGCCACCGCGGGAACCTTCCAACCCATGTTACACATTTCTGGGAAAACCTTTCTGTTTTCACCCTCAAACTTCATTTTCATCTCAAATTATTCACTAATTAACCTATGTGTCACACACTGTTCTCTTTCCATTTTAAATCATTTTGATGAGAAAAAAGAGAGTCAAAAATAATAACAATTTAAAAAAAAGTAATAATCTAGTGGAAAATTAATCTCTCATTTTACGAGAATTTGTGAAGAGAACAAAAAAACAAATAGAACAAAAACATAATTCAAAGTACAAAAAGATACCAATTACTATAGGAAAAATCACAATTATATATAGTCAAAATCTATATGTAAGCTCACAATTCCGTGTGTAAAATAGTGTTACATATGGACAAAAATTCATATGTAAGGGTAAAACTCATCAATGTAAGAGTTAAAATCACGAGTCGTCCGAACTAAAAAAAATCCACTATAATTAGTAATAGAGTACAAAAGAGTCTCCAATAAAAATATTCAATCAAATAAACTAACTAAGCATAATGTTTACAAATAAGAGCAAAGAAGATGAAAATTTTTCGAAAAAAAACTACTAATGCAAGATTGTTTTCTTTCAAACTAGACATCCGAGTGGTCAGAGAGAACCAATCGGTCTGAAACACACTTTCTAAAAATTAACCCAATGGAACAGTGAACAATTTTACAACGACGAAAACATTAGTACATTTTGTGTTATGTGAAAAAAATTTTATCTCTTTTTTCTTTTCAGTGGGCTTTTTCTCACTTCAAAATAACTCTAATATGCTTTAAATGAAACATAATAATTGATATTATTTGAGTCTATTCTTCACCCAGTTCAATAACCCAGTACATTTCAGAGTATGAAATCTTTCCCTGTACTGACACAAACGAAAGGAACTTGCTAAGGATTTGTGTCATTGTTTATGGACCGGCCATCTGCGAAAGCTTTTTAATTGCATGCGTGCGTGTCTGTTTTGTCAACATAGGTAACACGACACAGCAACAATAGAAAATGATCAATCAACACCAATCATAAGGTTTCGCAGCCTTGTACCAGTAAAACCTGGTTTCGCAGCTTTGAAACACCAACTTAGTTTAATCATTTTTCTTTCTGTCTTCTCTACTGAACAAGTTGCACGTCCAGCTGGAAATCATCGTGCTGCTACAATTAACTCATCATTAAAATATTAAGCAATTTTATACTTTCGATTCAAAGGAGAAAAATACTGATATTCAGAACCACTTCTTATTGAAGTTGGTGCCTGTATAATATAATAACATGCTATGATAATATTTTAAAAATATACATATATGAATTTAGATTTAGTTTAACTTTACAAAATCGTTTCTTTTTGTTCTTAGCTGTCTTTGATCCTCTTCTGGACAACCCATTAGCACAGAACATTAGATTTTGCATATCTGACAAGATGGTCGATCTTGAAATAATTAATGATAATCATTGTTAAGTTTATTTATTTAAAAGTAAAAAATGAAAGCATAAAATATTGCCAAGGTGAAGAGAACGCACACTGTGGAAAAATATGAAAGATTTTAAGTCCTACTTTCTAACCATTGCAATCCCACTGATGTATTCACATGCGATAGTGACTTCCATGGAAATTTAAAGCTTTGAAAAGACCACACAAGAAAATACATGCCTACCACATATGGCTGAAATCTTCAAGTTCAGTGTTTAACTTACAAAAATAGTTTTTTGACACTTTTTCAAACAAACAAAAAATGGAGAATTCATTTTAATAATATAATAACATATATTAGTATTTTAAGTTAAAATTTTAAAAAAAAAATCTGATAATTGAATTATTAAAAAAATTGTTAAATTTTGTACATAAACTAAATCTCTAAAATTCAAGATTTATTAATCCATTTTTTTAAAACGGTTAAAGTCAAGTGTAAGTTATTTTAAAAAATACAACCAATAATATAACATATATTTAAAAATTAAATTGAGAAATAAGTTTAGTGTGTAACATAGAAAATATTTCTGGCAAATTAAATTTATTGATTAAAAGGACTACTGCAACACAGGTACATGTTCATTTATCAACATAATATGGAGATATAAAAGCTAACATATTTTTAACTAATATAATTACAAAAAGTATATATTAGTACTGTTAAAACGGGTAATCCGACTCGACCCGGCCCGGCCCACCACGGATTGGTCACTTAGTGAGCCAACCCAATCCGGCTCATTTATTAGTAAGCCAGAAAAATTTGAACCCGGTTCGATCCACCACGGGTTGGTGAGTAAACGAGTTTGCTCACTTGGATATTTAATTACAATTTTTTTAAATAAAAAAAATTACAAAGTTTCTATATTCAAATTTAAACAAATTTTTCTCCTAAAAAATGATGTTAAACTGAAGACAATTCAAAATACTAATAAAAAGTACAATATAATCCAAATGTCATCCAAAAACAAACACAAAAAAACATACAAATAAATTTCTTATATGCCATAAGTTTCATAAATAAAATAATAAATTAAAAAAAATAAAATTAGGTAGGTGGACCAACCCGGCCCATCACGGGTTCAACCCGCATGAGTCGGGTTTAAATGAGTTGGGTTAAAATCTGACCCGCATAAAAGAAATTCAATTTTTTCAAACCCAATCCGGCCTGAACCCGTGGTGGACCGGGTTGACTCACAGGTTGTGACCCATTTTGACGGCTCTAGTATATACCTATCCTCACGAGTCACCTTGAAAGGATCAAGGAGAAATCAGGTAATTAATAATTAAACTGTCATTAGCGTTAATTTTCCTATTTCTTACATTCTTCGTTGTTTTTCGTTATTTTAATAGTAAAAAGTTCGAATTTGATTTTATACCTATTATATATATTTTTTACACCCATATGAAAAGCACATTGTATACGTATTCACTATTAGACAATTTTGACTATATTAATAGTCTATACTTAGAAAAAAGAGATATTTGAGACGTGTAATAGACTACAAGTTAAGCAAGAGGAACATATACTAGGATGAGTCAACGAATCTATCGTCATTTTTTAATACGTGCAAAATTCATATTAGTTCAACTTTGAATATTTGAGCTGTTGATTTATCTACAGTCATGATGTTTGATGGCTTAAGATTTTATGATAAGTAATTCATATCAGTTCGTGAAAACGTATGAATGTTGACAAAAATAAAAACCTCTGTTGTCTTGTGTGTATGCAACATACGCATATATACACACTGGTGCAAGCTTCAAGGACTGTATCATACTTATAATAATTCACGAAGAAAAAAAAAACATTAGAAAAACCATGTTGATTTTTAGCTTGTTTAAGATTTCTAAAATAAGTGTGTCTATCATCATTTTATAATATTATCTAAGTTTGATCTGATTGTATTAATATAAAGAAAATGTATACACGCATCACCTACTCTATACAATATGATTTAGGAAATTAATTACAATTATTTCTCATATATAGATATTTACTAAACACGTTAATATTGGTTAATTTTTACTGTGAGCAAATTTTTCTTGTCAACTTTCATTAAAAAAATAAAAGTAGCTTGTAATTTCTGTAAATATTTAAAGTTCAGAAACTATAATTCATTAACATCTCAAACTATATTAATTTTGTATGTTATTATATTATTTCTTTTTTTTATTCTTATCATTCTTCTTCAACTATTTGTAATATTTATTGTTTGAATTATCCTGAAAAGGATTCTAACATTCTTTTATTATTCAACAACATATTTAATGAGTGTTCTTCCCCACTGTGTTGGCATTGGTACGTGTCTGGTTGGTTGGGAAATGATAACCAATTAATGACTAACATGTTGTGCCTAAAAATATCAACAAGTGCATATATATACTTGTTATGTAACATTGATATTCACACAAATCATATATAATTGTGTAAAGTTTGCTAGATAGCTTAGTTTCATAGGTAGAATTAATTATTGTGTAGCAGAAGATATATTTAGTATAAATATGGTAAATTCACATTGTTAAAAATGTGATAAAAAATATCGAGAGATAATTTGTTGAAAATCCATCAAACTAGGAATAATGTCAATTTCGATAATATATTTATAATCAGTTTTATAAAATTAATTTAAGTTTAATATTTATTTTTTTAATATCGTATCATAATCATAAGTTATATTATAACAATACAATTTATTATTTTTCTATTTATTATCATTGTTATATTAAATTATTCATTTATATCTAATTTTATATATAAATTATATATTTGGACATAATTTTTAGAATTAAATTAAGTTTAAGATTTATTTGTTAATATAGTTTATGATTTTTTATTTTTATTCTTTTATCTCGTTCGTTTATTTATTGATTTACTCCTTAAACCAAAAAGGTAGTTTGATCGTGACCCATTATGTTATTAAAATGGTATTGAGGTATCGGTAGAGATAAAGATAAGGGTAAATAATATATAAATGTGGACCATAATATAATTGTTAAAAGATATGCATGCTCAAAGACCAAGGAAACCGATTCTTCAACTTATGCAAATCTTAGATCACTTTGGTCATTCTTTCAAATGTTGTTTTGACTTGGGTGACTTGCCATGTGATCCATGACATCAAATTGTTCCGGATCATTTTAAAAATTTCAATGATCACTTTTAGGATAATGTTAACAAATTAGAACAAAATAATATTAAAATCTAATTATAAATGTACTTTTATTGCAATTTTTCAACATTTATTTATTGAAATGTTATGATGCTGTTTCAATGATGAGGCGCTCATTAATGGAATTAAAAGCAGCCAAATTTGTACAAATTCATAAAGTTCATATTTGTAATATTGAATAAATAAATTATTTGATAAATATCTATATCAGTTAACAATGTTATTATTATTATACATGATTTTTGCTGTTGAGCTAATAATTTACTATGTTAAAAACTTCTATTGTGCTTAGAAACATAACATAATCTTGAACTTGAAAGGTATGTTAAAAAACAAAATAATAATACTATTTTTTCTATACATATATCAAGATTTTATCACTTTAAGACAGAATAAAATATCGTTTTAAAAACCACAATAAAATATCTTATTTTGGTTTAAGGAATTGAGATCAAATCTATTTTTCACAACCATTTTCAAACTCTAAACACATATTAAAGTTATTTTTTTATTCACACTCGTTATTTTTAGTTTAATTAGAGAGTTAGTTCCAGAAAACACTTCAACATTAAATATGTAACGAATATAATCATTGTCTAATTGATAATTGTTTAACTTAAAATTAACATAATTATGATTAACTCTAATTTTTATCATTCAATTTTTCAATTTATTTCTATGAAATTGTAAACTAATCGATTTAATTCTTAATAGAGAGATGAATAATAAAAGAAATGAGTCTTTATATACACAAGAAGAACAATAATTGCAGTGTAGTGAGGAGCGCCGTAACCGAAGCAAGTTGCAATTTTTTGTTGTTTCATACTTCACAAGTAGATTTTGGAAGTCTTCGGTAGGTCCATCCTATATACGAATCTCTCCGTCATTGTTGACCCATAAAAGTCATAATACCAATAAATTAACAGATTTATTATTTCTTTTCTCACTTTTTCTATTCAAATATTAATTTTAAATATTTAGATATTTTTAATAACAATTCCTCAAAAAACATATTAAGTTTTTAAAAATTAGTTAAGTAAATTATTTTAAATACTAAATATATAGAATTAGCTTTGAATGAAATGAGTGAATTTTTTGTTTTAATATTATGATAATTTTTAGTTTGATTTATAATTTTTAAAATATGTTAATATAATCAGTAAAATAGAATATAAATAACAAACGACATGTCAGTGAAAACAAATTATTCATAAAAATAACAAATCATCTTAGTGAGTAACGCTATCATCATAACTTTGGATGAAAACAATTAGTTTATTTCTTTTAGAAAAAAAAATAGGATGAAACAAAATTTAGAAAGAAATCACCATAGTACGATATATTTAAATTTTCTAATCAAAGAGTATTCTAATAAGAAATGAATAAAATTATCTAAATTTATATATTGTTGTTATCGGAGTTTTGAATATGGTAGTTTTGGGATTTATAATAATAAAATAACGAGTATGAAACTGATACAGTATTTTTAAAGAAATATAAATTATATTTATAGAATTAGTATAATATTAGATATGGATTATCAAATATTATTATTAAGATAATATTATAAATAATAAAAAAATATTAAATTGATAATATTAATTATGATTGTGTGAATATGTGAATGTTTCTTTCATTAATATATTTTAAATTATTTATTATTATATTTATTAGATTGATAAACATATATGATTTTTATTTGGTGTCTTTAAATTTTAATTAATAAATCAATTTGATTTGATTGTGATTGACATTGATAAAAAATAATTTATTGTGATTTTCAGTAAAAAAAAAGCTCAACATGAATTTTGTTTCTAATATATCATGAAAATAATTACTTTAAACATGTTGACACATTATGTAATGGAAATTGAGAACTTGTTTTATATTTCAAACACTAATGATTTATTTTCTTCTTTGATTTGAAAAGGGTCGATCTTGATTTAAATTATAGTACTTAAGGCTTTATATTAACTTCTTATATATTCTAGGATTCTTATATTTATATTTCGTTGTTATTCATGTTAAACTTATGAGTGTTACTTGTGATTTTCTTCTATCAAGTCGTTTATGAAATAGTGAATAACAGGAAAAAAAAAAAAAGGAACACGCGTCTTGTTAAAATAAATATTCTCTCCCAAAATATAACATTTATATTCTCTCCAATTATGAAATAAATATTCATATTCTTTATATTTTTAACAGATATTATTACTTCTGTGTATATTTTAATAAAGTATATATAACACTCCTTACTTTATTCTGTTTAAAAATATCATATTAATTAAAACTTAAATAAAAAAACTATAGAGAGGTAAAACTTTATTATTTAATGTTCATTCCTTTTATTTAAATGCATTGCTATAAAAATTCTTTACCAATGGAAATAAATTGTTCCAACTAAAAGAGTTGACTCATAAAACATTCAATTTGTTATCTTATATGAATAGTTATTATTTATTTATTTATTTATATGTATCTTATCTTTATCCCTTTAGGATTCTCATAAGACTAGTTTTGGTACGAATCTGCATTTTCTAATTTCTGTTATTTTTCTTTAATTTCTTGATTTTCGATATTATTGCTTTTATTTGATTTTTCCTAAGTGGGTAAGTTTTGATAGGATTTTTGTCATCATTAGTAAATCTATATGTCCTAATTTCGTGCATTATATCAGGTCTTAAAATCACATATAGGTTACATTATAAACAAAAAAAGTCAATTTGGTAAATGTCTCAACATTAGAAAATTATAAGAAACATAAGTAACGTATCCAAGTAGCAAAAGTAAAATTGAGTGTTTAAAAGATAGAAAAAAAAACTAAAATATAAATAATGTAAATATGAAAGTTGTCTGAATCATGAGGAATATTATATCTAAAATCCGTAATGACATTATCAAGCATTGGAACAGACATGTGAACAGAGATTGTAAAAAGGTTTATCCATTAAATGACTTCATTTTAATAATATGTTGAAATTGTTTAGAAGCATATTCAAAGTATATTATACAAATGATTATGTGTAAGAGCTGATCCATGAGCATAATGGAATCCCTGTATCAGAATCATGCGTCGTCTTATATTTAACACCTACACTTTTTGTGTTAATTAATAATAAATCACATCTATCCTTCAGATGTTTAATAAAAAAAATGATGTAATGTAACTTTTGAAAAAATATATTTGCTTTTACTTATTATTATTTATATATATTTATCTTAATAATAAAAGAATAATATCTAAAACAATAAATAAATAAAGAGACTTTAAATAAACAATTAAATACGAGTCACTGTATAAAAAGAAACAAATAAAATACAAATGAACAAAGAAGAGAAGATATTATATTATTAATAAATAAATAAGAATGTAAAAACAATAAAATGACTTACACATTGGAAATAAACTAAATAATAAAAATGTAAATGAATAAAAGGAGAAATACGATAATCTAAAAGGTAATTAAACATAAATATAGATTAGACCAATCAACTAGATGATTATATTTTAGTGAATACAAATATAAATATAATCTAATTGACATAAATATAAACTAATAGACAGCATCAATGTATTATTGAAAATAAATTATATAGTATAATTATAAATTAATGAGGAGAATAATTGAAAATAAGTCAAATAACATAAACTAAATTAACCATTGAATAATTACAATATATTAAATGATATAAATATAAAATAATAAATATAACAAATATATAATTGAAAATAAATTGAACAACATGAATATAAATTAATAATAAATGTGCGTATAAATATAAAAAGATAAGATAAATTAAATAGTAAATATAAGAATTAATCAATGTATTACTATGATGTATTAAATAATAGGAAAAATAAAGAAAGTGAGAGTAAGTATAAAGTTAATAAAATACATAAATTTATTATTCTTCTATATTCTATTTTGTCTTTATCTTTATCCACTCGTTTTCTCTTTTACCCATGTTTTTTAAATGAAAAACTTTATGTGATTTGATTTGATTTTATTGTAAAGTTATGATTGTAATGAAATGATTTATCTCTTCTGATTTTATCTTATCTTTTATATTTAAGATAAGATTAGAAAACTTTTTTAAATATTTTTATAATTAATTTACACGTATATATAATAATTAATACCTTTTATTATTTTTAATAGTTAAATTTTATTTATGTCTTCAGTTTTTTTTTTAAATCTCCTTATTTATTTATTTATATTTTATTTTACTTAATCTTAAAACCATTTTATTCATTTTTTATATAATCTAACTTTATTAGAATAAAATACGAAGTCATTAAAAATAATGTAAGTTTGCTTCTATATTTCTTCCCATGGAGTGATGAAGTTGTGTACAGCTGCAGTTTTTGTTCCTTCGTCCTCGTTTCTTACGTAAAAAAATGGCACATCATCCATGAAAACAACTTCTTTTACAGTTTCACCGCTTCTTCACATATATATATATAAAACAAAATTTAAGGAAAACTAGTGGTAACCGGGGCTTACGGAGCTTATCACTGTCACTTACGGAGCTTACTAAAATCATTTTCAGAAAGGAAATTAAATATATGGCATACACAGTAGCAATCATTTCTTTCTTTCTCTAGCTCAGAGAGAGAGAGAGAGAGTGTGTTGGAAATACAACTTCCCACCATGTGAGACTCCTTAGTCTATGGTGACGAATGCATCTCAATGACAATTTCTTCTATTTAAGCACTTCACTGCTTAATTTCTCTCTTCACTTATCCTCATGCTTCCATCTATATCACTCCTAAATTAAATACTTCTTACCAATTTAGCACGCTTTTCTCTCTCTCTTCCTCTCAGATTTTCCCTCTTCCGGATACCCATTTCAACTGAGTCAACAACATGACTCAGGGAAAGGGAGTTGAAGCTGGCCAAATTGTGGGGGATTTCAATCCTTCCAAGAAGCCCAAAAGAAACAAGTATGCTTTTGGTTGCGCTATTTTGGCCTCCATGACATCCATTTTACTTGGCTATGGTGAGTCTTGTATTATATCTCCTCTTCTGGAAAATCCATCACTCTATCAGCTTTTGAAAAAATCGCAAATCACATCTCAAACATAAAACCAACCATGTTATTCATTGACTTTGTCGGAGAAATTAATATACTTTGTTCGGAGGGAAACCGGTGTAACATGTGCCGACACTGTATTAGTACTGTAAAACTTATCCAGTTCAGTGGGAAAAGGAAAAAAAGGTAAGAAGACTTTTGCTGAAAAGGTAAATGGAAAAAAGGAGTGTTTAGTTGATGTGAGAGATTTCGCAAGATTCTTCAGAAAAAGGAATCTCTTAGTTTATTTGTAGTTACGATGGATGTATATGTTGTTGTTGTTACAGATATCGGGGTGATGAGTGGTGCAGCCATGTACATAAAGAGGGACCTAAAGGTGTCGGACGTGCAAATCGAGATACTCTTGGGAATCATCAATCTCTACTCTCTTATAGGCTCATGCTTGGCCGGCAGAACCTCCGACTGGATAGGCCGGCGATACACCATTGTCTTCGCCGGCACCATCTTCTTCGCCGGGGCAATTCTCATGGGTTTCTCTCCCAACTATGCCTTTCTGATGTTCGGCCGTTTCGTGGCCGGCATCGGCATCGGCTACGCCCTCATGATCGCCCCTGTCTACACCGCCGAAGTCTCTCCGGCGTCAACCCGTGGCTTCCTCACTTCCTTTCCCGAGGTCACCTTTATTTGCTGAATATTACCGAATCAAAATTTGATTTTTTTTATATATTTATTTATTTATTTACGGAAACGTGATTTTGCAGGTTTTTATTAATGGAGGGATATTACTCGGATACATATCCAACTATGCATTTTCAAAGTTGTCATTGAAGTTGGGATGGCGAATGATGCTTGGGGTCGGTGTGTTTCCCTCGATACTCCTGACATTGGGAGTGTTGGCGATGCCGGAATCTCCGCGGTGGCTGGTGATGAGGGGACGTTTGGGAGAGGCAACGAAAGTGCTTAACAAAACCTCCGACAGCAAGGAAGAAGCTCAACTGAGGCTGGCCGAGATCAAGCAAGCCGCAGGGATACCGGAGAGTTGCAACGACGACGTCGTTGAGGTAACGAAAAAAAGCACCGGCGAGGGCGTGTGGAAAGAGTTGTTCCTCCATCCAACGCCTGCGATTCGTCACATCGTAATTGCGGCGCTGGGGATTCACTTCTTCCAACAAGCGTCGGGTGTGGACGCCGTGGTTTTATACAGCCCCACGATCTTCGAGAAGGCTGGGATCACCGATGACACACAAAAGCTTCTGGCAACGGTGGCCGTTGGATTCGTGAAGACGATATTCATCTTGGTTGCTACTTTCATGTTGGACCGGGTGGGTCGTCGTCCCCTGTTATTGTCTAGTGTGGGGGGCATGGTAATCTCGCTTCTGACTCTGGCAATCAGCCTTACGATCATCGATCAGTCGAAGAGTAAACTGATGTGGGCCATTGGATTGAGTATAACGATGGTATTAACCTACGTGGCGACGTTTTCCATCGGTTCGGGACCCATCACGTGGGTGTACAGCTCTGAGATCTTTCCGTTGAGGTTGCGGGCGCAGGGTGCGGCAGCGGGTGTGGTGGTGAACAGAACGACAAGTGGCGTTATTTCAATGACTTTTTTGTCCCTGACTAAAGCCATCACTATTGGCGGAGCTTTCTTCCTGTATTTTGGCATTGCTACCATTGGGTGGTTATTCTTCTACACCGTGCTTCCTGAGACACGGGGTAAAACACTTGAAGACATGGAAGGTTCTTTTGGTACTTTCAGAGCCAAATCCAACAACACCAACAACAATGGAATAGAAAATGAAAATGCCAAAGTTTCACAACTTCAGCTCGGGACCAATCTCCAGCCGTAGACAATATTAGGGCATCGTGTAATAATCTAGTGCTTGTGTTTTTCTAAAAACAGTAGTTTTTTAAATCAAAAATCATATTCCAAAGAGACTTGTGTATGAAGAAAAAAAATACAATAACTTTGATGAATCACAATTAAAAATAAATTACGGGCTTTCCTATTTTTCAGCATTTTTTTGAGACGTTAATTTAGAGATATGTCTGATGACATATTATAATAATGTTATTTGAAGAGATATTTAGGTCTAACATGTACAATATCATTTCTATACAAATACTCATGCATTAAATGGTAGAAAGGAGAAGAATAAATGAGAATATAAGGTAATGTTTCTATGTGAGAAGTAGGGACAATAAAAAATTTAAAAGAAAGAAAGAAAAAGAGAAAAAAAAATAGTAATTTAGAGAAAGAAAGGAAAAGAAAGGGAAGAAAATGACACTTAAATTTTGTACAAAGACTTTTTTATCCTTATACACATATTTTGTCGTATTATTGGAAATATAAAGTATTATGTCAAAATATATTAGATTATATATTTGGAAAAGTCTCTCAAGTCTTAGCTAAAGTTTTTTCTACTTCTTCTAAGAATACCTTTTTCCACCTAAAATTTATAATCAAGGAATCAATGTGGGTTATAGTCTATTTTTCACAATATTTTTCTCCTATATTTATTTATAGTAAAGAAACTCATAGAAAGTTCTAAAAGAAAGAGGCGACTGTATCTCCAAATTAATGTAATTACTTAAATTACATAACACTAATAGTAAAAGGTAAATGGACTCTATTCCTCTAAAATAGGATTAATCTCTTTATTTTTATATAAGCCTTCCCTTATACGATATATGCAAATTGAGCCCATTAAGGTAGGCCTAAGGGAAACCCTACTACAGGGCCCACCACGATGGGGAAAGTGAGGTAATGACACTAAATCCATCCAAGGGATAATTGTATTGTTTCATATAGTTTTTATAATATAAGATTAATAAAAATATGAAAGAAAAATAATAATTGATTGTTTATATTTAGCTCAAATTTTTTAATATTATAAAATATATTATGAGTAATAATAATTAATAATATTTTAAAACTATGATAACTTAAAAATAATAAAAATATTTAAAATAAGAAATGTTAAAATCTTGATTTAAATTCTTGTAATCCAAATAATTTTTTAATTTAAGTTATACTTAATAATGGTTTTAATATGAAATTTTAAATTCCCCTGGAAATTATATGTAGTGAACTAGAGTTAAAAAGTTTTAATTTGATTTTTTTAATATTACAAATTTATACTAGTAATTTAAATATACATTAATAAAAACTTAAATTAAATTAAATATTTAATTTTATTATTAGATTCGTTAATAAATGATTTAAGGCTTTATGCTATATCATTTTATCCAATAGTATTATTGGTGGTTAAATTTTTTGGTATTAAAATACTAAAAAATATTTCACAGTAATTAATAAAAAAAATATTTTTTTAGTGATATAATTAAAATCATGACACATGTGTGAAATAATTTTTGTATAATTTTATTTCTAATTTCGGTCTATTCTTTTTACACTTGAATTTGTGTTTTTAAGAAATCTTTTATACTTTAAGATCGGATACAATATTGACCATAATGTCTTGTTAATATTCCTACATCATTTTTTTTTTCTGTAGATCTCGAGTTCAATTTTTGAAACCAAAATATATTTTGCTTGCTTGAAAGTTAGACAGACCAAATGGTAATTTGCATTTTGTACATATATAATGTATATACAAAATAAATATCCATACTTATTATCTTAAGTATGAAACTTTTGTTTCATCCTTATTGACTTACGAATATGCACACTTGAATCCAATTATTTTTTTTATTTTAATATTAATTAATTAAATTTTATAAAAAATATAACATAATATTATCAAATCAATATTTATTTACAAATAACTTATTTCTAAAGTCATCCTTAAACTTTCAGGGACTACAGTTTTAATTAAAAAAATAATAATTCAAAACTTACACTGTTTCAAAGTTAAACACAATAACCCCAAACTAAACTCATATTTTAATCATTTGAACAACTTAACTAAGCTCATAGAAAATAACATTTCTTAATGGTATCCTAATTTCTCAAGCTATATAAATGTTTCTATAGATTTTTTAAGTTGAATGACTAAGTATGTCTGATCAGTCTAAGAATTGGACGATCAAACAATTTACGATTCCATATAACTCGATCGAAACTAAAGTAAAATTAGTGTTAAAGATAGTTATATTATTTCTAAACTAGATCATTATCGTTTGAGTCATAATAAGGTCAGTCCTAATCAAAAATTCATTTTGAAGTCTATAAATACATTTTTGTGGTATTCAAATAGTTGGTTACCTTAATTGCATATTAACATTATGGAATATTTATTGACTTTAACATTCCAATTAGATTAAGCTACAAAAGAAGAACTTTAACCTAAAATTTGAAAATTATTTAGAAAAGTAAAATTAAATTGGATCTCTTAAACCAAAACCACTTGCATTCCTATAAAAGAAAAACAAATTAATGATCTCATCTTACATTCTTCCTTTGAAGCAATTTGAAATTTGAAAAGATTTCAGTAATTATATAGAAACAAACATAATTTATCTAAACTAGGAAACGTGACACACCCACTTGATTCATTTTCCTTTGTCTACTTCTTTCCTTGCTTTGTTGTGTTTTATATTTTGCCACACACTTTAGCATCAGATCTGATTTGTTATGGAGATAGCATGAACTCAATGAGATGTTTGGTAAAAAAAAGTAATGGAAGTTTTCAGTATGCAGTCTGCTGACTCAGATGCCAATGCTCATCAAAACTCTATAATTAATAACATATGAGATTCAAATTTCAACTTATCTAAGTTCTATCATTTTCACATTACAACCCATAATTGGCTTTCTTATAGAAATAACTAAAGTTTAAACAAATGACAGGTGTATTATAATTTCTTTTATCTGTCAGCTTTCAAAACATCTAAATATGATATTTTATGGTCTTACAAGTAATAGAGAATAAATAAGAGGTAGTACTTAAAACTGTAAAGTGTTATTGTGTAATAAAGAATTATAATAAAATAATTAAAAAAAATATCAAGATGTACTTTAATTATAAATAAACAATAGCATTGAAGATATATATACCATCTTTATATGTATTCATGGTTTTCCCATTATTATATATGAGTAGCATTTGACTATTTTTGAAAAGGGTATTTTTATAGCATTGACATATTTCTCTTGACTTGCTTTTTCTTTACGTAGCTAATTTTTTATTTTTTAAAAAATGCAAAAGTTATAGCCAGACTCATTGAATAAGACATGTACTTTTTATATTTATAAATGCATTTTTTTAGAATAAAAATATTTGTATACGAGAGATTATGTTTCTATAGTTTCAGTTTTTGAATGGACCAGAGGAAAATAGCTTGGTTACTTTAAGTCTGAAATGAATGTTAACCAGTATATTTATACGAATTAAATTTTGTACGGTTAAATTTTGTTAAAATCGAATTGTAATTCATTTCATTCATATCTTCACTTCATGGTAAATATTGTAGTGTGAAATTCATTAATGTAAAATCTTAAAAACAAAATTGAAAAATAAAAAATTTCATTAAAAACGGACTATTTTAATCTTTTTATAATGAAAGATATAATACCCATTAGAAAAGAACAATAAAGAAAATACCGATAGTGAACATAATAAAAAAATTAAAGCGTTTAACAACTTTACCTCATAAGATTAACCTTTTTAGAATATTTCATATGATTCCAAATCCCATAACCTTTTTATCAAATGTCTTCTCCGATTGAAAAATTTATATTTATTGAATATTCAAGAAATTGTAAAAATTTATTACAAACTCAAATGAAAGTTTCGAAATTTATTGAAAACTTAAATAATAATTAAGCCAAAAATTATTTAATGTGACAGAAACACTATGAACTATATTTAATAATACTAACCCAGGAAGCGGAAAACCAAAAGTGACATATATGGAAATTTAGGAATTTCCTTGAAAACATAATTTTTCATTTTATTAAGGTTGTAAGTTTAGTGGATTAAAATCATTTGAGCATTTTAAGTTAAAGTATACATGAATAAAAGTAAGGTATGATTTAAATTTGTTTCCAAAACCAAACATAAAAGTTGAACTTAATTTGATTACAAACTTAAAAGATTAAAATTTAGACGTTTACTTAATATTTAATCGTTCAACTTCAGTATTACTTTTGGTTAATTTTCCATATAATTATCATGGTTATATTTCTTAAAAATCTTCTTCCAGTCTAAAGTTTAATTTTGTTTGAAAAACAAAAGAAATAGAAAATAGATGCCTAAAAACAATAAAATGGTTGACATAAAAACAATAAAAAGTTACAGAAGAAAATCCATGTAAGTCCCACCAAAAACATGCATTAAAAAAGAATAGAAAGAAAAAAAAAAGAGAAAAGCCCAACCATCTCATAATGGGGCCTAAAAGCATAACTCAGTGCTGGGAATATATGTTTATAGGATGATGGTATTTTGACAACTTTTTTTAACAATTTTTTGACAATAGGACACATGTCATTATTTTATTGGTCTATTTGAATTTATGTTTAAAAAACATTTAAAACGAATCAATCACAAACTATCATATGTCAAAAAGTTATAAAAAAAAATAGATATTAAAAAAACTTTTTCAATATTTTTACTTACACATGCTTTATATAGCTAATGAAATCTCCATCATAACCAAACCAGGTGTTGTAAAAAACACACCGTTTATGATACATTTTCATCAAACAAACACCACGATGAAGAGTTCTTCATTGAATAAAATAATATTTTCAATCATAATAAAATAACAATACGACATCTCTAATCATAACATTCGAACGATTAAACTCTTACAATATAATTGAAAATAAAATAACAATATCTCCATGATTATTAGTATCATTATCCTTATTATTCGGGTGTACTTATCGAGCACATATATTAAATTGATTTTGATAAAGAAAACAAAAAATATGTGGCACACAAAGTGACAACTATTTAATTTGTTTAGGTAGGAGAGAGTGTTGGGGATTTTACTCCCACCATCTGACACTCCAATTTGCTCTATTTAAGAACTTCCTGCAATGCAACTTCACTCTACTCCTTAATTTCTCTCCTTACACTTCACATATAACACCCAAAAATTAAATACATGTTACCATTTTAACACGCTTTTCTCTCACATTTTCCCTTCAAACAACATGGCAGAGGGAAAGGGAGTTGAAACTCAGAAAGCACTTGATGATTTCGATCCTCCCAAGAAGCCCAAAACAAACTTCTATGCTTTTGGCTGCGCTATATTGGCCTCCACTACATGCATTCTACTTGGTTATGGTCAGTCTTGTTAACTATATTCATTCCAATCTACTTCTCTTCGATCTAAAAGTTGTAAGCTTTTCAAGAAAAAAGAGAAAGGGAATCTTCTAATATAACCAAATTATAAATATGTGTAGTTACCATGGATCTTGTTATTGTTATAGATATTGGGGTGATGACCGGTGCAGCCATATACATAAAGAAGGACCTAAAGGTGTCGGATGTGCAAATAGAGATACTCTTGGGAATCATCAACCTCTACTCTCTCATAGGCTCATGCTTGGCCGGCAGAACCTCCGATTGGATAGGCCGGCGATACACCATTGTCTTCGCCGGCACCATCTTCTTCGCCGGGGCAATTCTCATGGGTTTCTCTCCCAACTATGCTTTTCTGATGTTCGGCCGTTTCGTGGCCGGCATAGGCATCGGCTACGCCCTCATGATTGGCCCTGTCTACTCCGCCGAGGTCTCCCCAGCCTCCTATCGTGGCTTCCTCACTTCTTTCACCGATGTAATGATAATTTTTCATTTTGTTGCTAAATATAATTCAATCAAACTTTGATTTCGTTATATTTATTTATTTATCTACGAAACGTGATTTTTCAGGCTTTTATTAATGGAGGGATATTGCTGGGATACATATCCAACTTCGCATTTTCAAAGATGACATTGAAGTTGGGATGGCGAATGATGCTTGGGGTCGGTGCAATTCCTTCGGCACTCATAACATTGGGAGTGTTGGCGATGCCGGAATCTCCGCGGTGGCTGGTGATGAGGGGACGTTTGGGAGAGGCAACGAAAGTGCTTAACAAAACCTCCGACAGCAAGGAAGAAGCTCAACTGAGGCTGGCCGAGATCAAACAAGCAGCAGGGATACCAGAGAGTTGCAACGACGACGTCGTTCAAGTAACGAAACAAAGCACGGGCAAGGACGTGTGGAAAGAGTTGTTCCTTTATCCAACGCCTGCAGTTCGTCACATCGTAATTGCAGCGCTCGGGATTTACTGCTTCCAACAATCGTCGGGCGTGGACGCCATCGTTTTATACAGTCCGAGAATCTTCCAGAATGCTGGGATGACCGATGACACACATACGCTTCTTGCAACGGTGGCCGTTGGATTCGTAAAGACGTTGTTCATCGTGCTTTCTTCTTTAGTATTGGACCGCGTGGGACGTCGTCCCATGTTGTTGTCTAGTGTCGGAGGCATGATGGTCTCGCTTCTCACTCTCGGAATAGCCTTTACCATCATTGAGCACTCTGAGAGTAAACCGATATGGGGCATTGGATTGAGCATAGCTATGGTGTTAGCTTTCGTGGCCACATTTTCCATCGGTGCGGGACCCATCACGTGGGTATACAGCGCTGAGGTGTTTCCGTTGAGGTTGCGGGCGCAGGGTGTGGCCGCCGGTGTTGTGGTGAATAGAGTCAGTAGTGGGGTTGTTACAATGACCTTTTTGTCCCTCACTAAAGCCATCACTTTTGGTGGAACTTTCTTTCTCTATTCTGGTATTTCAGTGATCGGGTGGTTATTCTTCTACTTTGCGCTTCCCGAGACACGGGGTAAAACACTTGAAGAAATGGAAGGGGCTTTCGGTCATTTCGGTGCCAAATCTAACTCCAAATACAAGGGAGTAGAAAATGGAAATGGCAGAGTGCCACAAGTTCAGCTGGGGACCAATCTCAGTACTTAATGACAATACGACGTCGTGTCATAATCTAGTAATTATATGTGTGTCTGTTTTTCTTTTCTTTTTAGAGTATAGTCTTTAAATCAAAATTAGTTTCCAAAGAGACTTGTTTATGAAATACAACAACTTTTATGTATAACAAAAGTTAAAAAGCAAGTGAAGTTTTATCTTTTACAGCTAATTTCGGCTTCATATACTCTCCGATCATGTTAATAAGAAGTGAAATTTAAGTGTAATTTAATGTTACAAAATTAATTTATAAAATAAAATTTACATTTAATTATATATTATAAATTAATTTTATTTATATTGCGTGAAACTTCTAATATAAATGAAAGAAAAAGTTATATATATGAGACAAGAAAAACTGAGATAGGAAAAGAGAAAAAGAAACTTTTTTTTAAAGAAATGATACTTAAATTTGATATAAAGACACTTTTATATTTATACTAATATCTTGTCGTATTATGGAAATATAATATATATTATAAAATGACATATTAGATATATTTTTTTAACTTCCTATTTGGATGTACTCTTATTCAAAATCTCTACTCTTATAACAGAAAAAGAAAAACATATTTCAACTACTCTCAACACTTTTTTCCATCACTTCAGCAATAGATCAATGCAAAAGTCTCTGAAGTCTTAATTAGGTTAACTTCTTCCCACTTTTAAGAATACCCATCTTTTTCTCCACAAAATTTATAATCGAGGAAGAAAGGGGTCGGATAATTTATCTAAGGAATATTCTTTTTGTTAAAGTGAATTATACTTAAATCGTAAAGAAGCTTGTAAAAAGACTCTAAATTAAAATTAATCTCTTCTTCATTTTCTTATTTTGTCTCTCCTACCTTACAATTTTCGTATAAGACATCCCTCAGAAAAAAAAAAAAAAAAGAGTTATGCATGAGCTACTGGTTAGGCACGTTTGACTGAGTGCAATAATGTACGTAAAGGAGGCTACTGCAAGGGAAACCCTACTAGAGGGTCCACCCATGGATAGTGTGAAAGTGAGATAACGCCACTGGCTCCAACAACATCCAAGAGATAATAAGTCTATTATTTTGTTGCAATTTTTCTCTATTTATTGTGTTTGAAAATCCTTGCTTATCTTCAGAGAAAAATGTGGTCGACCTTTTTCCTGTGCAAAGTTAGGTCAGAATACCTCACGTGTCCTTTTCTTTTATGTAACTTTTTCTTTCATTATGAAGTCAGTCTCATAAAACGATTCATGGGGTCTTCTGTGACATACACAAGACCTCCTTTTTCAATTGAAAACGTTTACTCATATCATTTTAATCAACCGTACTTTTTAACCACATTTTTTTTTCTGTTTAAAAGACTCGAATTTAAAATACAATGACAACCTTAAAAGGATGGTAACATGAACAATAATTTATCACCTCAAAAAAATAATTTTGTATGATATGGTATTTAGCTCGAATGGTAAGTTCGTATCGTTTGGACCATCCCTTTAATTGTAAAGAAAACAGATAAAAAAGTTTTATGTGTGTTGGACAATAATTGGATCAGTTTAAAGTTATTATTATTGGACTAATGGTTTGGACAAATAAACAATTAATGAATTAATAATAGAAATATTTATAACTGCAAAATAAAGAAACTGTTTACTAATAACATACCGAAATTAAAGATAAGATGTTTTGTTAAACCTACGCCAGTTTATAATCCATAAAATAACTTATAAATAGAAAGCTAAACTGTCAATGTAAACAAGTTTGATTGAGTTCCAAAAACTAATTACGAATACTTACTTACTCTATATTGAATATTATCATGCAAAGTCATTAATTTAATCGTCGGAATACCTTTTAATATAGTTTATAGGTTTCTCATACGAATTTGCCGACACAAAATAAAAGGAGTTGAACCTTGTGTGCAATCATGGCCAACTGTGAGTGAAGACGAAAATAGCTGGAAAATAAATAGAAACAAAAGAAAAAACTAGACAATGTGGTCTATGATCTCGTTTCTTATAAACCACTAGATAGATCCTAATTTGTCTGTGAGTGCCTTAGCAGTAAAAACTATCCACTACTGCGACAAAAGATGCTGAAGTTGTAGCTTTAGGGTACACCCATTCCTTAATAATTTTTGCAAGCACTATGATAAACAAAGCATGTGAATTTTATCCTGAGAACGAGATGCACTCGATATACAGTGTATCTATCTTCTCAGAGGAGACATAATTCCAATATTGGAAAACTGACTTTAAATTTATCTTAATTTATACAATTAATATAAAGGTAGGTGTCTTTTATATATAGATATACTCTAATTTAGATTTAGATTTTAGTTTTAGTCAATGTACATGTAGTGTATATTTTTTTTATGATGAAAAAACGTTATCGTATGAAATCAAGCTGTCCTACAAATTCTGTCTGCTCTTTTTCCAACATTTGAAATGTTTATACATAGTTATTGAATGAATCGGATAGGATATTTTAAAATACTTCGAGTTAGTTAATAAAATATAGGAATATCTATGTGTATTTGTATCAAGTTGAAGGTATGATAAATTATCTTTATATATTTTATTATTTAGACTCTTATTTGGTTAGACTTATCGTTTCTATTTTAAAAATGTATTGCTATTTTAAGAAGATTTAGATATTGTAATAAATGTTGTAACGCTATATTGATATATTTATCATTTGATATAGGTCAAGATAATTTTTATTGATATAGTTTGACATTATCTCTACTTGCATGTTGAGATTTATTTGTAGGATGACCTCGATCTTATACTTTATAATGATAAAAGAAGATTTTGCCATATCTTTAATAAACGTTATGACTCAAAACTAAAAAATTGCATAATAATTGTCAACTTACCACTCAATGTTAATTAAAAATAATAAACGAATATTAATAAATAAATTAAAATATATTCATCTTGTATAAATATAAAAGAATTTTGTAAAAATTATACTGAAAAAAAAATATAATTTGAAACAAATCTAAAGTACAATTTAATATAAACAATGATGATCAAATAATTAATAAATTAATATAACAAAAGCAATTATTTTTGAAAAATATAAAATAAAAAATACGAACGTCTAACCCACGTTATTTTTGTTTACAATTTAAAAACCTTTAGAGAAAAGATTAAATGAACAAATTTTGAGATATTATTAAAAAAAAATCGCATTAAACAACCTCAACAAAAATAAAAAGTCTTTAAAAAGATTATTTAATTTTCAGTTCTTGAGTTGTAAATCCAAATTTCTAAACATAAAATAAAACATGCTCTAAATTTAAAAAATAAAAGGGTTTTGTAGTATAGGTCATGAATATGAATGTGAAAGGCGAGAAAATACCTAAAAAGGACAAAGGTTGAAAACTTATTATGCTCCGCAAATGGTTGGCTGCAGATGCAGCATTATTGTCTGGGCATGGGTATAATGGACCACTTTTCTATCTACACTTATTGCACCCTCATAATTCATCAATTGGACTCTCACTATAATCTCCATCACACCCTAACTACCTGTCACAATGTAACTTGCTTTCTGCAATTAATGCTCATGCATAAATCATAATATTGTTAGAATAATTCATTTAATATATATAATTAATAAAATATAAAAAAATTATATTTTTCTTATATATAATGAATAATAGTGAGAGTTGTCAAAACGGTAATTCGGTTCGATCCGATCGGCTCACCACGGGTTGGTCATTTAGCGAGACAGAAAAATTCAAACTCGGTCCGACCCACCACGGGTTGGTAGGTAAATGGGTTGACTCACTGGTTCAATTAATTACAAATTTTTTTAAAATAAAAAAAATTACAAACTTTCTTTAATTCAAATTTAAACAAATTTTACTCCCAAATTTCACTACCAACATGGGTGTTTAATAAATTTTGAAAATAGGAAACTTAAATAATTTTTTCAAGAAAAAAAATAAATAAGTATCTTTTTATGAAATTAAAATTAAATTTTAATAAAATAAAATTAGGTAGGTTGTGTGGGCCAACCCGGCCCACCACGGGTTCAACCCACATGAGTCGGGTTTAAATCTGACCCGCATAAAAAAATACAATTTTTTCAAATCCAACGCGATCCAAACCCGTGGTGGGCCGGGTCCCGCGAATTGTGACCCATTTGGACAGCTCTGATAATAGTACTATGACACATTTTTACATTTATTTAATACAGAGTATATAAAAATAGAATAATCATAAAAATGTAAACTTTTTATATTTTTAAAAAAATAAGAAAATAAAATGTAAAGAAACGTGCAATAATATATAGACTTTAAGTTCAAATAATATATATTGAGGTAACTTTTGGCTTTGAAATGATGAATTATAGAGGAATAATGAATCTATAATTGTTGAAGCAAATATACTCGAATGCAAATATAATTGCCCTAGACCACACCATATCCAGAAAGTCGTTAAATGACATTATCGAGTTAATAGGGTGATCCCCACATAAATAATTAGATTCTTAACATTTTCATGGTCACAAATTGGAACAAAAATAATGTTAAAAAATAAAGTACAAAATAATGGCCATATATTATGCACGAATTAATAATAAAAATAATGTATAAAAAGTTTCTTGAATTTTTTTATATAAATATATTTCATGTTCCAATTAAATGAAATCTTTTGGCCATGTCTCATGAAAGAACTGGTTTAATTATTATATTGATTCGTGCAAGATACAAAAGAGTCTTCCATAAATAGTGGTAGGTGTTTTGGTTGCCCCTAAGAAACTGAAAATATGAACAATCATACACACACGATAAACCACTTATCACACAATTATTTTGGATTATATATGGGTGGCAGAATGTGACAGAGACTTTTTTGGTTGTCTAATTACTATACAATAATATAACAACAATAATAAGATGCTAAACAAATATTATAATAATAAAGGTTTTTTTTTTTCTATTATGAATAGTTGGTTTATAAATTGAAATATATAATATTTTAAATGCTTTTTTCTATATATTTTGAATTGTTTTTAAGCATAAGATTATCACAAAGTTTCACATTTTAAAGTCGATAAATCTTAGATATTCAGTGATAGATTGACGAAATCACTCGAAAAATTTGGATCAAAGCAAGATTAGTTAAAATTACTATAACAGAAGATAAAACCTTGAATAATAACATTTAGTTAAAATGATTTCTAAAAGAAATAAATTTTGCAAATTTTATTTGATTTTTTATGTAAATTATTAATTAAATTGATGTTATTTGTACAATACTAACTTATTATAAGTTGTTTTAATTGTTTCAGCCTAATTAAATTATAATTACAAATTCAAATGCAACTAAAAATAGTAATTATTCTAGAGATAAAGTAAAATACTATTTTACTCTTAATCTATCCACTTCCATTCAGATTTATCAAAGTTTATTCAAAATTTAAATTATTTTCTTCAAATTCTTATTTAAAAAATATTAAAAGAAACACTTGAGACACCGAATAATACCAATTATAAAAATAATGTAATATTTTATTTCATGGTAGAAAACT
This sequence comes from Vigna mungo, assembly GCA_036885675.1. NCBI lineage: Eukaryota > Viridiplantae > Streptophyta > Magnoliopsida > Fabales > Fabaceae > Vigna > Vigna mungo. The sequence goes on from CP144694.1 coordinate 34,130,867, forward strand.
AGCGAAAGAGAAAATGTTATAATGTTATATATATATTGAAAATTATATTTAAAATTATAGATAAATTTAAAATCAATATTAATAATTGAAAAATTGATAACTAATTTAAATTATAATACATAAATTAATTATAATTTTTATTAAAAATAATACTTATTGCAGATATTAACATTTTTTAGTTTATAAAATTGTTTCTAAATTAGTTAATAATGATTGATTTTTTTTTCTTTCAAAATTTAGTTGTTGTTTGATCATTTTCTTATAGTGAATTTTATTTTTGGTGACCTCTTGTTTTAAGTTAGTCATTATGTTATATGAATGACAATTTTTTCATAGCGAGTTGAATTACAATTAGCCTACAAAATTTTGTTTTATCATACGAAATTAATTAAGATTTTCTACTAATTTCCCAAAAATATATAAGTAACCTTATTTTCATTATCATATAAGTCAACATTATTTTAGCCTACTTGATTCGGTCCTTGTAGAAAAAGTATATTAATTTAATTCTCATTAATGAAGATGTTGACATTCTTTTCCAATAATTTCTTCTTCTTTTTTTCTGACCACCATTATTTTATCATTTTGATATGTTGGTAGTTGGTCTCTCTCATATATATATATGTGTGTAATTAATAAGTACAACACTTTAATAGAGCATTTGAGGTAATTAACTGAGTTTGTAAAATAAGTACAACACTTTACATACAATAATAATTCAAAAAGTCTTTCTTGGTACATGTAAGATTTCATCTTATTCCATAAAATATAATTTTTGACACATACAATAGTTGTCCACTTTTCATCTAACATATATTACATATTTAAGTAATGATTATAATATTTATCTTATACTCTTCGTAATAACCTCTATAATGGAAATTTTATTTTAAACATATTTCCTTTTATCTTCAAACAAGTGTACATATAAGTTAAAAGTGTAGCAATACCACTTTCTAGCTAAGAGGTCAATCATCATCATATTCATGTCCAGAAGTCATATTCTTGTTTGAGTTATTCTCCTTACACCTTCCTAATCTCATCCTGTACCTCTCATTTTACCTATTTACCTTTCATTAATTAAAATCAAAATAGTAGTAATGATGGCATAATGATATCTTAACTACTAACTATCTCCTAATCACCACCAACTCTGCTGCACAATGTATAAACCAACCGGTGACAGTGCATGGATCCCTTCTCGTTCTTCCATTTTTTTCACTTGCAACAGTAGCATTTCTCACTATTTCATTATAATCTGGGTTGAGAGTTTTGAGGTTTTAGAGAATAGGTGTTGTGCTGCATATTGGTGGTGCTAGTGGTGGGTATTTGTGGTGTTAGTGGTGGTGCTGGACGAGGAAGAAGTTGGTCATAGGAATGTCTTTCCAGGAAGGTCTTCCAGAATCTGGTCATAAATAAAAATAAAAAAATTGAATAAAATTACATAAATAATAAATAATATATAAAATTATAAATTAAAAAAAACAATTTGAAAAAAATTTAACAAACAAATAAAAATAAAAATATAATCCGAAAATAATAATTAAACATAACAATTAAACCTAAGGCAAGAAACATACATGAGTGCAAATCAAAGTGCAAACAGAAACCAACCGCAGATCGAACTGTGGTTCGTCGTAACCGCAAATCGAATTGTGTTTTCCCTTAGCCGCATATCGAATTGCGGACAACCCAGGACCATAACCACATGTGCAAGTGCGCCGGTCATGCACCCTCCAAAACCAACCGCAGATCCACCTGCGGTTGCTATCAGCTGCAGATCCAACTGCGGCGCCACCAGATCCATACTTCGTAGTGCGACAGGAGTTAACCGCAGTTCCATTTGCGGTTAACCCTGTATCTCCCCGCCCAACACAATTCATATAGCAAAAAAAATGACGAGCAACACATATCAAGTTATACTAACGTATATTCATCATTCTCACACCACAACATTAACAAGATCAATGAAAAATAACTAACCTGGATGCCAGAAAAAGTTGATATACATCTTTGAGAAGAAGACCTACTACCCAGCTAACGACCAACAGATAGGAGGAAGGGAAGCAGCTACACGTTCAAAAATGGTAAAAAATAAGGAGGAACGGAAGAGGGGAAGATGGCCAGAGAGAGAAAGAAGAAATAATAAAAGGGGTGTAGGGTTTGGTTTGGTGTGAGATGCGGCAAAGGAAATTAACTTTTTATAAAACCAATTCATAGGCCTGACAAAAGTAAACAGTTGGTATTAAAGCAAAATTAGGAAGTGCAGGATGAAATTAGTGAGAAACCGAGAGAATGACTCTTGTTTTAGCTCAGCGTCTCTTTTTTAAAAAATTATCCTTCATAGGCATTTCTTTTTACCACTAACTTCATTTTGTTGTTTTTTATATCTTGACTCACCGATATAAACAAGTGTTTGATCATCCCTTCAATACTACTCATTCAACATTTTGAATCTCTTACATTAATATATATACTTGATCTCTTTTTCATTTGAACCACTCCCTCTTCCATTCCAATGGAATTTGCTATGAATTACTATCAGATCAAGAATAATATGCAATAAACCCTTCAATAAATAAAACAGTTCCTAAATCCTTTTAGAACAAAGCAGAAGAGTATCGATTGACAAACAATTAATGAATAATAAATATAAGTATCTAATTTTTTCTCTGTGGATCATTTTAAGTTTTTTTTTTAGGCAGAAAAAAAGAAGAAATAATGACAGCATAAATGATCATAATTTTTTTTATGTAAGATACATCTCTCTTCAGTCATTTTTTCTAAATTTCAATAATTTTAACTCTTTTAATAAATTAAAATTATTATTAATCTTTATACAATAATTTTGTTATGACATATAACTTCTTAATCACGTTAAATTATTTTATAATTAATTAATAAAATACAATAACCTTAACATAATTTACTAATAATAAAATACAATAACCTTAACATATTATTAGCAATTTATTGTTTAACCAAAGTCTATATTATTCACCTAGTTTTCACTACACGTCTTGCTCATTGTGAATAAGAACACAACATTTTCATTAGTTAGCCTAAACTAGATAAAATATATATTGATTGTGAATGTTGAGTTGTGGAGCTCTTTCAAGGAACATAAACATTAACAAACATTAACAGGAGGCTTTTTCTGCCTAACACATTATCGTATAGAAAACAAGGCATAAAAACGTAAACACAAGGAGAAACTCCACATTAGGAAGATGGTCATCTCTACTAAGATTGACGTTTATTGTAGAAGCTAGCGAAGTTCCTTCACATGGTGGCTTGTGAAGGTTGGGGAATCCACAGTAGATGTTTTACGGGGAAGAAATGGCACACTGGATCTTGCCCAGCTTTAATTCCAAGTTGCCTAAACAAAATGTGGTTTGGATCCCAATCTGATGTGTCTAAATGACAGATGCCCAGAGCTTCAACTTTGTTTTCTCCATTCTCACTACCTAATGAGACCTTGAATACCTTGCTCCCTGTGGCTATGAAGTGACAGTAATGAATGGCATAAGGGTAAGTTAGAGGATGACAAGCCACCCATTTAGGAGCTTTGATATCTTCTGATATATCCAAAATGGTGAACTTTTGTAGAGGGACACCGGAGATTGTGGGAAGGATAGTTGTGAGAAGGTTGTTCTTGGTCCCCGAACCAATGGTGGTGGTAACGAATTCAAGCATGGACTCTAGAGAGGTGGCACACATCTTGGTCTCTCCTGTGATGGGTTCTCCTTCACATTGTTCAAGTGTTCCTCTCATGGCAACAGCTTCGGGAGAATCTTCTAGGATCGAGAAGAGTTGAAGAACACTTGGAAGTTGTGAGCTTGAGAAAGGAATAGAATCAGCTTCCTTTCTGGGAAGAAAGTGAGAAACCTCTTCAATGGGAAATTGCAGTGTCATCACATTCCCAACATAAAGATCATTCAAAGCGAAAAATCCTGCCTTGAAAGCCTCTGTATGATCCACGCTGGAAGACTTTTTCAGATCAGGTTTGGGATCGGTTCCACCATATTGTGTTATGTAAGGCTTACTGGTATCATCATAGGATGACTCTTTTGGATGTTTCTTGGTACCATAGGCAGTAATGTAAGGATGATTGACTTCATTGGCATGAATGGTTCCACCATATTTTGTGTAAGGTTTACTGGTATCATCATAGTATAACTGTTTTGGAAGTTTCTTGGGACCATAGGCAGTAATGTAAGGATGATTGGCTTCATTGGCATGAATGGTTCCACCATATTGTGTTATGTAAGGTTTACTGGTATCATCATAGGATGACTGTTTTGGAAGTCTCTTGGTACCATAAGCAGTAATGTAAGGATGATTGGCTTCATTGGCATGAATGGTTCCACCATATTGTGCTATGTAAGGTCTTTTGGTATCATCATAGGATGACTGTTTTGGAAGTTTCTTGGTACCATAGGCAGTAATGTAAGGACGATTGGCTTCTTGTGTAGGAGCGGCTCCACCATATTTGGTCACATAAGATACAGTGGCATCATCAATGTGTGGCTCTTTTGAAGCTTTCTTGGCATCATAGGTAGCAATGTAGGGAAGATTGAGTTCATTGGAATGAGTGATGTCAACATAACTAGTTATTGGTAGAGAGGCATCAGTATTATGTGACTCTTTTGGAGTTTTGTCACCGTAGGCAGTAATGTAAGGGTGATTGAGTTCATAAGCATGAGTGTAACTAGCTGTGTAAGGCTGAGTGAGCTTTTGATGGTGATGGTAGTTCTTAGTAGCTGTATATGAAGCTATGTAATTTGGTTCAACAGATTTTGAAGTGGTTCTATAACTCAAAATGTAAGGTAAATTGCTAGACACCACTGTGGCTTTGGCTTCATCCACCAGCTGCTTCTCATCTTGCAGCTCTACCTTGATATCTCTCGCTTCAATGTTGTGTTCATTCTACAATAAAATTCAAGTCAATGAAAATGAAATAAGCGATAACTTATATATATATATATATAGACATAAATAGAGAAACAATCTTCTTTAAAATGGTTGGTTTCTTCGTTCTAATTCTAAGAGTTAAGTGCAATTTAACAATTGAGTTTGAACTGCGAGTCATAGTTTTTTGAACTTAATCTTAGATTATGGATTAACAAGTCATTTTGTAATTAAAAATTAAGAAAAATACTAAATAAACAATATTAACATGTATAATTATAATAAATATAAATATTTATAAAAATAGGTAATAATTGATATCATTATAAAATTAAAATGGAAATTTTTCTTTCTTAAGGTAAAATAAAAATTTAGAAAAAAAAAACTAATATAAAAAAATAAACACGTCACCTCAATCTTAATCTATATATGAATATAAAATCAAACATGTCAAACTTAAACATAAATGGGACGAAAACAAAGATAGTAAAAGGAAGGGTTGACTGTCTTAAGAATGAAGCAGAATATACTAAATGAATATTATGTTTAAAATATAAACACTATTTCTAAGAAATTGTCACAAAATTGTAATTATTGCATTCATAAATAAATAAAGATATAGCATATATAAGATCAATATTGATATTGATAAAATCATATTAAACCGACCTCAACAGTAGACTTATCTACATATCAAGAATTCAAAACTAATTAAAAGAAAATAAATAGATATGGATGAGTGAGCTAGTGACAGAATATTGGAGAAAAGGTGCAAAACAGATATACCAAAAAATGTAAAACATATTTTATAAACAGTTAAATGGTGAAGAAAAGTAGGTATTTCCTTCCTATAATGAAATATAAAGCTTGATTGAAAGCTTAGGGAGAAACTTATATAATAAATATATATAAATGAATTACCATAATTAGCAACAGAAGGAAAAGAAAAAGAAAGTGAAGGCCATGAGTAGCAGACATGTTTCTGCTATATATCATGAAACTGAGATGAGAGTTCACTGATATCAGAACTAACCAACCTTTTATAGATGCTAAACATCACCTTTCATCCATTAATTACTGCATGTGGGTTATACAATAATAATATTACCATTCCACCGTACCAATGCTTGAAAAATCGAGCATATAAATATACAGTATAATTATTTACATAATTATTGGAGATATCACCTATATAAAATCAATTTTTTGGAGTTGGTTTTGTGAAAATAAATTAAATTTAAATTCATTTTTTAAGAATTAGTAGAGTTTATTTTAACAAGATTGGTTAAGCTTGTCATCTATTAATATTAGATACTTATTGAAATATTCATTAATATTTAATCTCTAATCTCACAGAAGACATGTATGTCTTCATCTCAAAGTAATTTGTATATATAAATGAATGTAAATAATATTTTATAAATTAATTTTATTAGATTTATTAAGTTTAAAGTTTATTTCTTAATATTTCTTCTTAAAAATTAATTTTATAAAAATTAAATTAACTTAATTTATTTTTAATTTTATTGTTTTAATTAAAATAATGTTATTTAAGAAATTTCATCATTTAAGTGATTTCTCCTTATTTACGTAAATAAATATTGCTCAGTTTTCTTATGTTATAAGTGAGCCAAAACAATACTTTGAGTAATAACATAAAAAAGTTAATGGTATAAACTACAATGAAGTTAAACAGCCTATCGGTATGTCATTCAAGTCGATAGTTAACTTATTTTTTCTCTTTCAGAAAATCAGAAAAGAAAAATACAGATTGAGATGAAAATAAAAATATTTAAAATATCTAGTCTAATAAATTTGATTAAATTTATTTAAATTTATAATATAATTAAAATTAAATTAAATTTAAAAGTAATTTACAGTAAATGTACAATCACGTTAAAAGGAATCTCCATTTAATAAGGCGTCTTCTTCCATCTTCATCGTTAAGAAACGTCCGTCATTGGAGACAAAAGCTTAGTCAACTCTAAGAAATACTTTTATATTTTTTTTTAGATAAGTTTACCCATAAAACAAATTACTTTTACTCACAAAATATTTTGCAAGTAGCAATTAATTATAGGTAATACCCATTTTGAACCCCAAAAATTAAAGTAGATAAGGTCCATGTAACAAAATAAAAATATATAGAAAGTTTTCTTCACATGTGGATCTGCATGTGATAAGCTTGTATAGTTTACCACAATTATTGTGGTTTTAATAATTTTATATAAAATATTAGTTTATCCATTCCTCTACATACATTATTGCGATTACATATTATTGTTTTAACAGTTTGCCAAAATTTATCAAAAACATCAAATAGAAAAATGATAAAGTTATTCATATATTAATATATTTTTATAAACTATATATTGCTAAAATTATATATATATATATATATATATATATATATATATGTTTCGGTTCGGTTTGGAGGTCTCTTAAAACATTTCAAGTTGTCTCGAATATTGAACGAACTTTAAAGGCTAAACAGATTTGTTGAAGGTCGGACGGTCACCTTCTCCAAGTTGTTCATTCTCTCCTCCTTCTTTAAGTCGGACGGACTGACGCTTCGTTCGTTCTCCGTCCTCCTTCTCCAAACTGTGCGTACGGGTATCTGTCAAAGGCACACCGACGTTCAGGTAAGTAAAAATGACCGAATGATTATCACTGTAAGTAATGCATGTGCAACGTGCCCTGAAATCATACTTAGGATTTTTATTTATATAAGTTATAATAGACTTCTATCTTTCGTCGGCCTAATGACGACCCAATCACACCTTAATTTTTATTAGGAACCTTAATAAGTTATTATCGTTTATAATTTAACTATGTGGTCGGCCAAAATAGTTAGTCGACCTGATTGGTCGGTCTAGATGGTCGCCTTAATTGTTTGCAAGAAACCATGAGTACCATACGATAGAATCAATATATATATATATATATATATATATATATATATATATATATATATATATATATATATATATATAATCTATGTGAAATGGAAGTTTGGTGTAACTGTTATATATAAAAATAAAGAAATAGATAGAGTAAGACGGAAGATATGGAGTTACTAAAAAAACTAGAAGATTTATTGCTGTAGTGTGTGTATTTATTATAATGGTCAACGATGAAATAGTATTTTAAATAATCATATTAAAAGAGATGATAAATATTTGTTGTTTGGTTTCCGAGGGAGGAAAGAAGAAAACTCAATTATAAAGAAAAAGGAAATCATAACTATTTAATAGTGATTTTATTTATAAATAGATTGAAATAGTTGTTTCAAATTTAAATATCTTCAATGTAAATATTAACACTTTATATATGTTTTTGTTTAAATTAAATAATTAAATATGTTTTTTTCTTAACTTTATTAAAGATTAAAACTTATTTTCTTAAAATTTTGATTAAATTTAGTTTTTCAACTTTCAAAATATAAACTTAATTTTTTAACTAAATTTTGTTAAATTTATTTAATAAATACATTCTAGAATAAAATTTAAATTAATTAACACATTTTTTTCTATATTAATTAAAAAACATATTTAAAATTTCAAATAAACTTAACAAAATTTAATTAAAATAACTAAATTCTTGTTCTAAATATTAAAAACTAAATTAATTCAAAATTTTAAAAAGAAAAAATAATTTTAATTTTCACTTAAAATTAAAAAACTAAAAACGTATTTAACCATAAATTAAACTATCATGATTAGAAAAATATCATTCTTAATTATTAGTTTTTGTTTTAGCCTAACGTGTATTGCTCACAAATCCATGTTTAGTAAATTTTCAAATGCCTATGACATAGTAAACATGGAAAGGTATCACAGAATCTAAAGAAACTTATTTATGTTTATGACGAAATTAACAAAGATATAATAGTCATTTGATGATTCAGAAGCTCTTTAATACTTCTATTGAATACCCCAAAATGGGAAAAAAGAAACATGAGATTAAGTAACGAATAAAAGGAACTACATAATTATAAACACTGAGATCAAACCATTCCATGGAAGTAATTTTCAATAATGGCAACTACGGGGAACTAAAAAAATATATAATTCTCAACATTCGCAAATTATCATTAATTAATGAAACTCTACAATATCAATTTGACAGAAATTAACATTTTCAACCACTTTAAGATGTATATCCTGCAAATAATTTGTGATCAATACTCTGTTTCCAGGACACCATCAATAAGACCAAACTCCAAAGCCTGCACAGAGAAAAGGTAGTAACAAAAACCATCCAGTAAGATATATAAAAATTGAGGAAACAAAGATCAAAACAAACATTGCAGCCTTAACTGAAAATAAACACCTTAATAATCTCCTCATAGAAAATAGACAAAATGACTGTTTTGAGATGCATTGATTTTATAGATTAATTAAGTCAATCACGCGGTATAAACTAAACATACAATCCAAATTTTAACTGAAACATTTACTTAATTTTCTTTTCCTCTTAATTTTATTTCCTATTAGCAATACAACAATTTTTGGTTTCTCTGAGAACTTGTCCAATTCAATGAACTCATGTCATGTCACTGCTATAGAAGGAAAACAGTTCACATTACCTCGGAAACAGACAGAAAACGGTCCCTTTCTGTGTACTGCTGCACCTTCTCCAATGGCTGTCCCGTAAAAGCACTATACATCTTGTCGATTTTCTGAAATCCAAATAGAATGAGTGAATTGAGCATAGCATTCCAAGAACTGTCAAATAAAACTATGACAAGGAAAAAGAAGCCACAAAAACTTGGGCACGTCATGAAGAAAATATGTTAACTTAGTGTCACACACAAAAAAGGAATTCTAAGATCATAGGAGTATTAAAGTTGCCCACAAATTATTACAATGGTGCAAATCAGAGGAAGAAAGACTAACATGGCGAGATTGAACAGCTTCATTCACTTGGCGTCTGACATCCTCAACATGACCCTGTAGTGAGATTAGGAACAATCAGAAAGACAATATCTTCTGTGTGTTGACCAAAGAAGTTTACATAATACCCAAAAATAGATCCTACCCGCCATCAATCAAATTTCATTTGTAAATGCTTTTTGATACATCAAATTTCCAATTGCAGAATGCATTACAATTAGCATGGAAGATGACTTCAAAGTTCAAACATAAGATTCACATTGGAAGATATCAGGCTTCCAATATAAGTTTTTGATGATCCATTGCAACTTGTCAATAAAATTAGCTCCAATCTCAAGTCTGGAAACTCAGGTCCACTAGTTTCATAAAAATTTGTAACTAGTAAGAAGGAAGGGGAACATGATGTGGGTTTGACCACACTTTCCTCATATACTAGATGGTGGAAAGATCAAATTTTGTCATGCCTCAACATTACTATTATTATTAAGATATAACTTATCACTTCAATTTTATTACTTTCTTCCTGTGTTTAATTAGTATGGTAGATTATTCTATTTCAAGAATTCTCGGTTCCTGTAGCAAAGTTTCAGAAGTTTCATTCTTACCCCACATCCACTCTGTGGTTGATGTATCATAATGCGAGCATTTGGCATCGCATAGCGCATTCCCTTCTCTCCTCCAGCAAGGAGAAGTGCTCCTTGGCTTGCAGCTACTCCAAAACAAACGGTACCAACCTTGGGCTTAATCTGAAAGATGGAGTCACCAAATTCTTTCAGGTAGAAACATTGACAACTAATAGGGAATTGAAGCAACTACAATAGGAGGGAAAATGTAACTGGACTTAAAGCGAGTGCTTGTGTGCTTGTATTGGAAGGGATGACAAAACTTTGATCTTACCCAAGACATGCAATCATAGACTGCCAATACTGAATAGGTGCTTCCACCGGGGCAATTTATATATACCTGTGACACAAGTAGCTCGCTATAAATCCCTTTTCACAACTGAAAGAAGCAAAGTAACCACAACAAGGCATAACAAACCAGTATATCTGATTTTTCATCAATAGTAGCAAGAGTCACAAGCTGTGATATAACCCTTTGAGCCACTTGTGCATTAACTGGCTGCCCTATGAATATTATACGATTCCTGAACAAAACAGATGACAGATCAAGAGGTCCTCCGGGAGTCATCACTGCTGGTGTTATTGATGGATTCCCCTTACTGGCCTCAATTGCACCATAACTACAAGTAAACTGGAACATCAATAAGCTCTTTATCCATTCACTACTAAATACAAAAAATGTAGGCAGGGGAACTATGTGCATGTCCGTTAGGGAATACAAAAGTTAATAAAAATAATCTGAAGTTTAGCTACAATCAAACTTGCAGAAACTAAGTGTATAGATAGGTCATAATGATTATTGCCATGCCACTGTTTATTAACAGATGCGTTACAGCTTTATTAATATTTCAAAGTGCAGTCATTTATAACCTAATTCGCCTCTACACAGATACACTTCCCTTTTCCAGTTAATAATCATAGATAAAGCAAGCCTTGAACAACGAATGATGGTCAACAATAGGTATTCACATGCATCCTATCAAACAACCACATAACACACGAAGCGCCCGAAAATTGAAGTGAACAAAACTTTACCTTGTGCTTGCACCATGGATACTTTTCTCATCAAATTTTAAAGGATAGCCCCCAATTTTACTTGATAACCCTGAACAAAATAAAATATACATACGGTAACATATTTTAGCGTTGCCATGTTCATAACTCGTAGCTAAATACGCAAACAAAAAAACTGCTTATTTGTTTATAGGATTTAGTTTATAGATTTTCAAATTATTAATGAACTATAAGGCAACAATTGCTCAGAAACCTCGCAGCAAGTAAAAATCCTGGTCATACAACGAGTAGTAACTGTTATTGCTAATTTGTGGAAGTGTGGTCAAACTGAACTCTTGATTAAAAATCTTAAATTACACAAGGCAGTTATATACACCCAGAACGAGGTTAAACTATCACAGCATAGAAAAGCCACCAAGTATCGAATTGCAGTCGAAAAGCAAAAGTTGTCAAATTAGAAAGTTACCAACTTCTGATGAATTTCCATATGGGCTTTGAAAAGAAGAAGCTACCGAAGAGGGGTTTCTGGTGAAACGGAGTTCAAATTTCAGGTTATGAAAACCAATTGGAAAAAAAATAAAAGTGAAAGGCGAATTGGGTAATGTGAATATGAACCTGTGAGAAAATACAACGTGGGAGGGAGTTCTGGAGCGAGAAGCTATGGTGAAGCTGGCGCTGGCGGGCACTGACAAAGCTTGAGGAACCATTGCTGAAACTCCGAAACAAGATGGAACAGAGATACTAAGCTTCAGTTCCTCCCCACCTAGATTAATGGTTTCGGTTTTGTTCCTCCAAGCCCAATGGATCTCTGTCATTTTTGGCCCATTTATCATATGGCCCGTTTTGTTCTTAAATATAATCACAAAGAATTAAAACAGACTGATTTTTATTTTTTATTTTAACAATTCTTTAAAAAAATAAATTAAGTTTTCATTTTCTTTTTTAATTTCCTTCATAACAAAATAAGTTTTCGCATTTAAACTGCTAGTTGATAAAGGTTTAAAAAATGACAACTTTTTTTACATATAAGTTTTTGCACTTAAAATAGTGTTTTTAATTTGCTATCTTTGCCAGTTTAATCCGTCAAATTAACAGGATGAGCTAACATAACAGTCTATTTTTTTTTTAAATTAAAAATTAATCTAAAAATCAATTTTTATTACATTATTTGAAATACATAAATATACATTAAAATTAAAAATTTAACTTATTAATACTTATACATTAAACTTTAAATAAATAGTTTAGTATCTAAAATTAATAATAGTTTTAATTTATTTTATTAGAGATATCAATTAATCAATTAAAAATTTATAAAATATTTGTATAATTAAGTTACATTTTAGATATAGTTAAAATAAAAATTAAAAACTACTAATAGATCAGTGTATGAATCAGTTAATGAGACAGACTAAGATTTCCAACCTCTTTTTAGTTACAATGAACCAGCAAGTTATTTTTTCTGTCATTGTTTTTCATATATGCTTTATTTGATCTTCATTTATGGATATGTATGATATCTATAAGTAAATTGAAAATGTAGATGCTTTTTTAATATTCTTGGTAGCTATGATTATACAGCAGCAGTGGCCTGTGGAATGGACTAATCCACCAGAAAAAGGCAAAAGAAAAGAGTTGAAAAATGATGTTAGAGAAAAGCTATAGCTAGCTATGGTTGAGTTTTGACCTATTAAATGAACAGTGGAAATAGTGGCAACAGATCATACATCACTTTTCTTGATTCATATATTTTCCTCAATGTTTGACTAATATAATGTGTGTGTGAGTATATAAATATATATATATATATATATATATATATATATATATATATATATATATATATATATATTTTGTTTGTTGATCAGATCATTTGACTCTTTGTGCGTCCCATGTAGTGGCAAAAACTGTTTGAATCTGCAGCAACTGTCATGCACTTCAACGCTTAGCTAATTCTACACACCACTCACAACTTTCTACATAGATGTGATATTTTGATAACTATTTTTATCAATTCTTTTACAACAGATCCATATCAACATTTAATTGATTTGTTTGAATTTATGTTTAAAAAAATATTTAAAACGAATCAATCATAAATTGTTAAATATGTGTTATCAAAAAGTTGTTAAAAAAAATTTTCCTCCTACATATTAGTATAAAAAAAATTATATTTAGTGGTAATTTTGCGGAGTTTATAAACCCTCATCCCACAAAATCACTCAAACCTTTGTTAAATTATTTGTTTCTGTTCAATATCTCACATACATAAATTAAAGGTACGATTAAATTGCAACATAATTGTACATCTTTTTTATTAAGTTAGTTTAGGCAAGTTTCATTTCTCTCTCACACATTTATTATCCTAATCTTACATAAAAAAACAAAAAAAATTAAATAATGTCATTTCCTCATATTTATATTTTTAGGAAAAGATCAAATAGGGCATCTTTTTCTATGGGTCTTAATTTTATCTTTATTCTGATAATGTGATGTAATTATGTTTTTTTTTCATTATGTAAAGTTTTTTTATGAATTTAACTCAATTTATGCACATTTTTAAATAAAACTGTTTGACTTTTTTAAAATTTTATATAGGGTTTATGCGGGAGTTAAGAAACAAAAATATTTATCTCCACTTAAAACTTTAGTAAGTTTGTAGCTTTATCCAAATTAATTAAGAGTAAGATTTCATAAACTAATACGAGCCAATGAGGACTCTAGCTCTCTTCTCCAACTCTCATTCCATTCTTGTTTTGTACCATATATATAGATAGGATAATAATACTCAGATAACATTTTTTTTACAATATTTGAACATTATATATGTGTCATTCTTTGATTGGTCCCAAATTACTCTACAATCAATAATAATAATCTTAAAAACTATGACCAATCACATAATGACACATAGATAATATTCAAATATTGTCAAAAAAATGTTATCTAAGTATCATTATCCATGTAGATACGTCTCAAATTCCTTTGCTCTGAAAATTTAACATTATTATATCAAAATCACATGACAACGTCCCAATATCTAGGGTTTTGACCCTAACCAAGCATTCTCTGATCTGCCCATATAAGGCACTGATATTTCCCAATATATTTGTGTGTTTGTGATGGGAGAAGATAGATATTGCTAAACTTTGTTTAAGCAATAATTATGGAAAAGCACTTGCCAAATGGGTTGCTTCTAAGGTTAATTATCTCTCCCCTTAAATAATTTATAATGAGTTGATAAATGAACATTGTTTAATCAGAGTGACGTACGCAACTTTTGGTGCCATAAATAACTTACAAGATAGTCAATGGCAATTTAATTTTCGGTGATGAAATAGCATCAGATTTTTGAAAGCAAAACAAATAAAAATAGAATGCAGTGTATGTTGAACCAAATAATATTACATTAATGAATTAAGAATTTGAATGAATTGAAAGTCCATTTGGGAAAATTATATATAGAGACAAGTAGGCATTCTGATGCAGAAACTAAGTTGACTTTTGCATCCAGATAGATCACAACGCATCCATCACAGGACACAGGAAAACAGAAGCTAATATTCACAAAAAATAGTGCTTATTTACATGCCACGCATCAACCTATAGCAATCAAAATAAAGTTTTTATTCCATTTCTTTATAGGCATCATAATCATTTTTTTAAGTGATGCACATTCAAGTTGACTTTCAACAAAATGCCAACCCAGCATTTATCAGGGCTTTTGTCTTCTTCTCAATGAATCTCATGAAAAAACCCTACTTCAAACAGTCTCATATATTTAACAAAACTATTCTATAAAAGTGCTTTTCATTTACAAAGTTTCTTATTAACGAAAAGTGAAAAATATATATAAAAAAAAAGGTGTAGAATTAGAGCATGTTCATTACGAACTTTACAGTTGATATGTGTGAAATATCTATCGAAATTTTCGTATCAGATGACTGATATAATATAAAACTGAAGCTAGAATAAAACAAAAATTTAAACACAATTTTGCCTTTCTTTAAATGATTTGATAAATCTTCTAACAGTCTTGAATATGACCATCTTTCGTAGTAACATACATTTGCTCGGAATGCAGAAAAAAAAAAGTTGTAATAATTATACTGATTTGAACCTTTGAACGACAAGTTTCTTCTTAAATGTTTTCTTCATTTTTTACATCCATGGTGGTTATGAAATTTCCAGCATATACCTTTTTGTTGTAGAAAAGAAGAATATATAAAGCTATTTGTGGCAACACTGCCAATTAAAAACTGATAAACCAATATTCAAAGCTTTTGGTATGTCAGCATGACGAGTAACCCTTTACACCTCAAAATATGTACAAAATTGATATATGAGGCTTGGTTCATCGAATGCACAAGAACTTGTTCTAGTTTTACCTCTATAGTTTTACATTAACTTAGATTATCAGAATGAAACTTCTGATTAGACCAATACCAAGAACACCTTATACCAGTAGGATGTATGAAAAAACAACTTTTTACTGCAAAATTTACTCATCAAATATCAGCGTCTGAATTATTATATAAACGTGTCAAAATTAGGATTTTTAAATGACTAACTTTATACACAGGTCACAGTCATGACTACTAATTAATTCCAAAGTCAATCCAATATTTGAACATATAAGACAGAATTTGTGTAATGTTCACACGAAGCCTTTGAAATTGTGCAGCTGAAGGAAAGAAGGGAATTTGTTTTACAAGATATATTTTATTTTAAGTAATTATGTTACTGATATGAAATATTTCTTATACGTAATTAAGTTAACTACATATGTATATATATCTACTGATATATACTTTTCCTACCAACCAACTCAATGAAGATCTTTATCTCTCACATGTTTTACTTAAATGAAGTTGAAATGATTACTAGAAATATAATATAGCAATAGCGAAGAAGTGCCGTGACTTCTGCAAACTTATGCTGTGGAGTAGAGAAGCACTGCCACCGACCCTATAAAGTTGGCTAATAATGATCACATCTAGTTCCATTATCTGAACATAATATATAATTATCTTTATCTTTCACCATTTTTTTATTTTCTTCTAAACACACATCTCAAAAAAGGAGACAACTTTCTGTTGTCCCATTTTGAATTCTGATATACATTTTTGTTTCCTGAACTTGCATTAGTGGACTATCATTACTTTAGAATAAAAAATTAGTGTAACTCAAATTTACTTAAAAGGTAGAAGGAAAACTGAGCAGAAACTATATTGGAACTTAAATGCACGCACCTACATGATGAATGTAGAAGTTGTAAATGGTTGATTCTGAACCACTCTTTTTTTCTTTTACTTTTCTTTTTGAGAAAGCATAGCCTTGTATTTTTAAGTTTTTCACACACATAATACATTTCTTTGAGGGTCACTTCTGGCCTATAAAAAGGATGTTCAGAGACTGAAAATCCTAGCCTTCACAAACTTAATGAGAGCTTCGTGTATCTTAGCAAAAAAATGAAGTCTAACTTTGCTTTTTTAGTAATATTCTCTCTTCTCCTGGTAAGCTTTTATGAAAGTTTATGCTATCTTATTGTCTGAAGCCTCTCTTATGATCATGTGTTGTTTAATGATGATCTTTCTGTTTTCTTTCAACTGAAATAGGTTGTTAACCTCAGCTATGCAAGAAGATACATGGGAGACTATTGGAAGAACATGATGAATGGCCAACCTATGCCTGAAGCGATCAAAGATCTCCTTGCTCAAGATCCACAAGAATCAGATGCAGCGAAGGATAATTTTATTCGGGACTTTGATATAAGACCTAATATCATATTATATCACACACATGATATGTCCAGAAAGCAGAAGCAGCATGCCATGGCCAAGAAAATAGAAGAGCTTCAAGAACCAGGAAGACATGGCTGAACAAACCAGCATATAGAGGGCCGAAGCTCAAATCATTTTGCTCATGGTTAGAGAAGGAAGACACACGTATCTCTACATAGTATATGACTCATGAACATCATGGTTTTTAGTATCTTGTAGAGTTATTCATGTTTCTAAACCACTCTTTCTGTTGAACACTTGAACATGTATCTTTATGGCTATCCTTTTTTAGCTGCATATATCTGTGTCCTGCAGAACTTCTATAATCAATAGACATGATGCTTCTTTTGGCCTATCATGATTACTCATATCAGTATTCATATTTATATAAAAAAAGAATATGTTAAGTCTTCAGAAAGATATATACTTTTGATCATTAATTCTGATAATATTATTAATTTTACATATTTCCATCTCAGAGTTTCAAAGGAAAGAAAGCATATAAATTTCAGATCAAGATTTTATGAGAGGATGCAATTTGATCTTCCATGTGGATGAAGGAAAGAAGATATATGTGATGTGCTGCTAATTTTCCTGTGAAATGAATCCTCTCTCTTGGTTCCTTTCTCTCCTCAAACCAGTTAATTATTTAGCAAAAACCATCAAAAAAAAAAAAACTTTAATTTATTTCCGATGACATTGACAACTTGTTGTACTTCTCGAGCTGGTTTTTTGAATTAATATATATGATTGCACTCGTCCAAGAAAACATTGATTTGTAAATACTATTAGCTGATGATGGTATTACAAAACAAAGAAATTTGTATAATAATAGTTGTTGTTATATATATTTTGGGGCCCAGTTGAATCGGTAGTACGGTTTGTGTACTTGCAGAAACTTAAAGCCAACAATACACACAATTAGTTTCTGTTTTTTCTTTTTCAGGTTTAGTTTGGGGTTGAATCAGTTTTTTTCTTGGTTGAAACAGATAAATTTTGTTTGGATCCAAGTCCAGTGGGCTTCAGTGTGGATAGCCCATATTGATTGGGAGATGTTACTCTCCACATCACCCCAACATTACTTCCTACACCATTACATATAAAAATATCTTTCTTAAACAAATTTCCGGAATCTGTTTTCTAAAATTTCTTTTATGAATTTTGATATTCATTGAAGAAAAAAAATTTCAATAGATTTCGATATTTGTTAAAGGATTTTTCGAAAATTTTAATGAATTTCAAAATTCGTTGAAAGTTTGAAAAGAAATTTAATGGGGTATTGAAATCTGTTGACAAATTTTTTCTCTAATGTATTACGAAATTCGTTGAGAAACTTTTTCTTTAACGAATTTCAAAATCCGTTTGAAAAAAAATGAGTGTAAGATTTTTTAAAATATAAATAATAATTTTGAAATTTTTAAAAAATATAATGATACATAGAGCAATATAAGATGATATAGGAAATAACTCTATAAGAGGATTCTTCAACCAGAGAGCTCACTCTGTTGTTGTTCATGTTCCTTCAAGCATTATTATCTCTCTAAAACTAAATAATTATGAATTATATAGAAGTCTATTGAGTGAGGGGTAATTTTACCTTTTCGAATAACTTTTTTTTATTTATTTTTGGATACAATTTCAGATAAGTCCCTTTATTTTAATTTTTGGGTGCTGGGAAAATTTTAATAATTGGGTTTCAAGTAAATGAGTTAAACCTTCTACTAACAATATAAAAAAAAAAAAAGTGGTATTGTGGAAAAAACAGCGAAATTTAACATTTATTTGAAAAAATATTTTTTTGACACATCTAAATTTTTTACATTCATTTAACATTATTTTATTTACTTTATTTTTAAAAAAAAAAAACTATAAAACTTTATATTTTTTTGACATTTTACCCTTTATTCTATTGTATGTTAAACGAATGTAAATTTTATTATTACTCAACCCTTTGAGTTCTTTTTGTCATTTTGATTACCAAATTCTACTGGAATCTCCAAGCTACTCTTAATACCTTTCCTGATTTACAACAATGCCACTTATAAAATACCCTTATAACTCTTTAGAACTACCAAGATGTCATTCTTTATTGTTATTATTATATTTTTTAGAACTACCAAGATTTCAATATATATATATATATATATATATATATATATATATATATATATATATATATATATATATATATTGAAAAGGTGACATAATGGAAAGTGGGTAGATAAGGCACGCTGTACATAAAATAAAAAATAAAAAATAAAAAAAAAAACGTAACTTGTGAAAAAAAAAATCATATATCGTTGGGAGTTGTCACGTGCTATGCATCAACCCTTCTCAGTCTGAATGTTCCTCAGTTTCAGAAAGAAAATTTTGTGAATGTTATTTCCTAATTACACTATAAGGTTGGAAGCTTAAGGTTAAGGAAATGATCCATAGCTTAATTAGTAAGAACAAAGAACAAAATGCTTCATAAAAGCTTGCACCTAAGTGTTTTATTTTTTAAAGCAGATGCTAACACCTAATTAAGTTTGTGCTTGATTTAAAGTTAAAATTTTCAAAATGATATCTAAATAATATAAATCATTAAAAATCAATTTGAACTAAACATCAAAGTCAATTTAATTAAAAACATCTTAAAAACTGAAAACAGCAATAATGTTTTGTGTTTAGCATAGGCTGGGTTTGTTTGTTGGGTTGAAAGTGTGTCTTCAGCTGCCATTCTATGAAGTCCTTTCTTCATATATCTCAAAATCTTTAGCTGACTGTCAAAGTTCAACCATTCTATGAAGCCCTTCTCAACCACTTTAGCTGATACATCTTTCTCATTTTCAGATAAATACCAAGCCAATCTTGCCCATTCTCAAGCAACACAACCCTATTTAATGTTTCTTGCTCAAATGAGTATTCCATCTACACTTATACATTATTCAATTTTAATGTGTGGATGAGATGCTCATCTGGGCAAGCAATGTTAAAGAGTGGAAGATCATCATCATCAACACAACACAACAATCACTTCTTTTCAACTTTTGGCTCAAAGTGTTTGAAAAGTTCTATGAATTTTACTAAAATGTGTCATCTTTAGGTTTCTTTTATTCATTTCTAAGGAGAACTCTATTATTCCTTCCAACTTCAATCAGCCTTTACGTTAAAAATTGCTTACTTTTGCTGTTACTTTGTTTAGAAAGAAGAAAGAGCCTTTTGCTGGTGAGAAGAGAGCGAGATGAAAGTGAAAGAAGAAAGTGAAAGCCAGCGAGTAAAGACAACATTACAGCTAGAGCAGAGTACATATTCAATAATGTTGCATGTATTCATGTCAGTCTTTCTATTTCAGATCTAATAATTATTATTACAGGATAAGACTGACAAAATATATTCTTGACAGAGAAAATATCAAATGGATACATCGTATAAATTGTAAGAAATTAAAAAAAAAAACATAAATTATTCGTAATTATTATAAAAAGTGTAAAATAATTTGTCATTACTACTTCCATAATGAAGTTTGAATTCGTGGCATGCTTTGATGTCACTGCTCATGCACTATGGTTACGTTGTATCGAAGCTTAGTATTGTTGAGAGTATTGTCAGCCGATAAAGATTTACAGTGATAATTCAACAATTATTTTCTTTTCTAAGAATGAAAAGTAGTTAGTATGCAAAAGACATGAATTTGAAGTACTTGTCAATTAAAAAAAGAAAGGCATAGACATAGAGTTGGTTGAAGATATTGATACTAATTTGATGATAATAGATTTATATTAACTAAATATCTATCGCCTAGAAGTAATTGGCCATGTTGAAAATATGAATCTTATAGATAAATCAATATTAACATTATAACCATTAACCTTATGCCAAAAGTGAATATTAGGAGGAGAGTCTCTGTGGTTGGGTTCTAACCACACAAGACCTGTATTATTCAAATCGCCCAATCAATCATCCGGTCACAATTCCAAGTGACAAAGAAGAATAATTATTAATCGATAACATAACTCTTATTTATAAAAATAATTATAATCTTTTCTCTTATTTTCATAAATAAAAGGACTATATAACTCAGTATATTATATAGTTTATTAAGTAGTAATATTTTTTTCACGACTTATTAGACTCATGGGTCCTTAGAAGTTTTGTAGTTGTACAAGCCTGAACCTCTTGTTCATAAGGAGTGGACAATTTACACACACCCATAACAAAGTTTTGTATTAACTATTAGCTCCAGACACAGTACTTATTGTAGCAAGCAGACATCAGAAACAACACACGTAAGCACAACACAATCACATCATCACATGGTTGCAAGACCGTGCTGTTCAGGTTTGGGAACCAAGATGAGATTATCTGCTGGGAAAAAGTGGCACACAGAAGTGGTTCCTGGTTCAACCTTCAGAACTTGAAATGAAACATGACCATGACCCCAATGGGAGGTATCCATGTGACAAACAACCATAGCTTCCACCCTATCCCCGTTTTCACCGCCAAGTGCCACCTTATACATCTTGTTCTCACTTTCTTGGCTGTGACAGTAGAAAACAGCATAAGGGTAAGGCATGGTGTGGCAAGCCACCATCTTGGAAGCTGGGATCTCTACTATGCTTTCGAAAGTGTAGTTTTGGAAAGTGACAAGGGATTTGGTTTGGTGGGAGGTGGTGAAAACTTGAAGTTCATGTGTGGAGCCAAGAATGGTTTGAGCAAAGTCAAGCATGGATTCTAAAGAGGTGGCGCAGAACTTTACCTCTCCTTTGATGGCTTTACTCTCACATTCCCTCAGAGTGTCTTCCATGGCTTTTGCTTGGGGAGAGTTTGGTGAAAAAGAGAAGACTTTTAGGAGATTTGGGAGTTGGTTCAATGAGAAAGGGAGTGACTCGGCTTCTTCTCTCGGCCATAACTTGGGGGAGGTTGCAGGGTCCCTCTTGGGAAAATAAACTGCCATTGTTTTTCCAACCTTCAAATCTTCGAAGGTGAGGAACACCATCACAGAAGGGTCCATGTGATCCATGTGGGAATGAACATGTGCATGTTCATGTTCTGTGTGCACTGTTTCATGATTCTCATCAGAGATTGCTTCCAAGATTTTGTTTTCTGCTCCACTTCCAACCAATTCCCTGGCTCTAGAACACTACACAAAAGTTCAACATAGAATACTGGTTAGCTTGGAATGAAACAAAATCTCAAGGAAGATATTGGCATCGAATAATGTACCGTGATTATCAGTAGAAAAAGAAAGATGATCCACGGCTTATATTTTTCGCCCATGTTTCTGCTTGCATGCACTGAACACTATCTTCAACTTTGGCTACGATAACAAAACCACCATCCTATAGTGCCTCCAAACAGATCCTGTAAAGAATTGCTCACGGACCAATCATATTACATTCGATACATGTTTTCATTTACCTCATTTCTTCATACTTTTCATGACATTAATAATAAATAATCATTAATAAAAAAATATTCATAGCCACTAAAGTACCCTAACACCTAATATACATGAAGAGAAAAAATAAAAATATTTTAATTAATATATGTATATATTATACTCTCTTCGAATGTGATAGGAGATGAATCTATAGACGAGTTTCCTAATTTTGTAAATAATTATTTCTTACACAAAATATTGGTTTTATTAATTGATAGAATATAACTTTTTTTTCCATTGCCAAAAACAAAAAGTATATATATATATATATATATATATATAATGGTTAGTGTAGTCGAGATTAGTTTTCTTTTATAAAGAATCTCCAATTTTAACTTTAGGTTAAGGTTTTCTCTATCTACTCTCCGGTCCAGTTAGATACTACAGAAAACATTGTTAAACTCAGTATTCATCTATATGGTCTAACAATATATAGTAAATCTAACCAATTACATGAATATTAAACCTGTATTTATAGATTTTAGGATAAGTTTCTAATTAGTATTAGCCTAATTATAACCCAGATAATAGTATTTGACTTAGAATTGATATCTTAATGTTAATTTTGTTCATATTATAACTTATCAGTGTGATCATATATATATATATATATATATATATATATATGTGGAGTTTGTTAATTTACGGAAAATGTTTTTTTAGTTGGAATGTATCAAGTTTTAGGTTACAAAAAAATCTGTTAAAAAAAAACTAACGGTAAATTGAAAGATATTTTAATAATTTTAAAATTTAATTTAAAATAAAAAATAAAAAATATTTATTTATCGTATGATTGGTCCACTTATAAATAGATAATTATTATCTTTTATTATATATTTTTTAAAAGGTAATTGTTCTTTAAAATAAAAAATAAAATAAAAGATAGTTGTTTTTCAAAATAAAAAATAAAATAAAAGTTAATAACTATCCATACACCTGGACTAATCAAATAACAAATAAATAATTTTTATTTTAAATTAAATTTTAAAATTATTAAAATACCCTTAAATTAAGTTTTTTTTTTTAATAGAGATTTTTTTTAACCTAAAACTTTATATACTATGCTAAAATATACTAACTTCAAAAAATTTCTTACCTAAATTAACAAACCCCTTATAATTTAGTACGGTGATATAAGGGGATTTTTATGTCTTACAACATTAACAATGGTTGTGCAAATACTTTTTTATTTGAATTTGTAATCTTATAGTGTAATATAAATTTAAGAATAGTGTTTATTTTAAAATTAAGATGACTAATGAAAAAATGCTTAACTTTTTTTTTTAGGTTCTGATTGACTCATACACTAATGTTGTTTATATACAAACAAAATAAGCAGTCTCACCACATAAAAATTTGGTTAAACAAAGTTAGTTAATCTAAATAATCATCTTTTGACAAACAAATACATAAATGATCAATTAAATAAAAAAGTGATATGATTTATACTCAATAAGTCATATCATTATTAAATAATGATATATTTTGCTATTATTGAGAAATCTCACCGACTACCATGAAGGTACAATTATTGAGCAATTAACAAATAATTCTTATTTATTAACATATACTAGCTTTTCTTAAATTCTTAATAAGCTATAACATTGATATTTGATCATTTACAATTTCACGTAGTAAATTACGTAAATTTGAGTCTACTAAACCTAAATATCTAATAGAACATTTAACTTTTTTTTTATATAATAATAGAACATTTTTATTATTAAAATTTGTTGCATTTGAGATGTTCTTTTATATAAATAACGGTGATAAATGAGTTTTCTGAATATTTTTCTGTGAGTTTTATAAAGTTCTAAGAAATATAATTTTGTTGATGATATTTCGATATAAGCATGATGTTAATAATTTAGTTATTAGGTGTTCGTCTAAAATATATTAAATTATTGGAGTGAAAGAAACACATCCTTAGTCACATGAACCCATCATGAATTGTCCAATGTGTTTCTATTATTGTCGTCGTCGTGATGCTCTTTTTCTTCTTTCCTTTATGTAGAAAGATCTTCTTTAATCCGACAAGATCAAATAAATCTTGTCGCATTATTTATAGAAATATAGATATTGATCTACTCATTGTACCAAATGTAATATATTTAATTCGATTATTTGTTTTATATGTAAATCTTCTTCACATTACCTGACATATATTTGTATGATTTTACAGAGTAGTTATATAATATAGGATTTGTCGCAGTCAGCATATCAAAAGAAAATCCTAAGATATAATTGAAAATTAAAGAACAAAAAACGTTTTGAAGCAACGTACGAGGTAATATAGTATAATTTAAGTTTAACATATATATGTTTATTTATGAGTAAATTAAATTTATGGTGTGCTTAACAGTGGATCTAACTATACTCCACGGCATGAGTCTATAAGGTGACGCACCCTTTCTCTCATTTTTTACATAAAAAAAAAGGTGAAAAAGGACGCGACAAATTTTAAAATATATTATTACTACTTGTGTTTTAGAAAATAAATAGAATTGAAATTCTTTTATCTTGCATTGTAATTTCATCATTTGTTTATTATAAAATGTTTAATATGAGGAAAATTTTTAGTTTTCTTAGGGATCTAAAGTTAGCAAAGATTACTTTTCTTGTTTGGTTGATTTAATTTTAAGAAAATATTGGTGGGAAACATTTTGATAATTTTTTTACCTGCAGTAGTGTAAAATTAAATGTCAATTTAATAACATTCCCAGATAAAGGGTGTATGACAACTATAACGTGTAATATAATAAGTATAAAGATTCTTCATGATTCAATCAATCTACTATATTTTTAAATTTTACAATAATTCTTCAATAAAATAAAAAATATATAATACATAGGATCTTCAACTCTAGAAGATCTTTTATTATTACTTATGAAATCTTGACACCAATAATCCTCTTGAGTTCCTAGTTATGATAAAACAAACTATATAAATTTAAAAAAAAAACAATATTACTTGAAAGGTTTAAGAAAAAAATATATAAAGGTGATCAAAATGTGAACTTTCTAAAACTAAATATTTGAACTAAATACTAAAGTAATAATGTTTTAAGAAGTATTTTAATCTCATATTATTCATTATATTAGAAATATATTATTAATGATAAGATGAAACAAAGTTCATTCTAGCAATACGATTGAATTAAGTTTAATTTTTTTTTAAATAATATCAAAATTATTTAAAATTTATTTTAATGATATTTATTGTTTGTTAAGTTAATTATATCATTCATTATTTTATTTATTAATATATATTTCTTAATTCAGTATATATGTTTTAATATGAGAAAGTGTGTTGAACATCACACCTCGATTATATATAAAACAATTTCACACTATATAAATTAATATAAAACAAATTTTATAGGTTAATTTTTGTAAGAAAAATTAGATATAAAATCCCATTTAAAAAAAATGGTTAAGAAACATTCACTCGAGTACTAAAATAATAAATTACAACTCAAACCCAAAACCAACATTCTCCACACTTACATCATAATCTACTACATAGCACAATGGTTGAAAATTAAATCTTTAAACTTCAACTTTCTATGTTAACATTTAATAAATAACTAATATGTTTTTAGAGAGATTATATAAACTAAATTTAAAAACCATGTATTTCCAAGAAACATACATAAAATTATTCTCTAAGAAGATATCAATTAAAAAACTTTAACTATTTCCAGAATCATAATTCTATATAAGATTAAAAAAAAAGTATGACTGATTCACGCGAATATTATATAATGAACCCTTAAATTAAGTGGAAAGGGTTTACAGAGATAAAACAGTTTATGAAAATATTGCTGTTATCAGCATGAAAAATTAAGGTTGGGTTGAATATAATTCTTGACAAATACTTGTAAATAAAAGAAAATATGAGATCAAATGAATTAGATGTCTTTCTATATAAAACAATTAGATTATCAAGAAATTAAACGAAAATTTTCATAATGTGAAAATGCACAAATTGAATTTAGATTATAAAAAAAATTATTTACTTATCTTTTTTTTCCTTTATAATTAGAGATACTTTATTTCCTTTAACTAGCTATAAAAGAAAGCCAAAACTCAAGGATATTACAAAATTTTAAAATTTCATCTTTATTTATAAGAATTGTGTGAGAAATCTTATAACTGAATCTTACGCAAATAAATTATAAGTTTTAAATACCGGACTTTAAGTCTAATTAGAAAGTTAGATTTATATACATAATTTAAAAAAATCAATTTATAAAATGAAATTTACACATGTATATTTTAAATTGTTGTTATTTCTAATCAATGTATGATTTTCAACACATTTCTCTCATATCTAGTTATATGTATTTTGTGAATGAATGAATAATTATGGAATGATACGTCTAATAAACATAAATTTAGCTCTTATTAAAATAAACTTAAACTCATAATTGTAATTAAATGTTAAGAAGTAGATTTAATTTAATATCACAAAAATGATTTATAAAGTCATATTTTCATCTATATATTATAAATTAATATTATTTATAGTTGATGTAAGATTTTCAACAATAAATTATAAGATAATGAATGATTATAATTAACAAGAGAGAAAAAAGAAAAAAAAAAGATATTGATAAATCTTGTATTTCTTTAATCAATGCATATATGTTCTCTTAATAAAGCCTTCGGATTAAATAATCACAGGGAGAAATTTATTTGTTTCCTCTATATACTTCTACTTCACTCATAACGAAATACACGTGTTTCTAGTTGAGCTAAGCACTAAAACAGATTATAATATTTAATTTTGATACTCTGTTAAATAATTTAAAAGAAAAATTAAAGATATTCATCATTTTTTTAAGATATGAATGATCTTACTTTTAATATAAAATCTTAAAAAATTAATAAATTTTATTATTATTGAAGACAAAAATCCTTGAAGAAAAGTTCTGCATTTATTTATTTATTATTATCTTCATTCGGGTGGACCAATTATATATCTTTCAATAATTTTCTAGCCATTCGAGCGTTAAATTAACACGAGAATGTGCCATCATATCACATGCTGGCTATAAATAGCAAGTTGATATCTTCCTAAAATCATAAAGAGATTTTCTATAGTATCACACAATGAGGTCTTCTCTTGCTATGTTTTCTCTTCTATTTGCTGTTTTCTTGGTATGTTCACCTTCTTTCACACTTTTATATTTTCCTTTATTGTCTTAACAATATTTTATTATTGCCTATTCCATATGGTATTCGGGAGTCTAAATCAAAGTGGGCAATCAACAAATCATTAGTTAAACATTTTTAATTATTTTATTTAAATGTATATTATATAGATTGATCAGAATCATAGAATAAATAACTATTCAAAATCATAGAATATATATTGAATGAATTAAAACAAGCGTGTATGAGGAAAAATTGACATGCCAAAATGATTTACTTACTGTGTTAAACTATTCAAACGTAGTCCAAGGTTATTTTTAACATATATGTCGTAAAATAGCAATATCTGTTTATCTAATGTTTTCGCCATGCTTATAAAGGATAGCTTTATTTTTGTTCTTAAACCTGATTTCATATTAATTAAAGATGTCAGTTAATTATATTAAATTTTATTTCCTCTAGATATTATATATGTTTAAAGCATTTCCTTAACAGAATTATAAAAGATAAAATTGCAATTATAAGTTAACCATTAATTAAAGTTGAAGCATTACATGAAAAGTGTTGTTAAATAAAGAGCATTTCAAAAGTTATTTTCATTTGAGAGAAAAAGGGGTGTGTGTTTTTATTGTTTATGAACGAGAAAAGTATAAGAAAAATGTAAAAGTCATGATTATTTGTAGGATGTGTTAAATAATATTAATCCAATTAGTTTTAAACTCTATTATTTTCAGTGATCGAATTATCTAATGTTGGTATGAAATTATATTGTGATTCGACATCTTGAGGATTTAGAGAAATTTGACAGACTTTTTTTCTCTTATGATAATTTGTGTGGAGAAGTTAAGTGGCACCATAGAAGCAAGGAAAGATCCTGGGGAGTATTGGAAAGAGATAATGAAAGACCAGCAAATGCCAGAAGGACTTCAAGGCCTTCTTCCATTTCAATCTGAAAATCATTCCAAGACTCAAGAGCAGTCTGTTAAAGATTCCAAGCATGAATGTGAAGATCCTATTGAACCTCGACCAAGTATTACTAAGTATAATGATTTCGAACCTCGACCAAGTGCTACTAAGTATGATGATTTTGAACTTAAGTTAAGTGCTAGCAAAAATGATGATATTGAACCGAGACCAAGTGTTACTAAGTATGGTGATTTTGAACCACGACCAAGTGCTACTAAATATGATGATTTTGAAGTAAAGTTAAGTGCTAACAAGAAAGATGATTTTGAATTTAGACCAAGTGTTACCAAGTACAAAGATTTTGAACCAAGACCAAGCACCACAAAGTACAATGATTTTGAACCAAGACCAAGCACTACAAAGTACGATGATTTTGAACCAAGACCAAGTATTACAAAGTATGGTGATTTTGAACCAAGATCAAGTACCACAAAGTATGATGATTTTGAACCAAGGCCAAATGTTTCCAAATATGATGATTAGCTCTTAAAAAGGAAAGTTGTTGAAGAATATCGTACTCTTATCATTGTATTAAATGAATAACTGCTATGTAAAATATTATCATTTCTAAATAATTTCAGATGTCTTTCTAAAAATAGCTTATACAAATTTTAGTATTATTTTACAAATTTCAATATAGAAAATAAATAAAGAATTTGTAAATACAAAAACGAAATAACTTTTTAACAATAATTCAAACACATTATAAATAAATAAATAATACGAACATCCATAATAAATATGCTCTTTCTTGATCATGGAAATTTTGGAAGATTATACATTCTATTAATTTCTTTTAAGGTTTAATTTAAATAAATTTACAATGTATATTAATATTGTTATATAATCACGAAATGCAAGTAGGTGAAATTATTTATAACAGCCATTTTAAAAATATTATATTCATCATGATTTTTATTTGATTGGTGGTATAAAAATATTTACATCGATGATTCATTAATGTGTTAAAAGATAAGTATATTATCTTAGTTGAATAATGAAATATTTAATCCATGGATACTATGTTTTATAATTTTTAATTTATCATAATTTGAAATAGATAAACAAAAAAAAATAGTATTTGATTAGAAGAGGGAATAATAAAAGTAAAAATGAGATCAAATAAGAATAAGGTTATAGAAAATGGTCTGAGTAAAAATATATTTTAAATTTCTATAATGAAAAAGTAATTATCTCTATCTTTATGTTCAACTTTTGTTTATTTTATGTATTTATTATTATTTTCGATTAAGTTTCAAGTTTATAATAATTTTGAGTACTTTTAATTGAATTTTTATTAATTTTTGTGATCAATTAATGCATTCCAAAATTTTGCATTTCTATTTTTTAATTTTTTTTTGTTAGATAGGTAACGCAAATATTATTTTTCCCTTATCTTGTTTAATTGTCTCCACTTCTTAAAAAATTTTAGAATTTATAGTTATTGCATATGTAAATCGAAGCTTTTATTTTTTAATTGATGACATGTTGAATAATAAGATATTGTCGTCACACCTCAATTATTACATAAATAATTATTATTTGATTAAATATTATAATTATTTTTTTCAAATAGATTTTTTTTAGAAAAAATATCAATCATAACATAATTTGGTATATATGTATGTCAATATTTTACACCTTTACAGAAATACATATTTTGTACAATATTAAAAATTCTATATTATATGAATATTTGATATTTCATAAGAATATTAATATTAATTCTCCAAAATAGTCAACATAATAAAGAAAATCTTCTAAAAAAACTTCAAACAACTTTTCCTAAGCTGATTTTCTTTTTTATTCATACAACGTATACATACGAAAGAAAAATGTGAAAATGAGTTAGGTTTTTGTAGGTTTTAAATATTAACTTTAAATAAATTAAACGAATAGTATAAACAATAGATCTAAAATTGAACTACATCATAAGACTCAATCTCATTTTCTTGGACATATAGATGCATATTTCAGTTTTGATAATCCATTATGATAATTTCTCATTAAAAAACATTGGTAGAATATTTTTTTCTCGAAAATATAAGTCATCTATTGGTCCACAAAAGAAATATATATACTTATGCTTAACCTTGACAATATTGAACATTTATTGGATAATTCTAAGTTTGGTCTATGAATATCCTAGTCTAGGATACTGTTATGAATTATTTAGATATTCACCTATCTAGTAATTATTTCCTTAAACGCATGATGGTTCATGTCTTTCATTATGTAATGTACCAAATTATGACTTTTCCACTAGGAATGCTCTTACAATAGTTTGATCTCAATTGATTGAAACTATATCTAATACTTTTTCTCTTATGTACTCTTTGACATTTTTAAGGATCATAACACATTATGATTATCGAGATATATCATTTCTCCTTAATAAAAATTTAATCATTCAAACAAGTACAGAAAGTATAAAGTAATTTATCAAAAACTACTTTTTTAGAATTCTCTCATTTCTCTCTAAGTTATCTTACTCTTGGGTTATCTGTTTGAAGAATTAAGACCGTATGATTACTACTGGCAGCAAGCTCTTCAAGATCAACTGATCAATTTCTCAATTTGAGTAAGTTGATCTTTTATCCCTTTTCTTGGTTCAATTTGTTCTTCTTTTTTGCATGTGGGATTATTTACTTTGCATGCGTTTTTAGAGTCATCTATAAGATCTTCTATTGATCAGTGGTTCTAATGGCGTACCCTTATCATGTTTGTGTTGTTCTTAGGGGTAGATAGCTTCATGTGCATTTGAGGTTGTTTTAGGGTTTTGAGTTGTTATCAAAGGAAAGGGAAACTAATTCCAAATATTATAAATTCTAAACTGGTTTAATTGACTGAATGTTTAATTGCATTTGTGATTGTATCATAAATTGTTAATCTTGACGAGTATAAGTTGTTGAATTTGGGAATGAAAAATCTTAAGTTTGCGTATTTTAGGTAGTATTATGGGGATTTAATGTAGTATAATAAATGTGATTGTTTGAACTGACTTGCACTATTAGACATTAAATTGGTATGTTTCTATTGTGATTTATGCATTAGAATATATCTTGACATATCTAATTCTGCATAATTATAGAATTTTGTTTTCTGCAATTATGCAGACTTGCTAGGCAAAGGGTTGTGTCAATAGTTGACACCAACAACTGACTTTGTGGTCGTTGGATGAGAATATTCTCATTGAGCACTCCAAAGTCAAAGAGCTCATTGACTTTGTTGGCTTTGAGCGTGGACTTGTAACACCCCAAATTAGGGTGTCACGAATTATAATTAAAGTAAAATATTTCAAAATCCTCCTAACACGAAAAATAGTACCAATTAAAAGTTTAGACATTCAAATCTTACGGAATTCCATTAAAGTTCTAACTTCAACAAAAAATATAAACCACTTACAAAATTCCAAAAATAATAAAATAACCAAGAAATAAAATTTAATCCAATTACATTATTTCTGAAATTCATAACTCAAAGCTATAAATAAATCAAGGTTGTCCCCCACTCTCACGTCGCTATCATGCATCTGGAGTATCTGTTACACCCCCTGCTCCCGTATAACCAAGGTCATACGATCATCGCAAGACACACACACAACCACAAACACAAACCAATATGGGTAAGCTACCATAAACACAACCAACATCAATAAAGACATGTACAAGATAAGAAATCACAACTTAATCATAGTACCATTCATATACAATGTTATCCATACTCACATAATTGTTCCTATATCATGAACATACTCAACATCTTCGTAAACTAAAATGTGACTATAACCTCCACGTCATCAATTCCCATCATATCGTCATCATGAATCAACATTACAGTACCTCCATCGCAACTAACCTCATCAAGAATCATACATCATGAATCACACCGTGAGCCTCCACAATACCATAACTCCATAGTGAAAAGAATCAGTCACACTCCTGTACCCTACCTCAAACTTGTGGCCTCCCCACAAGTCCCCTGTAGCCCCTCCTACAGGTCTGCTCGAGTAGTCCCGCCTACCTGGCTAAGGAACATGTTTCCTGCCACACACCGACAAGGCAAACACCATCACCCCCACACAAGGAGGGTTCAATACCCGAGCACTCCCTTTTTGCACACAAGGCCAAGGGAAGTTGCTATCTCGACGATCGATAGTCTCAGGCTTTACTAGGTACAAAAAGTGGACATATCTTTCACTCTTGTGCTCATCAACTACATCTTCAGGTACACCTCAACACTTACTCATTCCAACGTATATATCTAAGTACAACAAACATTCTCACTCTCCACCTAATACTGGTCATTCATCATTGTCTACCGTCTTATTCAAAAATATAATGTACTTAGACTAAACTGTTCAGAGTTTCACTCCAACAATAAATTACAATTAAATAAATAAATAATGAATAAATAGACATCATTCCAAATAAATAATTAAATAAATATCATCCCAAATAAATAAATAATTAAATATAATCCCTAATAATTAATTAAAATGAATATTATTCCAAATTAATAAATAATTATCATTCTATGTCAATCCAAATTAATAAATTATTTATTACCTTAATTCATCATTAAAGTCTCATTACTTCTCTTTTTGGAATAAATTAATTCCTGATACCTGAATATAATTTTAATTAATTTGACTAATTAATAAGGTTATATTATTTCCTTTATCAAACCCACTAACTTTTATTTCTAATTATGCTGTTAATAAATTTTAAGTTTCCAATTCCTTTTTTTTTTTAATCTTATTAATTCTTATTACCAAACTTTCTTTTTAATTAATTTTCGAACCTAAACGTATTATTCTCATCTATCTTTGTCTTATTATTAAAGATTCCAAACTTCATAACAATGGGTTCTATAAGCCCAATCAGTCCAACCCAAGCCCAACCAAAATTCCAGGGGTTCCTCGGTCAGAAGAGAATTGCCAACGACGACCACCGCGACTCCATGGCAGTCCGCACCAGAACCTTCACTGGCGCTACTCGTGTTTCCAACAGCAGCAACTAGGGGACCTTAGATCCCAAAACGCACAATCAACACCAACCCCATAACAAAACTTCACAATCTCCAATCGTGAAAATTCAAAACAGGATCAAAATCCCAACGATACAACAGAACAGATTCGAAGAATTCAAAACTTTTAAGATCAGAAACGCAAAAACAGAAACGAAAATCCCCATTTGAAAACCTAACCCCCAATTGCAAGAGCAGATTGTAATTTCCCAATTTTAAGTTCAAGAACCCTAATTTCAATTATCAAATCGCAAGGACAATTTGCAATCGCAGAAATCCTAAATTATAACCACCAATCTGCAAAGAAAACAGATGAATCAAATCCCAGAAATCCCCAATTCAATTTGACTGGAACCCTAAGTCTCAAATCGTAGAAGGAATTAAATCAACAATTCCACACAATAGAAACCCCCAAAATTGAAGAACAATCAAAACCCTAACTCACAAAATCAAAACCCCCAAATTTCCAATTCTAGAACCAGATCAGGAACCCTAAAATGACGAAACGGAACACGGTTCACTCCGCTACAGTGTCGACCTTCTTCACCACGCGTCACCGCCACCTTTGCTCGTCCACGCACCACCATTCACACCCAACCTGCGTCCTTATACGAAAATAGGAAAAATCCCCAAGCTTGAACAAAAAAAACAGAGGGAGGTGGAGGGGAAGGAACTTGCGCTGCGGATCCGAACGGCCAGCGTCCTCACTTAGTCGTCACGAACTCGTAACACCATCGCTCCATCATCGCCTTGCCACTGCTCGCGGAAAAGGAGAAGAGAAAGGAAAGAACTTCCTTCTGCCGTGCACGTTCAAGACAAGAGAAAAATAGAAAGGAAGAAAAATGAGTCACTGCAAGCGTGACCCCCCTTCCAAAAGAATGAGAGCTGGGCCCTTAATTGGGTCCATGGATAACCCACTCAAGTTCACTCTGAATCAGGATGGAAAAGAATATAGGCTTCTACCAAAACAGAGGATTTACACTATGATTAAGTTTCTAATAAATCTGAAACTTTTATTAACAAAACCCTAAACCTAATTAACAAAACCCTAAACCTAATCAACCCCTGATTTACCAAAAATCCCAAAACTTTAATTTTGATGTTAATTATGATTAAGTGAAAGCCTAATTTTATTATTTCAAAAAAGAAAATCAAATCTCCATTTGAGATAGAATTCAAACACGTGAATTCTTGTTTAGGAAACATTTAAAGAATTCAAGTGAATTCCTAATAGCATTTAATGATGAAAATTCTAAGGTGAAAACATACAATGATACGTAATCTCCATTAATTAAATACAAAGATTGAAAAGCTTAAAAAAAAGGAAAAATACCAAGATCATAAACTTAAGGTATAAACATTCACTCATGCAATAAATAATGAACAAATACTCAAAATCAATAAGATCATCACGTTCATCATATAATAATACAAAGGTAAGCTTCCCATACCTTAGCCAATCAACAAAAAAATAAGTTTTCCCCTTTCTTTTACAGACTCTCTTTCTCTTCAGTTTCTCTGTTTAATGCTATCTTTTTCCTTCTCTCCCAAAATTAACGTAACTCTTCTTATGTTTTCCTTTCTTTATAAATAAAACTCATAACTGCTCTTCCTAAAATCTTTCACCCACTATTCCTAAAATCTTTCAACCACTCTTTAAAAACATAACTGCTATTATCTTTTATTTTCTTTTTCTGCTTATTTTATTTAGTGTAACCCTCAGCCAAAAAAATAAAATTAAAATTTCAATATTTCTCATAAATATCCCTTTCTAGGATTTGAACTCACACTCATTCAACCTCATACATACAAATCAACCAATAAACCAACACATCACATTGATAATTTCAGGCATTATAATTGTAACAAACGAACAATAAATTACGTTGCATTTAAATTAACAAAACCATTAAATAACATACATATTTTTTTTTTATGTTCTAATCGAGACTAGAACACATAACCATTCAACTTTCATTAAAATTTCTCACATCTCATCACTTTATTATTCATACGCCTTGTATTTTTCTCGGGTCTTACATTCACCCCACCTCAAAAAAATTTTCGCCCTCGAAAATTGATCTATTAAGCAAAAAGATAAGGATATTCTTTCTTCATGAACTCTTCTAACTCCCAAGTCATCTCTTGTGTAACTTCATCCCAAAGCACCTTTACTGTACGAATGTCTTTGCCTCTTAATTTCTTGGTTTGCACATCTAATACTCGTACCGGTCCAGCCTCTATGGTTAAATCTTCCTTAACTTGGACGTCATCCACCTCTAACACATGATTAGGATCTGGAATGTACTTCCTCAATTGAGACACGTGAAGGACGTTATGCAAGTTTCCCAGCTGAGGTGGTAATGCTATCTCATATGCTACTGGACCAATCCTCCTAAGCACTTGATATGGTCCAAGAAACTTCGGAGATAACTTTCTCGATTTAATAGCTCTCCCTACTCCTGTCGTTGGTGTTACTCGCATAAACACATGATCTCCAACTTCAAACTCTAGTGGTCTCCGTCTTTTATCTGCATAAGACTTTTGCCTGCTCTGTGTTGCCTTCATTCTCTCTTGAATCATCTTTACCTTGTTAGTAGTCTACTGCAATAGCTCAGGACCTACTGTTACCAATTCTCCATTTTGAAACCAACATAATGGCGTTCGACATCTTCTTCCATACAATGCTTCAAAAGGTGCCATACCGATGCTAGCATGGTAACTATTATTGTAAGTGAACTCAACCAACGGTAGGACCTCACTCCAGCTCCCAAGATGATCCAAAATACACGCCCTCAACAAGTCTTCCAAGGATTGAATGGTTCTTTCGGATTGTCCGTCCGTCTGAGGATGGTATGCCGAACTCATCTGTAACTGCGTGCCTAAAGATCTCTGCAATGTTTGCCAAAATCTAGATGTAAACCTCGGATCTCGATCTGAAACGATACTTGCAGGCACTCCATGCAACCTCACAATCTCCTGGATATATAGTTCTGCCAGCTTCTCCAATGACATTCGCTGATTGATCGGTAGAAAATGAACACACTTTGTCAACCTGTCCACAATTACCCAGATAGAATCATAACCCTTCGGCGATCTCGGTAAGTGTGTTACAAAATCCATCGAGATACTATCCCATTTCCACTGAGGAATCTCCAACTGTTGTAACATTCCTCCTGGTCTCTGATGTTCTACCTTAGCCTTCTGACATACCAAGCATGATGATACAAACTCAGCCACATCTCTCTTCATTCCGATCCACCAGAATGAATCCTTCAAATCCTTATACATCTTAGTCATACCAGGGTGTATACTAAGATAACTCTTGTGGCCCTCTTCTAAGATCATCTTTCTTAACTGTGTCTTTGCTGGGATGCAAACTCTACTCTTGAACCGAAGAATACCATCAGCACCTAAAACAAAATCTTTAGCTCGATCCGTACCCAATAGTCCAACTATGTGTTGCAACTCTTGATCTTCCATCTGTTCTGCCTTTATCTGCTTTAAGAAGTCACTAGTGATTGCCAAGTGACTACACCAGATATGGTCTTGATTTACCTGTACACCCAAGTTCATATCTCGAAACTTCTCAACCAACTCTAGTTCCTTCACCATCAAAGCAGCCATGTGAACTTTCTTTCTACTCAGCGCATCAGCAACAACATTTGCCTTACCCGGATGGTATTGCAACTCAAAATCATAGTCCTTCAGGTACTCCATCCACCTCCTCTGACGCATGTTCAACTCCTTTTGATCAAACAAGTACTTCAAACTTTTATGGTCGCTAAAGACTTGAAAACGTGCTCCATAAAGATAATGTCTCCATGTCTTTAAAGCAAACACCACTGCAGCCAACTCAATGTCGTGTGTAGGATAATTTTTCTCATGCACCTTCAACTGACGAGATGCATACGCCACTGGTCTTCTACCTTGCATCAACACACAACCTAACCCTTGATACGATGCATCACAGTATACTTCAAAAGCTTCCTCGGTGTCTGGGATTACTAAGACTGGAGCCGTCGTCAATCTCTTCTTCATTTCCTCGAAACTCTCCTCACACTTATTTGTCCAAACAAACGGTTGATCCTTACGAGTCAATTGTGTCAGTGGTCCCACTATCTTTGAGAATCCGTCTACGAACCTCCGATAGTAGCCTGCCAACCCTACGGAGCTTCTCACCTCCGTCACCGTCGTTGGTCGTTCCCATTTCAACACAGCCTCAACCTTTGTTGGGTCTACCGAGATTCCTTGAGCAGATATCACGTGTCCCAAAAACTGAACCTCCTCCAACCAAAACTCACACTTAGACAATTTACCATACAATTGACGCTCCCTCAAAATTTCCAGCACAATTCTCAAGTGTTCAGCATGCTCCTCGCGGTCTTTGGAGTAGATTAGAATGTCATCAATGAACACAACAACAAACTTATCAAGACAAGGCCGAAAGATCCTATTCATGTAGTCCATGAAAATTGCTGGAGCATTCGTCACTCCAAAAGGCATCACCACATACTCGTAGTGTCCATAGCGTGATCTGAAAGCTGTCTTCTGCACATCCTCTGGTTTTACTAAGATCTGATGATAACCAGACCTTAAGTCAATCTTCGAGAACACGCTGGCTCCCCTCAACTGATCTAGCAAGTCATCGATCCTTGGTAACGGGTACTTATTCTTGATAGTAAGTTTATTCAACTGTCGGTAATCTACACACAACCTCGAGCTCCCATCCTTCTTCTTTACGAGCAACACTGGCGCTCCCCATGGCGATACACTAGGTCGAATAAACTTCTTCTCTAACAGATCTTCTATCTGTTTCTTCAACTCTGCTAATTCAGCCGGAGCCATTCTATAAGGAGCCATAGAAATTGGTCCAGCTCCTGGTATCAAGTCGATTGCGAAATCAACTTCCCGACTAGGTGGCAAACCTGGAACTTCATCTGGAAACACATCAGCATACTCCTCCACTACTGGGATATCCACAATTTGCTCTTCTGTACTCTTTTTCTTCTCCGTTGCCATCACCACAAAACATACTGCTCCTTCTTTGATATCTTGCAAAACTTCTCGAGAGGTAATCATTTGCACCTGCTCTTCTGTTGGGAAAATAACCTTCTGTTGACCGCAATCAATGAGAACACCATTGGTAGTCAACCAATCCATCCCCAAAATTACATCTAAGCCTTCCAGCGGTAGGCACACCAAGTTAACCTTGAATTTGCGTCCCTCCACTTCTAACGAACACCCAATACAGACTGAACTAGTTAAGACTTGCCCCGATGTTGGTGTAGAAACCACCAACTCGCTCCCCAAATCATACACAGGTAATTCAAGTTTGCCCAAACAAGCAAAAGATATAAACGAGTGCGTTGCACCCGAGTCAAAAAGAACATGAACACATCTACCATTCAAGAAACAAGTGTCTTGAATCAAGTTACCTGACTGAGACGCTTCAGCCCCCGTCATAGCAAAGACTCGTCCTGCTGCCTTCGGCTTCTCTCCAGAAAACTTCTGTGTCTGTTGTGCTCCTCCTGGTATCTTCCTATCTGGGCACGAAGATGCAAAGTGTCCTGGCTTATGGCAGGAGAAACATTTCCTCTCTTCAGGCTTGTGAACTGTCAGTCTCGGGCAATTTCTTCTAATATGGGGTCCTCCGCACTCGTAGCATTTCAAGCCTCCAAAACCTCTCTGTTGTGGTCTAGCATACGGCTTCTTCTGATTCCTACCCCCCGAGAAACTAGCCTTCTGAGGTCTCACCACACGATGTTGACTCTCTTCCATTCGCTCTGCCACCAAGGCTTGCTCTACTAACTCTGGGAAAACATTAATTTTGAGATGAATAAGTGCTTTCATTATCGGATGACGAAATCCTTGCTCGAACCTCCTGCACTTCCATTCCTCAGTCAGACCCTGTGTATAGAATCGAGCCAGATACTCGAATCTCTCTTTGTATTCTTGCACTGACATACTTCCTTGTCGTAATTCTAGAAATTGTCGCTCCCGCTCCTGCTTGGCACTGACTGGAAAGTACCTTTCCAAGAATCTATTTCTAAAATCTCCCCAAGTGGTCACCTCTCCTCGAGCCTCCATTCCTGTTCGCATTCCACGCCACCAATACTCTGCCTCACCTGCTAGCATATAAGTGGAGAAGACCAACTTCTGACCCTCTGTGCATTCTATTGCTTCAAAGATTTTCTCGAGGTTGCAAATCCAGTCATCAGCCTCATCTGGACTAGCCTTGCCATTAAACTTGACAGGGTTGTGGCGCAGGAAGTCATTCATACCTACCCGGTGCGTGTTTGTTTGCACATTCTGTGGCCCTTGTTGCGTCAGCTGCGCCAGTTGCGCCTGTTGTCCCTGTAAAACATCTGCTATCTGCTGAAAAGCCCGTGCGAAATCAGCAGTAGCACCGGTAGGGGTAGGTGTTCTTCTTGGGCTTGACATCTTATCAATTATAAACGCACATAATTAAGAAAACTTGTATACCAACATCAAAATCATAAAACAAGACTAGTCGAGCTCACTCCCCAAAAGGCCCAAAGGATTTTTCGAAAACCAGGCTCTGATACCACAAATGTAACACCCCAAATTAGGGTGTCACGAATTATAATTAAAGTAAAATATTTCAAAATCCTCCTAACACGAAAAATAGTACCAATTAAAAGTTTAGACATTCAAATCTTACGGAATTCCATTAAAGTTCTAACTTCAACAAAAAATATAAACCACTTACAAAATTCCAAAAATAATAAAATAACCAAGAAATAAAATTTAATCCAATTACATTATTTCTGAAATTCATAACTCAAAGCTATAAATAAATCAAGGTTGTCCCCCACTCTCACGTCGCTATCATGCATCTGGAGTATCTGTTACACCCCCTGCTCCCGTATAACCAAGGTCATACGATCATCGCAAGACACACACACAACCACAAACACAAACCAATATGGGTAAGCTACCATAAACACAACCAACATCAATAAAGACATGTACAAGATAAGAAATCACAACTTAATCATAGTACCATTCATATACAATGTTATCCATACTCACATAATTGTTCCTATATCATGAACATACTCAACATCTTCGTAAACTAAAATGTGACTATAACCTCCACGTCATCAATTCCCATCATATCGTCATCATGAATCAACATTACAGTACCTCCATCGCAACTAACCTCATCAAGAATCATACATCATGAATCACACCGTGAGCCTCCACAATACCATAACTCCATAGTGAAAAGAATCAGTCACACTCCTGTACCCTACCTCAAACTTGTGGCCTCCCCACAAGTCCCCTGTAGCCCCTCCTACAGGTCTGCTCGAGTAGTCCCGCCTACCTGGCTAAGGAACATGTTTCCTGCCACACACCGACAAGGCAAACACCATCACCCCCACACAAGGAGGGTTCAATACCCGAGCACT
Source organism: Vigna mungo (assembly GCA_036885675.1). Classification (NCBI taxonomy): domain Eukaryota; kingdom Viridiplantae; phylum Streptophyta; class Magnoliopsida; order Fabales; family Fabaceae; genus Vigna; species Vigna mungo. The sequence goes on from CP144694.1 coordinate 34,172,102, forward strand.
CCCTTTTTGCACACAAGGCCAAGGGAAGTTGCTATCTCGACGATCGATAGTCTCAGGCTTTACTAGGTACAAAAAGTGGACATATCTTTCACTCTTGTGCTCATCAACTACATCTTCAGGTACACCTCAACACTTACTCATTCCAACGTATATATCTAAGTACAACAAACATTCTCACTCTCCACCTAATACTGGTCATTCATCATTGTCTACCGTCTTATTCAAAAATATAATGTACTTAGACTAAACTGTTCAGAGTTTCACTCCAACAATAAATTACAATTAAATAAATAAATAATGAATAAATAGACATCATTCCAAATAAATAATTAAATAAATATCATCCCAAATAAATAAATAATTAAATATAATCCCTAATAATTAATTAAAATGAATATTATTCCAAATTAATAAATAATTATCATTCTATGTCAATCCAAATTAATAAATTATTTATTACCTTAATTCATCATTAAAGTCTCATTACTTCTCTTTTTGGAATAAATTAATTCCTGATACCTGAATATAATTTTAATTAATTTGACTAATTAATAAGGTTATATTATTTCCTTTATCAAACCCACTAACTTTTATTTCTAATTATGCTGTTAATAAATTTTAAGTTTCCAATTCCTTTTTTTTTTAATCTTATTAATTCTTATTACCAAACTTTCTTTTTAATTAATTTTCGAACCTAAACGTATTATTCTCATCTATCTTTGTCTTATTATTAAAGATTCCAAACTTCATAACAATGGGTTCTATAAGCCCAATCAGTCCAACCCAAGCCCAACCAAAATTCCAGGGGTTCCTCGGTCAGAAGAGAATTGCCAACGACGACCACCGCGACTCCATGGCAGTCCGCACCAGAACCTTCACTGGCGCTACTCGTGTTTCCAACAGCAGCAACTAGGGGACCTTAGATCCCAAAACGCACAATCAACACCAACCCCATAACAAAACTTCACAATCTCCAATCGTGAAAATTCAAAACAGGATCAAAATCCCAACGATACAACAGAACAGATTCGAAGAATTCAAAACTTTTAAGATCAGAAACGCAAAAACAGAAACGAAAATCCCCATTTGAAAACCTAACCCCCAATTGCAAGAGCAGATTGTAATTTCCCAATTTTAAGTTCAAGAACCCTAATTTCAATTATCAAATCGCAAGGACAATTTGCAATCGCAGAAATCCTAAATTATAACCACCAATCTGCAAAGAAAACAGATGAATCAAATCCCAGAAATCCCCAATTCAATTTGACTGGAACCCTAAGTCTCAAATCGTAGAAGGAATTAAATCAACAATTCCACACAATAGAAACCCCCAAAATTGAAGAACAATCAAAACCCTAACTCACAAAATCAAAACCCCCAAATTTCCAATTCTAGAACCAGATCAGGAACCCTAAAATGACGAAACGGAACACGGTTCACTCCGCTACAGTGTCGACCTTCTTCACCACGCGTCACCGCCACCTTTGCTCGTCCACGCACCACCATTCACACCCAACCTGCGTCCTTATACGAAAATAGGAAAAATCCCCAAGCTTGAACAAAAAAAACAGAGGGAGGTGGAGGGGAAGGAACTTGCGCTGCGGATCCGAACGGCCAGCGTCCTCACTTAGTCGTCACGAACTCGTAACACCATCGCTCCATCATCGCCTTGCCACTGCTCGCGGAAAAGGAGAAGAGAAAGGAAAGAACTTCCTTCTGCCGTGCACGTTCAAGACAAGAGAAAAATAGAAAGGAAGAAAAATGAGTCACTGCAAGCGTGACCCCCCTTCCAAAAGAATGAGAGCTGGGCCCTTAATTGGGTCCATGGATAACCCACTCAAGTTCACTCTGAATCAGGATGGAAAAGAATATAGGCTTCTACCAAAACAGAGGATTTACACTATGATTAAGTTTCTAATAAATCTGAAACTTTTATTAACAAAACCCTAAACCTAATTAACAAAACCCTAAACCTAATCAACCCCTGATTTACCAAAAATCCCAAAACTTTAATTTTGATGTTAATTATGATTAAGTGAAAGCCTAATTTTATTATTTCAAAAAAGAAAATCAAATCTCCATTTGAGATAGAATTCAAACACGTGAATTCTTGTTTAGGAAACATTTAAAGAATTCAAGTGAATTCCTAATAGCATTTAATGATGAAAATTCTAAGGTGAAAACATACAATGATACGTAATCTCCATTAATTAAATACAAAGATTGAAAAGCTTAAAAAAAAGGAAAAATACCAAGATCATAAACTTAAGGTATAAACATTCACTCATGCAATAAATAATGAACAAATACTCAAAATCAATAAGATCATCACGTTCATCATATAATAATACAAAGGTAAGCTTCCCATACCTTAGCCAATCAACAAAAAAATAAGTTTTCCCCTTTCTTTTACAGACTCTCTTTCTCTTCAGTTTCTCTGTTTAATGCTATCTTTTTCCTTCTCTCCCAAAATTAACGTAACTCTTCTTATGTTTTCCTTTCTTTATAAATAAAACTCATAACTGCTCTTCCTAAAATCTTTCACCCACTATTCCTAAAATCTTTCAACCACTCTTTAAAAACATAACTGCTATTATCTTTTATTTTCTTTTTCTGCTTATTTTATTTAGTGTAACCCTCAGCCAAAAAAATAAAATTAAAATTTCAATATTTCTCATAAATATCCCTTTCTAGGATTTGAACTCACACTCATTCAACCTCATACATACAAATCAACCAATAAACCAACACATCACATTGATAATTTCAGGCATTATAATTGTAACAAACGAACAATAAATTACGTTGCATTTAAATTAACAAAACCATTAAATAACATACATATTTTTTTTTTATGTTCTAATCGAGACTAGAACACATAACCATTCAACTTTCATTAAAATTTCTCACATCTCATCACTTTATTATTCATACGCCTTGTATTTTTCTCGGGTCTTACATTCACTAAGCAAATTTTACCATATAAATTCTTAAGAGTGGTAAGAGGTGGTGAAGAGATCTTTTTAAACTTTTAGTGACCTATGTAGGATTAACCTTGTGAGTGGAGGTTATCTATTACAAGTGTTAAAACTTTCTTGTAATCCAACGTTAATGTGTTTTATCTAGATGATTGACTCTAGAAGAGTTTTTTTTTATGTGAGTAGTGGTCTAAGACCATATTGACTTGGCTTATCAATCTTACATGTTTAATGATTTTTTTGAAAATTGACCCCTTTGTCATGCTTTATTCTTTTTCTTTAGATATTTTATTATTTTTTGTTTTGTCGTTACAGCCCTTTTATTTTCAATTTTTGCAACCCTTTGTATTTTTCTTGCAAATAATGAAATCTTATTCTGGATGGCTTAAGCCCATCAACATGGTTCTGTTTACCAAAATGTTAGCATGGGCTACAAAGGCCCGATATAGAACCAAACCAGAAAACGATACGAATATGAAACGATAAGTACAATCATTTAGAATATGAAACGATAAGTATATGATCCATAATATATTTATTAGTACAATCATTCAAAATATAAAATGATAAGAATATAACATTTATATATTTCAAAAGTAATGTATTTTAGTACTAAAATAAAACTACTCATTTAGATAATTTAACAATTTTTAACATCTCACTACTAACCTATATCTTCAAGAGAAAATTTTAAATTTATATCTTTGTTCACAATAATAATAAAGTGATTATTAAAAAAAACACAAGTAAAACCACAAGAGAAAATAAGTTGATTTACCAAAAAAAACCTCATATATGTTAATTTTATTATACATAGCAATACATAGTGCATGTTTAGCTCTTTACACAGTAGTGATCACACACATTGTTCTTACATTTTTGCTTGACTGTATTGATATCCTAAATAATATTTGATCAATTGATAAATTATATGTATTGGATTGAAATATCCAAAAAGAGACTTAACAACAATACAATACCAATAAATCAAAATTAAAAGAGTCATAATATCAATGATTAAATATAATTTTACTTCTTAAATTTTGAAACGAAATTAAAATTTATTCTTGTTTCAAACCTGGATGATTCTTGAAATTTAAAAATAATAAATATACTAATTTGTTTAAACTTTTATGACATGCCAAATGATGTTTAACCTGTTATAACTCAAATATCACTTTAGAACCATCATTTAAATCATAAAACAAATTAACTTTGTTAAATTAAAAGAACATAACTATTTATTTCCAAAATTTAGAAACCAAATTTAAAAACTACGTTAATATTAACTGTTACTTTTGTATTTAAATAGGAATATGCTCTAATCTTATTTTTCTATTAAACTCTTTATTTGTGTTTCTAAATTTCAATAACCAAGAGCTATCACTACTATAACCTTATATAGATATTATCTTAAAAGTTGTTTGTAGCGAGAAAATATTGTAATATATATAAACAATTAACTTAAATATTTATTAAGTATGGTGAAATGCACAATTTCAGTACTTACTATCCAATGTCGATTAACCAATTTCATTGATCAAATGTTGGAGAATGTTTTAAAGTACTTAAAAAGGAAAGTTTTATCAAATAATATTAAAGAACAATTATGTAACAGTTAAAAAATGTAAAAGACAATTCATTTATTGTTGTATTTAGCAATATGAAACAATAAATATGTTATATGCATCAATTCAAGTATATTTCATTTTAATAATTATGGTTTTTTTATATTTATTTTTGTTTATTATAATTCGATACACATTAAAAAAATAGACGTACGCGCGTTAACAAAAATATAAATATATAAAAATATAAATATATATAGTTAGTTAATTAATTCATGCTATACAAGTAAATAACTTTAAGAAAATGTAAACATTGAAATATTTGGTATTTGGTATCCAGTCGTTTCATCAAAAGAAAAGTCAAGAAGTAATATATTTGAAATTAAAATTATACAATTAATATACTTGGAAATCCAATAAACACCATAATTAAGAAGCTAAAATCTCATGTTTATGATAACTGAATTAGCATGATTAGAATTTGAATAACTAAAACTATATAATGATGTTGAAAAACTAAAACCTAATTAAACTTGTATAATTTTGTGATGTCACACTATTTTTAGGAAAGCAACGAACAAGTTGAAAATAAAGAGAAGTACTTGTAATAATTTGACCTATTATCATTCATTGTTGTTTGTGGGAACAATACATTTTAAAGGACAGTTTGGATTTGACAACAAACTACCATGTAGTCCACTGTTTGGTTTCAGTTGCAAAACAGACAACTGCCACAGATATTAAATAAAGAATCTTTGACTCAACTTGGTTTTTGGGAAACTTGAATTCAGAGTATATCTGTTTAATTTCAACTGCATCATCATCATAATCATCATTATTATATATACAACACAGCAAAGCAATTTGTAATATTTGTCAAACAGTATTTTGCCACACAACACATCATTTATCCATTATTTCATTTCTATACTTTTGTTGATTATGTCATCTCATTATACTCTTTTCCCATGCACTCTCCCTTTTCATATATCTCTCTCATTTCACTGTGTCTTCTCACATATAATATTTTATAACATTTTAATATATATTATTATGTGATTGGTTGGTCTTGTTGTTTTTTATTATTATTTTTTATTATAAAATAATATTGAATCAATCATAAAATCACACATAAATAATAAAATATTATAAAAAGATACTGTGAAAGTATGATTATCCCACTTTATATTTGGTGTAAATAAGTTTTTTCTTCAACAATGAAATAAGCTTATTAAATTCTAAATGTACTGTTTTGCTTTTTAATCTCTAAAATTAACACTAACAATTAAGTCAGTCTTCAGTGTTACCTAAACAGATATATTACCTTTATTTTTGTTTATAAGTGAACATATTACATTTTTTAAATGTAAAAATTATTTGAAATGTGTTGACTTCATTCAACGATATTTTTCATAAAATGTTATAACTTTAATTATATTTCACTTTTGATTACTCAATCTTACTGTGTGTTTTTTGTTTTAATTATCCAGAAGGGCATTTTAAAGAGATTAGTAAAATTTAAAACTATTTTTCATATAATTTAATGGTGTTTGTTAAATTTGATCTCTAAGGAATAAATCAATCACTCCCCGTGGTCTTTAATACAATGTACTTATAATATAATCACATATAATTATAAGTAAATAATTTAATTGATTTTTGTAAATATTATCTATTTATCAGATTAATTTTCTTACTGATTATTTTGAAAATTTCCCTAATACTTTTAAGATTTTTTTTCTCATAAATTTCAAATTGAAAATATCTAAGAATTACTATAATTTTGATAAACTAGTTTGATGGATTATTTTATTTAGTATTGTTTATTTTTTGAAAGTTGCATATTATGAATATTTGTACCAAAATGGCAAGGTGTGACAGTTTTATTTCTCTGGAGACAGTGCATAAAAACATATTGGTGATAATTTTTTTATTACAGAAGTTAATGATTTTTAATAAAAAAAACTAATAAACTAACTAACTAAATATATATATATATATATATATATAATTTAAATGTTATTTAATACTCAAACAAATCAAAGTATATAAATAATGTGATCTTACTTAACTTGTATTACATTCCTTTTATATATTCTCTTGTATTCAGGTTAGTTTAATCTAAGATTTGACCATGATCGACAAAAATAATCAATAACCATAAAATAAATATTATCTTTGTATTTTTCACATTAAATTAGTATAATTATGGAGACTATAATTGATTATAAATTAAAATATGTTTTAATGTTAAATAAATATATTTTACATTTAATTCATTCATTTTAGTGAAAAATGTGTTTAAGTGTATCATAAAGTTGATTGTAAGAAAATCTAAGATAAAAAGGTGTATGGGAAACTTTTGAATTTTTTGTCATTTTTTTCAAGTCATATGTACAACATCTAAGGTTAAACACTCAAGTAATTAAATGAACATAAATATGACAGTTTTACATTATTTATGGAAAAGGTAACATAAAAAACATTTTATTTTATTGCAGTTATGATACATGAATGACGAACTAAGTTATGGTTTGTCGTTGTAGGTGTCCTTCTAACGATCTATTAGTCTCATTTATTGTGATAGATGTTTCTCTACAATCAGCCACGTTACATTCGCTGCATGTCCACGTGGAACCAAAGCCTTAACCCACATTTTCCATCTTCGGCTTATATATACGAGTCATGAGGGTAAGATATTCCACGGACAAGTCACCAAAACCGACTCCGGGAAAGGCGATGGGAGTGGGACAACACATGATCGACAAGGGTGCAATAATGATACAGTCAGTAGAGCCCAAAAAGCAGACGTGTTCCTTCGCCATCTATAGCCACAACATGTCTCGCCAGATAGAGACTCACCACTACTGCTCCAGACTCCACCAAAATTTCATCCAATGCGCCGTCTACGATTCCGATGAATTGGGTGCTCGTCTTCTTGATCTTCTTCTTTTCTCTCTCTTTTTGTTTCAACTTTCTCAAAACTCAATATCTTATTCTTGGTCTCCTTGTTTTCTCTCTCTTTTTTTTTCAAATTTATCAAAACTCAATATCTGATTTGTTTAATGTTTTGGTTGTGTGTTTTATAGGTGTGCAGTATATTGTTTTTGATGATATCTTTGAAACTATGCCACTGGAGTAACAGAAACATTGGCATTCTCATGCTTATGAGGTTTTTATTCTGATCTTTTGCTTTGCTTGTCATGTGTTTTCTTTATTTGGAATTTAAAATTTCTGAATGATGATTTGGACCGTACAGGTCAAATTGGGTCTCTAGGTGAACCCTAGAGTTCCAGAGCTTATTGGGAAACCGGAGCTCGAAAACCTAACCAAAACTTACGGCAAATTCTGTTGTACGTGGTTGGTTGATAGAGGAACGCATACATGGAAATAATTTGATCCTCTTTTGAGCTTTTTTTGTAAAGTATTTAATTACAAATGCAGGGAGTGCACTTGCACTGATGATATATATTATATGTTGATGGATTTAATCTAAAGCTTAATGACATAAGCTGTTTTTAAGGATAAATTATAATTTATTATAACCATTTCACTGACAATCAATCTTCGTATTACAACGATTTCACTGGCAATTAATTTTTGTTCTTTATTGTTATTTCTTGTTCTTTCGTTTACACAATTAATATCTGATCTTTCTTTTTCTAACGTAGTGAGCAATCATAGGATTTTACGGTTGGTAATTGACAATTGATCTTTGTTCCTTCATGGGACAATTAAATTTGTTTTTTATTGTTCTTTCTTTCTTTGTGACACGGGTTTAAGGTTGAAATTAGTCTTCGTTCAGGCAATTAATTTCGTTCAATTATTTTTCGTTCCTTCTTGATTCTTTTTTGTTATTTTTTTGGCAATTAATCTTCGTTCTTTCTTCATTTTTTTGGTAGGCAATTAATTTCTGTTTAGGGCAACTAATTAATCTTTAATCCTTTTCATTTTTTTTTGTTTTTTAGGTGAATTTGAATTTGAATTTGAATTTCTCATGAGATGAGAATTTGAATTTCTCATGAGATAAGAATTTGAATTATTCATGAGATAAGAATTTGAATTTCTCATGAGATGAAAATTTGAATTTCTCATGAGATGACAATTTGAATTTCTCATGAGATGAGAATTTGAATTTTTCGTGAGATGAGAATTTGAATTTCTCATGAGGTGAGAATTTGAATTTCTCATTAGATGAGAATTTAAGTTTCTCACGAGATGAGAATGTGAGTTTCTCACGAGGTGAGAAATTGAATTTCTCGCGATGTGAGAAATTGAATTTCCCGCGAGGTGAGAAATTGAATTTCTCGCGAGATGAGAAATTGAATTTCTCGCGAGGTGAGAAATTGAATTTCTCGCGAGGTGAGAAATTGAATTTCTCGCGAGGTGAGAAATTGAATTTCTCGCAAGGTGATAAATTGAATTTCTCGCGAGGTGAGAAATTAAATTTCTCGCGAAGTGAAAATTTGAATTTCTCGTGAGATGAGAATTTGAATTTCTCGTGAAATGAGAATATGAATTTCTCAAGTAAATAAATAATTTAATTAATTTTTGTAAATATTATCAATTTATCAGATTAATTTTCTCACTGATTATTTTGAAAATTTCCTTGTTCATTGATATAAATATATAACATTCATAATATTTGGTAGAAGTAAATAAAGAAAAAAAAAAGCACACAGTTGGAGAGAAATTATAAAATACTTTGTAAAGATACCAATAATTTCCTATAAAAATATATCTTGTAATGAAAACTACAAAATAATACTTTTAAGATTTTTTTCTCATAAGTTTTCAAATTGAAAATATCTAAGAATTACTATAATTTTGATAAACTAGTTTGATGGATTATTTCATTTAGTATTGTTTCATTTTTTGAAAGGTGCATATTATGAATATTTGTACCAAAATGGCAAGGTGTGACAGTTTTATTTCTCTGGAGATAGTGCATAAATATCGGTGATAATTTTTTTTATTACAGAAGTTAATGATTTTTAATAAAAAAAAACTAATAAACTAACTGACTAACTATATATATATATATATATATATATATATATATATATATATATATATATATATATATATATATATATATATATATATATATATATATATATAACATTAGCATTTGAAAAAAGAATAAAATATAATTTACTCTTCAATAACAACCACAAAACACTATAACTGAAACAACATAATAAAGGTAGGTCACCATACACTTTGAAAATAAATTATATAAGAGGTTCGCCTTCAAAAGAATCTTCCATTTGAAATCTAAATATAAGTCAAAAGGCATGAGATAAAATTGACAAAATTATATATCATATAAAATAAACAATCATAAATTTATTATTTTAACATTTTGGATTAAAATTAATGTGAAATTTTATGTGAAGTAAATATTCAATGTCACGTGTATATAATATATAACATTTTCTTAATGATATTATGAAATATAAAATCCCAACTCTTTTTAATTAGTATAAAACATAAAAGCTTTGTGATGATATTTTAGAAAACTAAATTGAAGGAAGAAAATGTGTCCCTAAACAAATCTATTCCTCAGTCGGAAGGAAGTAGTGAAGTAGAGACTTTTAAGTATTTTATTTTTTTCAAAGCAAATATTTTTGTCTAATTTAAAACATGATGAAAAAAGTGTAGTGAATTATTTCATGTTTTATTTTGCTAAATAAACAGATATGTAATCGTGGTTATAACTTTTTTTATTAAATAAATCATAAGTACTCTTTTACTAGTTCTATTTTTTTACTAGTGCTACTTATATTATTCCTTTTTTATTTCATTATTCAATAAAATAAAGTATGTGTCTACAACAAAAAATGAAGTTAAAAAAATAAGTTTTGTTGCTCCTCTTTGTCCTGGTTTGGTTCATGTTGGTCAAGTTTGTATGATCAGTTTTGTTTATTGATTGATGTGACAGATTTGTTGATCAAACTTTTCTCTCGCGAGATTCAAAAAGTTGTATCTGCAAGAAACACGAGACACTGCTCAGCTTATGTCGCAAGGTGCGAGATATCTTCAGCATATTATGGTCTTTTAACCAATCTATGAAGCTCTATAAATAGGGGTATTGTGCTTCCTCTAAGGCCATATAGCACTTTCTTCGCAACTTTGCAATGTGATGCTTTCCAACTGTGAGAGGGTGGGATCAGAGGTCTGGCATGTATGAGAGTCTTGACGCAGCCGTTGGAAGAACGTATGGGTTATGTGTGTGACGACTAAAGTAGAGGGTTCCAGGGGCGATTTTGGAGGTTGTGTGTGGCGCCCCCTTGCTGGTGAGGACTCAAACCGACGACGGGATCAATGATGCAAGGATTATGTAAAATGACGTGGAAGCATGAGATGACTGTGAGGGCACCCACTCAAGTAAGGGTCTAGCAGTGACAGTAGACTAAATTTGGAAGCTCGAGTAGTCGAGGAGCCTAGACAACTTGGAGAAACTCAACAAGTTTGGGCAATTGAGGAGAAGTTCGATAACCACAGGTCGTTGAGGCGAAACTCGACAAGCTCGGGCTGTCGAGGCAAAGATCGACAAGCTCGGGTAGTCAAGGTGAAACTCAACAAGCTCGAAGTAGTACCACAAGCTCGGGCAATCGGGGAGGAGCTCACCAAGCTCGGGCCATAGAGGGAGCTCGACAAGCTCAAACAGTAGATGAGGAGCTTGACAATAAAATACACTTTTTATAAATAAGGGTGTTGTGCTTCCTCTAAGGGCATAAAATACACTTTCTTCGAGCTTTCCCTCTCACTTCTCTTTGTTCTCTCTTTTCTTATTCTTTGTATCTTGACTTTATTTTTATTATTTTGAAGAGATTTTTCTTTGCTAGTTTTGATATCCTTAAAATTTGTAGGAAGTTATTGTTATATTATGGATAATTTGTATATAAACTGTGGATAAATCCTTAAGGGTAGTTGATCATTCACACCTCATGAAATTTGTTTAATTCGTGTTCTTATCAAATTCTCTAACATTCTAAAGATCAAAATTATATAAGGTATATTCATCATGAGTTTAAGTCGGTTTAGGTTAAAAAAAATTCACTCTTTTTAATTGAGATATAATTAAATTTAACTCATTTAATATGCTTTAAAGATCAAAATGATCTTTAAGGTATATTCGTTACGAATTTAAGTTGGGTTAGGTTAAAAAAAACTTAATTTTTTAAATGGAGATAAAATTAAACTTAATTCACTTAACATGCATGTTAAACAAAATTGAGTGTAATTGAAGGTAACTCAAGAATTATAATCCTTTATATTTAAATGTAAATGCTCAATTTATTTGTTTGACAAAATATGAGTTAATATTTTAATTTTCAACTGCTATATTTATAATAATATTTGATCAAATAAATGAATATTTTAATTATGTTACTATAAAAAAGTAATCAAAGTTAATTTATTTTGATTCTGTAATAAATATATAAAATAAATCAAATAAACAATATTTTTAAATAAGCCAATTCACTAACCTATCAATTTATAACGAGTTAAACTTAGTTAAATTTATTAAATTTTAGTTCTGATAAATCAACTTGACCGAGAAAGAAAACTAATTTCTTTAGTATTTTAGAGTTACCTTATAATATCATTATTTAAATTAACTTTAAAATTTTTGTGTTATATTTTTTATTGTTTTTTACACGGTACTCAATTTTTTTTATTTTTATTAATATATAACTTTCAATTCATTCGGGATATGTATATATTTTATTTATCCATTTCAATACACTTTTTGATATTTTAAGATAACATAGTTATTTTCATCTGAATCAATTACCAAAACTACCATTAATTTTGATATAACTATTAAATTTTTCATGAAAAATGAAGCGAAGATACAGGACGAAATATCTCCATATTTAATATATAAAACAGTACATAAAAGCATTAAACCATAATAACCAAATTATGACAAAGTGACTAAACTTATAGCTTCCGTAATTAAGCTTAGAAGCTCGTTCCTACATTTAAATTTGGAGTACAAATAGAGCTGTCACTTTAATCTCAAACATAACTTATTTGTTCGAAGAGCAATATAAAGATAAAAAGGAGAAAAAGAAAAGTACTGTTTTTGACCTCTTTTTATGATTGAAACTCATATAAACAAAATCCAAATATAATTAATGCAACACATGAAAGTCAAATTAAATATTGAAATATTTTTTATTAGGACTTATAAACATTTGTTTTATTTATATTCTCTATTTAAGATTTATGTATATCAAAATTATAGTTAATAGATACCGTTTGAAACATAAAAAATGTCAAAATATAAACAATTAAAGTTAAAAGTTGAAATGTCAAAAGTTCGAAAGATATTAAATGGAAATCATTAAATAAAAAAAGCTAAATGATATTTGTTTTTCTTATTTATCATTTAAACGAAAGAGAAAAGTGGATATTTTTTTATATGAAAAACTTAATTTCATCCCCCACTTTGTCTTGAAATCTAACCGTGTCAGATTTGGGCATGATTTTTTTTTTCAAACAATAAATTATTTTTAATTAACATATTTAAGAAAAAGGTAATGTAATAAAGTTAATTTTTTATGAAGGCAAAAAGATTTTTGAAAAGAGTTTACCAGTATACATTAATTAAATTTTTAGAAGATTAATTAGGGAGTGATATTACATAGACGCACGTGCACAGGGGGTGGAGTGTGTGTGGCGGAAGCAGTAAAAGGCGTAGGTGGAAATAAGAAAAGAGGGAAATTAGATAACGACGACGTATTATATGTGTGGGAAGGCAAAGGAAGGGCAGCACCACCACAGTTTCACATTCACTCACCCAATTTTATTTCTCCCCTAACCCCTTTCCCTTCCCCTTCTCTTCTCCATGGAGGAGAAACGCCGCGAAGCTGCTCCCTCCGCCGCAGATTCACCGGCATCGGAGCCCGCATCGTCTCGCCGCCGCGCCGGGGCCAACAAGCGCAAGTCAGCTGCTCTCAACGCCTCTGGTTCCTCCTCCGCCCCCTCCAAACGCGCCGCTCGCGACAAGGCCTCGCCGCTCCACCCTCCTCCCCTCCACAATGGCCCCCTCACCCGGGCCCGCCAGACCCCCAACTCCCTCGCCGCCGCCGCTTCCTCGTCCGCCGCTGCTTCCGCTCCCGCCGCCGTCAAACACTCCGAACGCACCCATCCCTCTGCTGCAGACTCCGCCGCACTCGCCGAGCAGCTGAGGAAAGAGAGCGAGTGGGAGACTCTGGAGGCCGCGATTGAAGCGGAATTCGAAGCCATCAGATCTCGCGGTGCCAATGCGCACGTGGTTCCCACTCATTGCGGTGAGACTTTGGGCTCTTTCTCGAACCCTAATTTGGTTATGCTTATATTTTGGGCTTCAATTGTAGTAAATAGTATGAAACACGCCATGTGTTTGATTTTATGTCATTGTTGTTCACCTGATATTCGCGACGAACGAGTGATTCCGCCGAACTGGTGCATGATAGATTCTCTTAAGTTATGTTTTTACCATCTGCGGTTTACTTTTCTTCCTAATTCGCAATTTAAATTACGTTACCCTAAGTAGGTGTAATTGTTTGAGAACTGAGCTGCTTTTCGAAGTTACCCCAGAGGAGATTTGATGTGGGAAATTGTATGTAATAGTTCCATATTTTGAAATTTGACCAGCCCAAGCTGACCTTATGACCTAGCAAAATAAGTGATGACCAGAGGCCCGCCCGAGGCTCTGAATAGTGGGGGCAAACAGTATAACTGGATACTCTTATTTTAACATGATTCTGTTACTTGATAATGGAATCACTATATAAACTTGTTGGGAGCAAAAAAATAAATTTTCATGTATTTAATTGTAATTTTACAAAATTAAGGGGGTGTCCATCCTCAAACGTTCTAGGTCCGCCACTGCTGATGATGACATGACATTGTGACTTTTAACAAAATGGCAGATGACTGTGGACTTTTGTATAGTAAGTAGCAAGGAAAGGTCAGGAATAACTGTGTGGAAGCTGATTGAGTGTTTCTGTTTTGTTTGTTGGAATTTTCTTAACCCTAAACAAGAAGAAAACTGCAGTGCAAGACACATCATCCTTGCTGCTGGGTCCAAAAGTGTGTTGCATAATTTAAAGAACGGTGCAGTATGAGCATTAATTCCTATCATGTAGTTGTCCAACAAGATGCTGGAGATACTTTTATGCAAATGTCTGGTGACCCAAGTGTTCAAATCGTTGATTTACTATTTCAATATGTAATTGCAATGAGCGCTTCTAGGTTTTGACCCAAAGCTAAAAGAGGTTATTCTTAAATTAGTCATTCACTTTGAAATTTAATTTCAGGTTGGTTTTCATGGTTGTATATTCATGAAATTGAGAAGCAAATGTTACCTTCTTTCTTTAATGGCAAAACTGAAAATCGGACGCCTGGTGTATACATGGAGATACGAAATTGGATAATGAAGAAGTTTCATTCAAATCCGAATGTGCAAATTGAATTGAAAGATATGTCACAGCTTAATGTTGGAGATATGGATGCTAGGCAAGAGGTAATGGAATTTCTGGACTATTGGGGTTTAATTAACTTCCACCCATTCCCTTCAATGGATTCTGCTGTGGCCACTGCCAGTGATGACGGAGAAGCAGAAAAAAGTTCTTTGCTTGAAAAATTGTATCACTTTGAAACTCTGCAATTATGTCGACCTGTTCAAAGGTCTAGCCAAATGACTCCAGCTACAGCCTCTGGCTTGTTTCCAGAGTCTACCATTGCTGAAGAGTTGGTGAAACAAGAGGGGCCAGCTGTTGAGATGCTTGAGTACCATTGCAATTCATGTTCTGCTGATTGTTCTCGCAAACGTTACCATTGCCAGAAGCAGGTTGGTATCCATGATTGAAATTGAAATGCACCTTATAGTTATATGCTGCAGATATGGTTTAACATTAAATATATTATTTATCATTCCTTTTATACCACTCAAATGCAATCTTGTCCTAAACTTGGTGTTCTTATAAAAGTTATTGCTTAAGTTCCATTTGGTTGGTATATTTGTACTATATCTCACACTTTTAATGAATTAATATATTGTCACATTTTTATGATATCTACCATAAATGTTTTCTGCTGTTACCTTTGTAGCTTGATGGTGTGGAATCAATTAACATTGTTATCCGAGTTGGGTTATAGATTTTTTTACTTTTGTTAAATGCCACCATAAAAGGAACATTTCTGGATGTAACAGCTACAGTCAGTTTTGAAACCTTTTCAATTGCCATTGAACTTACAAAAGAATCAATCATCAAGAGAGGCTAACTATTTACTGACTCAAAGGGTCATTGTTTATATTGATATTTTGTGGGTGTAGTGGTTTCTGTAATTTAGTTATTAGCAGGCTGGTTGTCTATTTCGCTCTTTGTTGAATTATCACTGATACATTGTTGGAATATGGTTATTCATGAGTTTTTTAATTTGTTCCTCCATTTCATCTTTTATCTATTCTGTGATGTGTCTGACAGGCAGATTTTGATCTGTGTTCCGACTGCTTTAGTAATAGAAGATTTGGCTCTGGCATGTCTTCATTGGATTTTATACTCATGGAACCAGCTGAAGTTGCAGGGGTTAATGGTGGAAGGTGGACTGATCAAGAGACCCTTCTGCTACTAGAAGCCTTAGAACTTTATAAAGAAAATTGGAATGAAATTGCTGAACATGTTGGAACAAAAACAAAAGCTCAGTGCATATCGTACTTTGTTCAAATGCCAATTGAGGATACCTTTGCTGAATTTGATGATAATATTGATGCTGGTTGCAAAGAACCAACAGATCCAGTTGCAACAAACAATGACTCATCTGTGGACAAGGACGCTTCAGAGTGTATTGAGAATGATACTAGCGATGGCATCAAAGACCAGGATAAAAATTCCAAGGCTGAGGATGTTGAAGTAAAGGTGAATCAGGAGGAGAATCTAAAGTTACAAGAAGGTAGTGATGAGAAAGCCAGTGAGGGAACTTCTAAATCTGAAGATGCTGTTAAGGGGAAGTCTGATCAGGAAGCAGGTAATGAATGTGCTATAAATGCTCTCAAGGAAGCATTTGCTGCTGTTGGTTATTCTCCTGGACCTGATGGACCTTCTTCATTTGCTGAAGTGGGTAATCCTGTCATGGCACTGGTAAGTTGAATACTTCGATGCATGAACAGTAACATTAATTCTGTGTATTTTGGGGTATGGCTATAAGTATCTGGTTTGAATTATTTAATTCAAATCTCCTTTCTTTGGGACAATAATTTTGAATCACTTATTTTGCTGTAAGTTTGTAACTGCTGGTTGTGCACCGTGCCATGTCTTGTTGCTTGCAGACCACAAAAGCCTTGCCAAACTGCTAGTTTGTGACACCATTAAATAATACTTAGTATCATATCACACAGAACCTTTCTCGTTCCTTGTGTCATTTAATGTTATTTCCCAAGTATTCTTGCGGACTCCCTCTTGCTAAGTAGTGTTATGTGGCTTTCTTCTACAGGCAACGTTCCTTGCACACTTGGTGGGTACTGATGTGGCTGTTGCTTCAGCTCATAGCTCCATAAAATCCATGTCAAGAAATTCTCCTGGCACTGACCTTGCTGCAAGGTGTTGCTTTCTTCTAGAAGATCCGCCAGATAATAAGAATGAACCAACTAGTTCTGAGAAGTATGTGGTAGTTTTCATTTTGGTAGTTTGATATGAGTTCCACTTCTTGTTGATTGAAACTTACAATGTTATTACTGTATTTTTATCACAGGGATTCTAAAAGTGAGGGAGATCAGGACGAAGTAAATGTAAAGAAGGACAAACCAATGTTGGATGATAAAGATTTACCAAACGATCACAGTAAGATGAAAGTTGGAAGTGACACTTTAGAAGACAAGGGACAGCCGGCTTCCACAGATGGTGCAGCCTCAGAAAAGCCAATTTCTCCAAAGGACCAACAAATGGTTAATCATGAAAGTGGGATTGACAATTGTAATGCTCCTATCAGTGCAAAGCTATCCAATGATCAAGCACCAGACACTCTGCATGATTCAGGTGGTTCAACATCCAAGGCTGAAACTAAATCTAATTCTGACCAGGTTCAGGAGGGATCCTTAATTGAAGAAACTTGTCCTGCAAAGGGCATATCTGTGTCTGATTCTCTTCCATCGGAGAAGAAAGAACATCAGCCACTAAAATCCAATTTACCAGCAGAGTGTCCAAAGCTAGTAGAGACATCAAAATGTGAGATAGCCTCTGATTCTATTCCCCCAACTAAGAACAAGTCTCAAAATCCACCATCTACAAATCCAGTTTGTGAATCTGTAGAAACAACAGACTCAGCCATGGATGTTGAAGAAGTTTCTAATTCCTTGCCGTCAGAAAAGGTTGACTCGCAGGCACTACTTACAAGAAAATCATCCCAATGTAATGGGATAGAAAAGGATGTAGATATGATGTCACCATCAAATCCAGTTAGATCAAATTCTGCTGCTGAGAATGGTGCAAATACAGGTCTCTTTCTTTTCCTTCCTCTGTCATCCACGCATGCAGGGAAAAAATAAGTGCCATATTTATTCAGAAAATGTAATTATAGGTCTATCTCTATAATTTAGCAGATTTTGATTTTAATCCGCAAAAAATGAATAAAACCGACATACAGGGACAGGTAAAGATCAGACAGATAATGGAGCAAAAGTGGAAGATAACTATACAAGGATTAAACAGGACAGCAATTTTGAGAAAATGAAACGAGCTGCAGTTTCTACACTTGCTGCAGCAGCAGTAAAAGCAAAAGTTCTAGCAAATCAGGAAGAAGACCAAATCCGACAGCTTACTTCCTTGTTAATAGAAAAACAGGTAATCTCATGGCCTGATAAAGATATCGTTGCCTTGTATTAATGTTGTGTCTGACTTTGTAAATTCTGTCTACTTACAGTTGCTCAAGTTGGAAACTAAGGTGGCTTTTTTCAATGAGGTGGAGAATGTGGTGATGAGGGCAAGGGAGCATGTAGAGCGATCAAGGCATAAGCTTTATCACGAGCGTGCGTTGATTATTGCATCGCGGCTTGGTATATCAGCGTCGTCCTCTAGAGGTATACCGCCAACTGTATCAACTAATAGAATTCCTACAAATATTGCGAACTCACTCCAAAGACCACAAATGATGATGAGTCCACAAAGGCCACTTCTTTCCAGACCTGCAGCCACTGTAGCTTCAACTCTTCAAAACCCATTAGCATCTTCGACTGCAGCAGGAAACTCAGTTCGGCCATCTAACCAGGAAAAACTTTCTTCTGTTGGGACAAAATAAAGGTTCAGTACATCTGCTAAAAAGTTATTGTCTTCATACGTACTGATCTCTCGCCATCATTTTGACAATGTGAGTATGCATTCTCATTTTGTTGTGGGTTGTGGGTTTTCTTTTAGTTGAGTGTTATATAGTAGATCATAACTGGTAATTTTAGTTAACAAAGTAAATAGAAAAAAAAAATTACGCAAAAAAGACAACTATTATTAGGAAACGAAGTGAAAGAAATATATGAAGAGAAAGCATGACTGTCCGTTTCCAATTTGGAGACATGAATCTGTATTTTGACCTTATTTTTTATTGTATTTTTCTCTTTCCTATATTGGAAATTGTCATATGTTCGGTTTTTTTTCCCTTTTTGGCCTCAACTCCCTGTTTCTACACTTATAGCATTCCATTCAATAGAGTTTATCGAGTATGATTTAAATACTTATTTTTCTCATTTATGGAAATTATATTTCTTTCATTATTATTTTTCCTCTTATACAATGAACTTTAATCCTAATTCATTTTTATAAAACCTACTTATAAAAATTAGATTTACGCACTTTTATATTATAATTTAGTCATATTTCTAATCAACAAGCGATTTTCAACATTCTCATTGCATTTGGAACGCATTTGGAACGTTTTTATCATAATTGAACATGCTTTAGAGATGTCTCGACTCCTTTGTTCAAAGCAATACCTTTTTTGGTTGTTTTTAGTGAGAAGCTAATCTTCCTTAATGGATACCGCGCTCATCTTTATAACTTTATTTATTCATTTGTCTTTTAGTCTCTATGTAAAAACAAATCATATTAGTTCCTGCTAATTTAACCTTAGTTCATGTATGTGTGTGTGTACAATTTTTTAGTCTTCGCTGTTTTGAACTCAAACTAAACGACGATTCTTAAATATATGGACTAATTGATTAGAGGATTATAAGAAAAAAGTTGTTCATAGTTGTTTGATTGTTGATCCAAATTGCTTGATTGAAAGGGTTGGACGTGTAGGGTCTACATCTGTGGTACTAGTACCATGTTGAAAATGAGTTACATGTAGAGATAAAAAATATGTTTAGTTCCAGTATAGTTGCTTGCTTGGTTCAATTATTACTAGTTCTGTTATAGACGCTTGTTGCATTCATTGTAATTAATTAACGGATGCCACTTGATCCAGTCAATTGTTTCAAAGGTCAAGTGCTGGTTAGGACTAACTCCAAATTGACGACAATTGGAAATTCAGTGAGCAGAGTAGCACATTGGAAGTTCATCCCGCCGGAGTTGAGAGGACGGAAGTTTACTGATATTTTGAAGTTGTAGAGCCATTTTTTTAAAATTTATTTTTGAAGTATTTAACTTAAAACAAGTGGATAGTTGTGCAAAATTTGCGCGTTCAATCCTATAACTTCAATGCTATTCACTGCATTACTGGTTGAGAACATATTGAAATTTGGATGACTTCATAAAGAATATATATAGCAATCTCGCAATGAACAAGAATTTGCTACTTTGTATGGCTATGACTCATTTTGCCTCGTTTTTTTTCTTCACTCACGATTGCTTTCATTGTCTTGCAATCTCACTTTTCGGCGGATTTAAAGAGAATTAGTTTGTTGGTTTCCCTTTCTTTCGAATTAAAGTCCTATCATTATTGATCTATAAACAAATATAATTCCAATTTTTACTTATAAGTATTTAGTGGATAATTATTCAAGAATTTAAGTATATTGATTTTGTTAATAAACTTCAACATCCATCCATTTCCTAACGTTAAAAGTTCTATTTTTTTATTTCATTCACAACCGATATTAAAAGGAGCGAATAATTTTAGTAAAGTCAAAATATATATGAAATCAGAAAACAATGGATGGAACTTATTTAAGAGGTAGTTGTTATTCTTGGTTTCTTGCTTTGTTTAGATATCAACGATTATGCTTTGACCAAAAGTCATGCATCATTAATTACTTTCAGTCTGCTATTCAGAAAGATTATTCCACATCGGCAATTTGTTTTTCTCAAACCAAGGAAGTCTACGGCAAAAGTAATTTATTAGAAGACATGAAACCTTAAAATCTAAAATATAATTTTATCAGGCTGTCATAATTTAAACTATAAGGGGTCGGAAAATTTGCACACCATGATTATCATCAGACAAATTAAAGATATAAATTGTTACGTCAGTAGCTTCCATTTCCATTTATAGAAAATCACCATATCTTAAGGTTTCAATACCTCGAGAGATTTACCCAGCAGCGTCTGAATCCCAGCAAACCATTCCGTTGTGAGGGTCAATTAACAAAAGCTCGAATCATGACCACAACAATTAATCATGGTTCACAAATTTGTGGAATAACGTAAACAGTCGTACAAAATACTGCCTATGTTGAGTACGAACAATGAGCAATGCAATACATAACTTCAAAAAGATCTTACGCAGTTTTCTTTTACAATATCGGAATAGCATACATGTAGAACAACTAATATGATCAATTATAAGATACCAAACAAGCACCAAATATAGCATTGGATAAATTTGTTTCTTGAGCAAACACTAATGTACAATGACGCCTCTTCATAGACAGCAATGGCTAAACACAGTGAAATCATTTTGAAGTAATGTACTTTATTTGTTTTGAAAAGAAAACCTATATATTCAGCACTCGCACCCTGTTGCCCGTGGCTGACTGCTGTTTCCAACATCAATTGTGTCTGGCAGGTATCTTCAATAAGCACGGACAGCAAAACCCAAAATGTAATATCAATAACACATGAATGAATAAATCAAGTTTCAAATAATAAGAACCATAACCAAGAAATAGAAATACTGCAAACAAAATACACACCAATAACCAATTGCAGGACTTAATCATATTAAACAAACTAGCATCTCCAAAACTAAATCCCGAAACAGTCGTGATTATGGTAAGCAGTGATCTTTCAATATTACACAAAAAATGTTCCATTTTACCAACAAATAAAAAACAGAAACATGCACTTTACAAACAACAAGCTTAAAATTAATAATGTATGCCAATGACCAATTATTTTTTGGGTACAGTATAAAAAATGGTTTGTCTCGAACATTAACCACAGATAGATCTTCCAATTTTAATATAATATGGACATTGTAAATTAAGACACTGATGGGACCAAACTGTGCTCCTCAAACAATGAACACAACTTCATAAACCGAGACATCTAGTTTAATGTGCCTCTGGTGATAAGTTCAGTTGGTCAGTTGACAAGTACGAAAGAAGAGATGCTCAGATATAGGAACTTACAGTTCTTCTTCTTCTCCACTTTTCAGGGCATTCTTTGCTATGCATTGGAATGCTTCTTCAACATTAATGCCTTCTTTGGCAGATGTCTCAAAATATGGAATATTTCCTTTTGATGCACACCAAGCCCGAGCCTTCTTTTCTGACACCTGCACATAGGAACTTGTCGAGTTCATATCTTTAGCATTATGCATTCGGTGTTGTTTTACGAGTCTAGGAGGGTCTGATGCGGGATATCTTTTTAAAAATAGAAAGTAAAATTGAAGACAGCAAAGTTAGGGGGGGAAATACCACTCTGCTGTTCCCACCATCAATATCTATTTTGTTTCCTATGACAACAAAAGGAAAATTCTCGGGATCGGAAGGACTTGCCTGACAAAGTGATCACAAATATTAGAAATTGCAAATTCTGTAAAATAGTGCTTGCCATAATAGATAAGAACAATATTTACGCATTTGAAGGAATATAAGCATACTTGAATCAGAAATTCCTCCCTCCAGTTGTTAAGGTTGTCAAATGATTTCATTGAATTAACATCATATACAAGAACACAACAATCAGCACCTCGATAGAAAGCAACTCCAAGGCTTTGGAATCTTTCTTGACCAGCTGTATCCCAAATCTGTAAAGTTAAGAACAAACAATTAACAACAATAAAAATTTGACCGTTATAACTTGTTTAAAAATACAGAAATAGAATGTGAGAAATAGAATAAATCCCCAAAACAATATCAACTAGGAACAAAGTTACATAGGCGTCTCCGACACTGCAAGCGTGTGACTGTAGTACAACTACACTGGTCACTCACAAATCACAATCTTTAACTCAAAATTCTCCATAAAGGCGCTTAAGAAAGCAACAAAACAATTTATCCTTTCATCATTAGAAATCTAGTAATCTTTAAAATAGTTTAGTTATCTAGTAATCTATACAACATTCCAAAGATGCTCGATGATATTAATAAAAACCATTTTACTGTATACAATACTATGAAGTCCACGTTAAGGTCACAACTGTCACATGTACAAGACATACTACAATGACATGAAAAATAATCCGGTGATTAGTTTCTCAGAAATTCAAGAACTTGGCACCCTGAAAAACCTACATCCCATGTACAAGAGCATTTCCATAAAGTCCAAGAAACTAAATATTTCAAAATAACTTGAGTGTATTTGAAACCTGTCTGATTAGCGTTAAATGGAGGTTTACACGTTCTGATGCACAAAGTAAAAGCAATGCGAGTGTTGGATTGGCATTACATTGAAAGCGGAATTCCGTACACACTTGAACATTCTAACATTATTAGGAGTAATAACGAGAGAAACTTAATCCAATAATCTAGAAAGCTTAGACTAAGTACGATGTGAAAGTATATACGGTGCCTCGGCAATAAACAAATATTTTCCACAGGCTTTATAGCTTGCGAGATCAATACATGAAAACCATTTTTAAGGAGGTTACAATCAACGAATTATTCCGCCAAATCAGTACATAACATGACACATAATAAGATAGGGAAATCTAGGCAATAACATCAGGAAGGCGAGACTCCAACATAATCAGTATCTTCTACCCCCCTTCCTAGCATCCCCAAAACCCACCATCTCACCCAAACTTAAGGCCAAAGCATGCATGCACTTCCACGCATAGCAAAAAGAAGCTAAGCACTATCGACAAACCTGTAAGGTGAAGAGCCTATCTTCGAATTGCACTTCCTTTGTCAAAAAATCCGCTCCAATGGTTGCCTTGTACTGATTACTAAACTTCTTATTCACATATCTAAATTACATAGGTCAGGGGAAATACATAGTTTCCATACTGAACTGAGCACTAGAAAATATATAGCATCGAAGATTAAAACAATAATAAACAGAAACAAGGAGTATCTAGACAGAAACCGAAGGATACTGGTTCATCAAAGACGTCTTCCCCACCCTGCGAAACATCAACAGAAGCATCATACAATCATTTCAAAAGAAATAAAGAACTAATAACCGGTAAAAATGGTAAAACTCTGTAACTAACAAATCGACTAAGCGCAATTGCAAATGCGAAAGAGATTTAAGTAACGGAAACAACGGTTGTTTGATCCAAACAGGAACATGAAAAATTCCACAATATAAACCAATCGGAAGTAAAAGGAATTAACGTAACCAAATTATCGAATGGAGAGTGAAGAAAGAGGTTGAAAAGCGCGAAAAATGAAGAGATCTGTGTAAGAGAAACCCTAGAAATGGAAAAGAGGAAGAGACGAACCCACTGTCACCGAGAATGATGACCTTCAAGAGAGTTCTTCTTCGGGAAGGCATGGCGATGGCGAGCGATGCGATCGGAGAAAGTATGAATTGAAATAAAGTGTTACAGAGTGTTTGACTGAGTCGTTGCGGTGCGCTACGCTCTCTCTCTGTCTGTCTGTCTGTCTCTCTCTGCACCTCCAAACTCAACTTCTCTCTCGTCTCTCTCTACTCAATATTGCAAACGCCTTCTTCTCTCTCTCTCTCTTCGCGAATATTCCCTCCCTGACAGCTGGAAAATCAACAACTATTTCTCTGAAGTTTATTTATTTATTATTTATTGTGCACCATATATATATATATATATATATATATATATATATATATATTAAAGAAAGAAGGAAATATTGGAAAGAGAAAAAAAAAAACTGGTTACAAAAATATGTTTTGAAAGACATTCTTTTATTTATATCTTTTTCTTTTCATTCCTCCATTATCAAATTCTGTCTACGGATTTGATCTGTGAATGTGATAATTCAATAGTACAATTTTAAACTATTAACTAATTATTGAACAAATCAATAATGACATGATAATGCGATAAATGAATCTAACTTATTAAGTTGATTTTGGTAAGCTATTGTGTGATAATGAGATTTTACCACTCTTAACTTTTATTTTCTTATTTCGTGAAATTCACATCTTTATTCTTTTAAAACTGAAATATATATATATATATATATATATATATATATATATATATATATATATATATATATACACGGTAGTATATTTCCAGCGGTCGGTTACATTCTTGGCATCACTGCCTCAACTAAGTCTTTGCAAATGGATTTTATCTCTGAAAGAAAAAGCACGGCTTGAAAGTATATACAATTATATATGTTGGACGTTGAATATTCAAATTCTAGGGTTTCACCGTCACTTGCACCAACCTTGTTCGTATCTCGGAACATATAGTGAAAGATTCATTATCGTGGACCGTAGGAGAAACAAAAGTGTTACGTCCAGTAAATTCAAATTTAAGCCCCAGACTAAAAGACTTCACGGGGATTTTTCAAACAACCGACCGGTCTCAATTATATCTTAAATATTATATCTCTTGCAGATTACTAAAAGCCGTTAAACCTTAACCGACCGGTCTCAATATATCTATGATATT